>CM071955.1:27402500-27962500 GCA_036784905.1 Acrossocheilus fasciatus | reverse complement strand
GGGGTTGAACAAAAATATAACATAAAATGTTTAGGAATTACAACCATTTTTATATGCAACCTTTGTGATGCTTTGCCAGGCCTTTACTGCAGCTGACTTAAGTTGTTGTTTGTTTGTGGGTCTTTCTGCCACATATATATGAAGAGTTCAGATGCAAAAGCCTGTATGTGCCATCTGAAATTGTCATCTAAAATGAGCATTTTTATAAGGTTCCTATGTTTAGGTTCAGTAATTTTACTCTAATGGCAATGTATAGGTCCTTTTCTATGCAATTAACGTGAAACAACTGAACATAAATATAGGAGCCTGATAAAAAAAATGCTCATTCTAGAAGAAAATTTCAGACGGCACTTAGAGGTTTTTGCATCTGAACTTTTCATATATATATATATATTCTGCAATGTCCAATCTCCTGATCTCAACTCAACTGAGCATGCATTTCACTTGCTGAAGACAAAACTGAAGGCAGAAAGACCCACAAACAAACAACAACTTAAGTCTATATATATATATATATATATTATATAATCTATAGTGGCTGTTGTCATATTTATTTCTGCTGTGTAAAAGCCTTAACATGTGCTCTGGCTGAAACTCACATTGTTTGTGATGTTACAACCGCCTCTCCATTCTTAAGTTGCCAGGGATACATTCCAAGTATAATACACATTAGTAAAATTATCTATTTTTATTTTTATTTGTCTATATACACCGTGGTACATTAAAAAAGTAGCCCAAAAAACGCAACCCACGGCTCTGTAATTTTTCCCGCGACTGTATTTTCAAAATAGCCCACTTGTGCCATTACCCTGGCAACACTGGTCCGCTGTACTCTCTTCACACAATGATAGATAACCTTCCGCGCTGCGATGACGGGAAGAAGTTGGGATCAAACCTTATCAAATGATTAATCTGCATTTAAAAAATATTAACGCGTTAACGTTGACACCCCAAATATATATATATATATATATATATATATATATACCTTCAAAAACTCCTAGGTTGCTTTTGCTGTATGTTTTGGGTCATTGTCCATTTGTACTATGAAGCGCCGTCCAGTCAACTTCACTCCATTTGACTGAATCTGCAGAGAGTATATCCCTATTGAATTTGTCCAACTGCTTCTGTCCTCTGTCATGCCATCAATAAACACCAGTAGCCCAGTGCCACTGGAAGCCATGCATGCTCATGCTATCACACTGCTCCACCATGTTTCACATATGATGTTGTATGCTTTGGATCATGAGCTGTTCTAAGCCTTCTCCATACTTTTTTCTTACCGTCTAATCAGGCCTTGTTTGCACCTTGTGGTGAACCCTTTCTATTTGCTCTCTGTAGTCTTCTTTTAATTGTAGACTTTGGCAGTGACATGTCTACCTCCTGGAGAGTGTTCTTCACTTGGCTGGATGTTTTGAAAGGGTTTTTTTTTTTTATTTACCATGGAGAGGATTCTCCAATCATCCACCACTGTTGTCCTCTGTGGATGTCCAGACCTTTTTATGTTGCTGAGCTAACCAGTGCATTCTTTTTTTTTTTCCTCTAAATGTACCAAACTGTTAATTTGGCCACTCCGAATGTTCCTGCTACCTCTCTAATCGATTTTTGTTTTTGAAGCCTAATAATTGTCTGTTTCACTTGTATGGAGAGATCCATTATGTGGGTTCACAGCAACAGCTTCCAAATGCAAATGGCACACTTAGAATCAACTCAGAACCTGATTAATTATTGTAGAAATAATGAAAGAATAGCCCACATCTCTCTATGAAATGGCTTTTGAGTCAATTGTCCAATTACTTATGATCCCTTAAAAAGGGGGGAGGAACAATGAGCTGTAATTCCTTAACCTTTCCTCCAATTTTGATGAGAACACCCTCAAATTAAACCCCAGAATGTGCACTTTAATTATATAACTGTAACTTGAATATGTTTAGGTCAACAGCTAAAATAATACAAATTGTGCCTGTGTCCAAATATACTGCATATGGACCTAACTGTATGTGTCTGGCTATTTGTCTTTGTATCTATCCGTCCGTCTATCTGTCTGTCTATACGTCTGTCTATCTGTCTGTTTATCTACCTGTTCCTCCATGCATCTTTCTGTCTTTTGTCCGGATAGATGATAGATAGATAGATAGATAGATGATAGATAGATAGATAGATAGATAGATAGATAGATAGATAGATAGATAGATAGATAGATAGATAGATAGATAGATAGATAGATAGATAGATAGATAGATAGATAGATAGATTATTTCAGGTGCTGTGAAATCTCTTCAAGAAAACCTGAAACTGACCCATATTGTTGTATTTGGCTTATAATCAACCCTGTCATTGCCCTGTCACTGTAACATGCTTTCTGCTAGTGCACGAAAGTATTGCAGCACAGCCTTTAATATCACTTTAGCTCTGGTTGTCAGAAGTCAATACCAGCCCACTTATGGGCCAAACTGCTCTCAAAAATCAAATAGTGCCACATTATTATCGTACACAGGAACACATTTGGAATCAAGGAAATAGATCGCATCGATTATATACCTCTGTGTCAACATAAAATGAATTATTATCACAAACTCATCCCTAGGGATAGAAATTATGCTTTATTGCATTGTGCCTTTATCTGTTTTCACAGACTGCCCATCCATTGAGAATTGAATCACAGTGATTGACTCCTTGAACTGCCAGCAGCGTTCTTTATGATCAGCGACCAACCGTTATGTGTCATTTAGGCCTCCATGAGAACTGAGAATTATGGCAATCGACTATTTCTGACACACATCATATTAAAGTCATCAAGAGGCACTGAGTTCACATATCCGTATATGTCCCTGTTACCAGACTCTTTGTCGTGACTCTGAAAAGCTTTGATTTGTACTTCACCTTGATTTCAAAACTACTCCATTGTGACATAAAACACTGCATAAACATCACAAAGAACGACACAATCCTCTCCAAAGAAAAATTTCAAATGATCATGAAAAATAAGTAATATTATATTATATCATATTATTTTACATCAGAGGCGGACAAAGTACACAGTTTCCTTACTTGAGTGAAAGTACAGATACCACTGGTCAAATATTACTCCACTACAAGTGAAAGTTGTAAAGACAGATTTTCACTTAAGTGAAAGTACGGAAGTACATGTTTTTAAAAGTACTTAAGTATCAAAAGTAAAAAGTAAATGCATTGTCGTATTGTTGTATATTTACAATACCATATGCCACTAATGCAACCTACTGAATACACTGATTAGCTTGTATTATCTTTGGAATTAAGAGCTTTTATGTTACAAAACATATTAAAAGGGAACAACTGAATGAAGATAATCATCTTTATTTTTATCTAACACTCCTACAGCTACATTGAACTCATTTTAATACTTGTTTAAAAGTTACAAAGTTCTTTTTCAAAGAGATATTGAAGTCTATGATATGGTTCATTTTAGGCAAACAAAGCAAACATTGAAAAGAAAACAAACTATAGGTTACTATAGTGAGATAATAGTAAATTCGTGGATACTGTGATTTTACTGCAAATACCATAGTTATGGTTACTATAGTAAAAACATGGTTAATTTTCCAAAGGGCTTTAATGAGTTAACACATGCCTTTTTAGAGCGCTTTTAGCTGTGCAGTAGCGCGGACGTTTACATTAGTTTAGTGGGGAAGATCCCGAGGTTGCCAGATTTGCATAAAAATATCAGCTAAATGTCCATTCACAGCTAGGCGGAAATCTGCAGGCTTAGAAATACTGTAAAACTTGGCAACACAGGAAGGTCCCGGCAGATCGCAGGCCGGATTTTCACAGAAAAAAAGGTTCAGTGAATCTGAAAATGCACTCATTGTGAAAACTGCTACATATAACGACTTTCTACTTGGGGACCTTGATATAAATGTAGTTGAGTAAAAAGTACGATATTTGTCTTTCAAATGTAGTGAAGTTAAAGTCGCAAGTTTCCTGAAAAAATAATACTCGAGTAAAGTACAGATACTCAAAAAGTGTACTTAAGTACAATACTCAAGTAAATTTACTTCGTTACTGTCCGCCTCTGTATTACATTATATTATTAATCTATTTAGTGTGTACATATTGTACATATCTATATTGTCCCCAAACTGTTTTTACACCATTACACCAAAATGACAAAATCTACTTCAGCAATCAATGTTTGAAAACCAATTTGAGGAAGTTTCATTTTTTAATATTGCATGTAGTCAAAGCGTTCCTAACTGAATTATAAACATAGACAAGTACAGATACGACAGCTCTACTTTCACTGAAACACCAACAACAAGCAGCAGTAGATGCGGACCACTGTTCACCAGGGACTCATATTCTGGACATGCAGACAGAAACATGCTTGCAGGCAACACAGGGAGAAAATGAGACTAACGGAGGTTAGGGTGTTTTAGCATATTGAGCAGAGTTTGCAGTGTGAGTCGGTGTAAAGTAGTTTTAGTTTTATAAGTAAAGCTAGATGAGAATCCTCTTGAGGAATGATTGTTACACAAATAACTTTTCATCAAAAGAGTGCATGATGAAAGCGCACACTTCAAAAAGCTCAACTTTGTAGCTTGCACACATCATTTAGGCCTTTCTTCATCTCTGGCTACTGCAAAGTCATCCAAAAACTACTGCGTTTGTGTTCTGGTCAAAACTATTAAAACTTTGGCTGGGCAATACAAGGAATTCATACAAACTTATCTATGAATATAGGAGAGGCAGGGGAGTGTTCTACTTATTTTAGTTCAATATGTGTTTTTTCTTATTATGTCTCAAACTTTGATATAATTCCTTGACTGATACAAACTAATCTAGTTTATAAATCGAAATTATATATATATATATATGTATATATAGGTTTTGTTACTTTTCTGTTGTGATCCTGATTTTTAGATTTGTAATATGCTTTGTGTGCTACCCACTGGTTGCTGACTAATTAATAAAAAATAAAAAATAAAAAGATAAAAAAAACTAAATAAATCTGCAATTTATCCTTTAACATGAACATTGGGTTATAATTTATGGTGGTAATTACATTTATTTAAAATAATCATTATGTCACCCCACATCAAATTAAACAGGAGGACTTGTAGATTCGGATGATTCTGTCATTTTACTAAAGTAATTCCATTACAAATCACAAATCAATGGAAGCCCAAAGTAACACAAAGCAAGTAAATAAGCAAGTGAATGAATGAATGAATTAATTAATTTCTTATAATTGTGATTTTGGGTTCCCAATTATGCTCTGCGAAAAGAATAAAGACAACAAAAATAAAATAAATAAATTAAATAAATAAGTATTTTTGACTTCTTTTCCAGTACACATATCTAAACATTATTAATTCATAATATATACTTGAGAAGCAAAATGGCTTAAGATATTAAGCCTTGTTTTCTGAAAAACAATGCTAGTGGGGTGTGAAAAATAAAAGGTAAAACAAGATTAATGATTTTGGCATGATTTTTTCCCATTCTTTTAAGCATAAATCTTTTAATACAGCATTTTATACTCAAATACTCTTAATATCTTAAATCATTTTGTTCTAACATGACAGAAATTCTGATTGATTGATTGATTGATTGATTGATTGATTGATTGATTGATTGATTGATTGATTGATTGATTGATTGATTGATGGTAATAATAATAATAATAATATAATCTCCTGTTAATAATCTCCTATTCATCTTTTTTTTCTCCCCTATTAATGCTCAAATGCTGCTCACACAGAGCTCAAAACAGACAGAACTGGAGGCCATCATGCCACACAGAGACTCTATGAGGGGAAATTCAGAAAGGGGGTTGACTAGGAGGCCGTGGCCTTTACTTTCCTGGTGGGGGATTCGGGTTTCTCTGGGGCCTCAGTCCCAGGGGCCTCTGGCTTTGTCACACAGCTATCAGCCACAGCGATGCTGGGATCCAGGGAGAGAGAGAAAGAGTGGTTACTGAAGCAAAGCAGCAGAGAAAGACAGCAAGCGAGAGAGGAGAGCCTCATTTGTTCCTAATTCATTCCTGTGAGACGAAATCAGCGTGCTTTATTTGTCTCTTTAGGCCTGTGGATTGATTGCGAGAGAGAACGTGGGCAGATGCCAGGTCTTTAGCAGGCTACTCCATCTTAGGTGCCGTTTCACAGGGTCGACTGAAGCGTATTGACTCATGACACAGATAAAAGGTGCGACTGGATGCGTGTTAGAGCTACAGCCGAACCCTACGCTCTGACACTTATTGCAGCTGCACGGGGTGATTTACATTTACCGACAAACACAAGTGCTCCATTTATTGCTGGGTGGTAAATTTAGAATTCTTGTGGGAAAACAACAGCACTACGTTGAATTATGATGATTTGAAAACCCCCTTATTTTTTCCTTCATAAATAATGACAGTCATGACAAACAAAAGAAATTACATTTGGGCAGGAAAAATAAGGCATCCTGAGTAAATCACAGTGGGACAGAAAGAGGAAGCAAACAAACAGCTAAAAGGCCTACTACAGTACACACTGATTTAAAAACAAAAAACAAAAAGTTTGTAAATAAAACAATGATTATTGAAGGACAAGTATTGAAGCCTACTAGACCATTCATTATTTTTTTTTTTACATATTATTATTATTTTTTATTTATTTTTTTGTTGATCCTAACTTAATTTGTCTCGTGATCTCGAGTTAACAAAAGCTGTTTTCTCTACATAAAAAAAAAAAATTAAAAATTTCATTACACAAATTACGAGAAATCTTGCGCCTTGAAAGTGAGACTAGTGTTTCATTCACGCCGGCTCAGCAGTAAAGTTACATACCTTACAGCTTCTTTCTCAAGTGCCAAAACAGCTTTAGTTTTGTCGAGATCACAAGAAAATTAAGTTGTGATCACGAGAAAACAAGAAAGGCCTTTTTGGGTTTCCTTGGGGCTACAAAATATACTATATACTACTTCAAAATTAATACTAATTAATAATTAAGTAAATGTGTTACTTGCCATTTCTTCGCACATAACTGCAACATTTATTAGCTATTTCTAAGTAAAAAAAAAAAAATAAATAAATACAGTTTCTACACCATTTTAGTGCATTTGCTATTAAAGCAAATGTTATGAATATCATGAATTATTAAATCATAAATGCGTATGCAGGTTTGTTAAAATATTGTTTAATAATAATAATACAGACCACCGTTCTAAGTGATGCTTAGACCTGCTTCCAAACTCAAATATCAAGCTTTCAAATCATAAAACAAAATGACATGGATTTTGTGAGAGCCTCTCAAATGAGCATCATAATTTCATCTCAGAGGTAATTAAGAACTCAGGTGGATCCTGTGCCAGATTTCATGCACCCTCACACTGGTTTGCCAGGGCGATATTCCCATGAAGGACAGAAGCCAACACTCTCCAGTGAGGGATTAATTACCCTCTCAGAAGGACAGATTACCACTAACTTTAAATATCACAAGTTAAATGGGGATAAATGGCAATATGCTGATATACTGATCCAAGTCACTCAATGTGGGTTGAAAGTGATATTAATACCTACTTTTCAGTGTTTTTGAATTGAAGTTGCTAATAGGACCCGTTTGTGAAGCAAGCAGGGTGAGTCCACATCTACCAATGGCAGAGAAAGAAAGCCATATGTCCGCACATTTATCTCCCAGTGTTTCTTTTTTATATGAGGGCAGTGGCCACACGGAATTTTGGCCTGCTCACTGAGCATGCTGGGAAGGATCTCAGAGGGAATAGTTAGCTGGAAACTGGTTGCAAGTCCTGTGCAATATGTTTCAGCAGTCTTGGCTTCACAAATTAGAGAAATATTGTCAGGACTGAGTTACCCAGGACCACATCAGGTTAGAAGTCAGTGATACATGATGCACATATTGATGATCAACTATTACTCACTATCTGCTGTCATAACATTGATATCTTACATACTGTAATAATGTGAAATATTGCATATTTACCTATGAAAGACAAGAGTGATACATCTGATAAAATTATTTACCACAAACACGGTACATTTATCTTGATGATTGGTAATTTTAAGATTAACTTACACAACTGCATAAAATGATTAAGCCATATATCTTGCTTTTTTTTTTCTTGTCATATTTCCCAAAGGACCCCCCCCCCACCTTTTTTTTTAGCATAAACCTCACTTTGTTAGTCATACAACAAGAAAACACGTCATATTATCTTATTTAATTTTGCATTTTAAACAAGAGTATCTTGTTTTAAGATTTTTTTAAACTTTTTTAAGTGCTATTTAAAGGAATAGTTCACTCCAAAATGAAAGTTTTCACTGGAGAAAACAATATTATGGATGGAGGACTCATATTTTAGCCAGAAGCGATGGTTTGAAAATTAAAAAACATCCGAATGATGGATTTGTTTCTTACAAATGCATAGCTTTTCACTTCAAAAGGCGTTAATTGATGGCCTTGAGTCATGTGGATTACTTATGGATTATTGTGATGTTTTTATCAGCTGTTTGGATTCTGACGGCACCCATTCACTGCAGAAGATCCATTGGTGAGCAAGTGGTGTAATGATACATTTCTACAAATCTGCGGAGATGAAGAAACAAACTCATCTGTATATTTTCAGCAGATTGATTGATTGATTAATTTCTTTTTTATTATTTATTTTATTTTATTTTATTTTATTTTTTTATTATTTTTTTATTATTTTATTTTATTTTATTTTATTTTATTTTATTTTATTTTATTTTATTTTATTTTATATTTTATTTTATTTTATTTTATTATTTTATTTTATTTTATTTTATTTTATTGTTCAGATTATGGTCACATCAGTGCAGTGTAGACAAAAGCACCCTCGGGTGTCAGAGAGGAAGAAAAAGTGGCTGTTGAAGAGAAGCAAGATCAAGACCAAGTCATGGGAAGTTGTTTTTGTAGTTTTCAAGCATGTCAGCAAGTCACTGACATGTTCCCCCTATTTTTTATAAGCCACTGGAACATTTCTCTTTTAAAACATCTCCACTCTCACTGAATTTAATTTATAAAGTTATATGCCACAGACAACGCCCACACAAATCAATATACTTCCAGTATGTAGTACTTATCTTTGTAACTTATCTTTATTTTATGCATTAGTTTAATAATTGCATTCATCATTTCAGTAATTTAATTATTATTTATTTATTTATTTCAATAGTCCACTTTAGACTTCAGACTATAACTACATAACTATAAGTAACTCTGCAACTACATGTCAGCTAAATTTCATTAGAGTAATAAATATTAATAAAAGCAATATTACGGTCTTTAAAGTTTCAATGTAATTGTTATGATTACTGCACAATGATTTTTAAGTACTTTTTCAGTTGCAATTGCAATTTGGGAAACAGTCTGTAATTCCAAGATAATTTGTACAATTGTTTCATGACCTACTTAGGCTTATAATGCTTCTAGAAAATGTGGATCAGAATGGTATAGCTTATCATTATTCATTTCTAACAAATAGCCTTCTCAACTATAGATACTCCCAATCACCGTAGATCATCAGGGCCAAAGTTTCATTTTTTTTCTGAGTTCCATGTAGCCCTGAGTTTTGTGAAGTGTGCGCTTCAAACCGTTGACTGTCAAGTGTTCTGTTTATTTGCCATGCTTTGGGATTTGACAG
Organism: Acrossocheilus fasciatus; assembly: GCA_036784905.1. NCBI lineage: Eukaryota > Metazoa > Chordata > Actinopteri > Cypriniformes > Cyprinidae > Acrossocheilus > Acrossocheilus fasciatus. The sequence continues at coordinate 27,952,858 of CM071955.1, read as the reverse complement.
GCTCTGGTGCTAATCTGATGTGCCTCCTGCAATCAGCCCTGATTGAAACACCTGTCTCTCAAACGGAGAAATGGACAAATCAGGTCTACATAGCAATCAGGAAACCTCTTTAACAAATAGGTAACATGCTCTTAAGCAATCAAGTGCATCCACTAACAGTAAAATGAGAGATGCATTCATAAATGCTTCTTTTCTGGATATTTTAAGTGCGATGACCCCAAAGTATTGAAGGTTTTTCTTTCATTGAGGTACCTAGAAGCCCAGCATTATGATGGGGTGATGGAGAGTACACTGTAAAAAAAAAGTTGAGCCAACTTAAAATTTTAAGGCAACCAGCTTCAGCAGATTTTTGATTTTTCTCAACTAGTCGTTTTAAGTCTATACAACAAAAATAAGTTGAGCAAACTCAAAAATCTGCTGAAGCTGGTAAAAAAAAAGAAAAAGAAAAAGTTTGCTCTTTTTTTTTCTTTTTTACAGTGTAATACTTTCAGAAACTTTCTGAAGTCTTAAATGTTCACTCCAGTTGGCTTGCTGGAGATTCTGAAGTGTAATTCTTCTTAATGATAATGACAGGCTCTAGATTAATGTTTCAATCACCTCATTCTGCAACCTTCAAAAGCAGTCTGCATTAATAAAAACTTATATTTATGGCTATCCACAAATAATTCAAAATGCATTTTTATTTATTTATTTTTTATCACTTTTACTTTTGTTGTTGTTTAAAACCATTTTATTTTACAATGAGATGTCACAATAATAATATTTATTATGTTGTATTTATTTAGTGATTTTTATAATGTTATTTATTAACAATACTACTACTACTACTACTACTAATAATAATAATAGTAGTAATAATAGTTATTATTATTATTTTATTTATTTTTTTATTTTTTTATTTTTTTTTAAATGAAATGTTCCCTCCTGGTGGAATGAAAATGGAACTCAATCCAAGCAGCTGAGTCCTTAGCCATTTTCAAGAATCGGCTAAAAACATATCTCTTCCATCTTTATTTGAACCTCTAACTCTAGCACTCTCTATTCTAAGTCTATTCTTAAAAAAAAAAAAAAAAAAAAAAAAAAAAAAACTTGTCCCTTTCAGACTTGCAATCTATTCATTTACTGCTTGTCCTCTTAAAAAATATATTTTTGTATTCTATCGGATTATTTTATTTATTATACAATTAACAAAAACAAAAAAGGCCTCTAACACTAGCTTGCTCTATTATTTTTCCATTCTATCTGTTTTCTTTTTTATTTATTATATAATAAAATAATAAATCACAAAAATAAATAAAAAATTGCTACGTGTACTGCGTTAAGCTAACTGAGACTTGATATGGAAGTGCTATAACATCGCTCTTCTGTTGATTTTGATTGCTTCCATTGTCCTCATTTGTAAGTCGCTTTTAATAAAAGCATCTGCTAAATAACTAGATGTAAATGTAAATGTAATGTAATTACATTTTTATTGTAATTGTAATTAAGTAAATTACAATATTAGTTACTTATTGTAATTAATATTTTTACTATATAACTATATTGGTATTCAATCACAAAAATTGGGCAAAATTGTGTAGGCTTACAAACATGCACAATAAACCTGCATCTTTAAAATTGCAATCATAATTTTTTACTTTTTTTATTTTATTGATTGATTGATTGATTGTTATTTAATTACAAATGCAGCAAGGTTTGCTTGCATTGTTTTGGAGCAAGAGATTTGTTTGCATCTTGCTTTATGATTTCACTGAAATCTGATAAACAATATGAAACTTCTGTCCGGTGCTTCCGCTGTGTTACTGTAGATTGATCCCTGCTGTAAGCGATTTCGAAAGTGGTGGGGACAAAATTGGCCATGGAAAAAAGAGCCCACAGTCATTGTCACCTGTGAGTGAAGTACTTACAGATCGTTGTCTGTTTCTGTACGGGGCTTTTGTCCTCTCCTGTACACCATACATATCGTGGCCACCACTCCTACAATCAGACCGGCCACCACCACTACTCCCAAGATGCCAAAAATACCGCCAGGAGGTCCCTGTGGCATCGGCTTTTCTGCAGGAGAAGAGAAAGAAAGAACATTACGAATTGTGCCTGATTCATCCCATCACCATTACACAATTAACGATTCTGAATCACAAATATAAGAGTTTGCAGGCTGACACAGCACCAGCTGACCACAGCTAATCAAAACATCACTGTGTTTACACTCCTTCATTCCTGCATGTTAAGTCAGCATGAAGAAAACGCAGTGTGGGATCAAGCATTCTTTTCTATTTAATTGTTTGCATCTTTTCCTCAGAGACATTGTTTTATCAACAATTAGGCCTAATATTGACAACAGGTTTTACTTTGGAAGCGGAATTCCAGCCAGTGTTTTTTAAGAGACATGATGGTTGAGGTCAGAGCTTAAAGGGACAGTTCACCTAAAATGAACATTCTGGCATTATATACCCTTAAGTTGTTCCAAACCTGTATGGGATTCTTTCTTCGGTTGAGAAAGAAAGAAAGAAAGAAAGAAAGAAAGAAAGAAAGAAAGAAAGAAAGAAAGAAAGAAAGAAAGAAAGAAAGAATATCTTATTTGGTGTGCAGCAGAAGAAAGACATTCATACAGGTTTGGAATTACATGAGGGTTAGTAAATGGTGAAGAAATTTTACATTTGGGGTAGACTATCCCTTTAAAAAGGATGATAGCAGTGTTAGAAGCACGGCAATGAAAAATGAAAGTAGCGACAGACCTTTTCTTCCATTATTTGACATATCTGAGTGTAATTACTTATTGAAAAAGAAAATTGGATTTGGCACTCCAAAAATTACAAGGTCAAAAGAAAAAAAAAAGGAAAAAAATGCATGGACGAATTGTTAACAAAAGGGTCTATATCTGTTTGGAAAATAGAATATGGTGAATAGGGTGAATTTTAATTTATGCAAAAAAACAACCAAAACAAATTCATACTGTATCAAACACACATCTTATAATAAACTTATAGGCATAGATCATAATAACATAAAATTATGTCATCATTTTTTCACCTACAAATCATCTTGAATGCATATTACTTTTAAGGCTTGTGCAAATTCAGAATTTGAGCAAACTAAAAAAAACAAAAATCAAACAAAAAAAAAAAAAAAGAAAAAAGAAAAGTGCCATCACCCACTGGAACAAGAAATGTCCTGTCAAGCCAACATTTACATTTTATCTCAACTTGCTTTTTTTTTTTTTTTTTTTTTTTTTTAAATTGCAGTTGAATGAATCTGAAATTCAAAGTGTAATATAAATTTCTTAGAATTGTAATTTATTTAAATTCAGGTTTGAATTTCAGTTCTAGTTCCTGTTTTCTATATCAATTCATATTCAGGAAATGAACTAAAATTTACAAAGCATCATGGGAAAAATGCTTCAAAAGGTGAATAATAACCATTTCTTTCTTTGGACTATTCTGGTTTTGACTAATCTGGTCTGTTTCTAATCTTTTTAACTGTTTATCCATACAAACTAACACAGGCAGCAACAAAACACAACAACAACTTAAGTCCGTATTGATGTTACTCTTAAAAAAAAAAAAAGTATATATATATATATATATATATATATATATATGTGTGTGTGTGTGTGTGTGTGTGTGTGTGTGTCAGTTTTACCTGTGCATTACAACGCAAGGTCAACACAACACTTTAATTCTCTCTCAAAGTTTGCGAGAGGCTACATTCTCACAACCTTTGAGACTGAGAACAAATATATGTGTGAATTTCAGTCGATACTGTTGAGGTGTGAAGGTAAAGAGGTTTCTTCTGTAATCCTTGCATCAGGACTGAAAGCAGCAGTTTCCTTTGTATTTCAGCAGATAAAACTCAGCCTGGAAACACAAAAGCCACAGTGCAGTGATCTCCACAGGCTAATATTAGCTTCGTGCTAGATTGAACTGTTAACCTTTACCTAAGTAACTAAGGTTGTTTTAGGACTGCAGTCAACCAACCACAAATATTGTTTATGTGGTTTTTTTTATGAATTATTATTATTATTTTTTTAGCATGTGGGCTCAGCAAAATTGCATGAACTTAGATGCTCCCTGTGAGAACGCTATAATTTTAGATGTTAATATTTATGCAAAAATGCCAGCAAAAACAATCAGACATAATGCATTCCTGCAAAAGCACATTCTCACATGTAACCCAAGTGAGCAGCTGCTCGTGGGTGTTAAGCCACTGGGTTTTTTGGCAGACTATTGGGGCAAATATGTTCTGAAGACTGCGGCAGCTGTTGCTGACTTTATGATTGGCCTCTAGTTTGTGTCAAAAACAGTCAATGTTGGCAGCAAATGTCAACATGGCAACCGATTCCACTGTCAGGGGTATCTCATAAAACTGGTGCAGTGTGACTGATGGCCAGCAGGGGGTGAGAGCGTTCACGGTGGCACCATATGTACTACAATCAGTCACATGTCATAACTCGTCTGCATAGACTAGACTACCCATCCAAATTATGCTCAGATGTGCAACACTTAGATTTAATCACTAAATACAGCAGATGACAGAATTATTGCCGACAGGAACCAGGCCAAGAAATGTAATATAAGTGAAGACAATAGGCAAGAGCTCTTTGTGGCTTCGGTGCTATTTTTCTAATGCTCATGTCATAAATAACATTTAATTCTGCTGTTTGATGGCGTCCTGGCTTGTTTTGCAAGATTTTTTTTGTGCTTCCATGGCTTTCTAGGAGATTGTGCTGTCATATACTGAGGGCCGAGTTTGATCGATTTGCTTGTTTGATTGATTTACATACAAGTGCTTTTACAGCCAGGAATGTTTTATTGCTCAGTGGTTGATCTTTCATAGTTTGAAAGACTTTATGTAGGTCTCAGCTGTTTCACTGAAATATCAACTTTGTCTGCTTTTGATCAAATTCATTAAGATAAATAAAAAAATTACGCAAATGAGAGACGTTTGGACAGAGAACGAGTATAGAGAGCTATAAAATTTAAATGGTTGCACTGGAAGAATTTGACAAGAAATACTGGAGTATTTCAACATCTGAGCACAGTTTGATACATAATTTTGAAACTCTATAAGAGAAAAATGTGGGATTAATGAGGTGTTTTTTTTGTTTTTTTTTCTGAAAAAAAAAAAAAACTGAGAAGTAGGACATTTGTGTCTTTCTATTTAATCACATTGCTGTCTAGAATAAACAACTCAGATATTGAAGAGATCTCATTTGTAATGTCTATTTCCTGTGGGAGTTCTAACTCTACTGGTTTGAAATGTAAGACTGCAGTTGAAGTTAATTTCTCTTTGCAAGACTAGTTATTAACTCAAGCTAAGAGCTACATTTTGGCATAGCTATACAATTAAAATGGATAGCAAAGTATTAATTTGATTAGAGTTCATATTGGTATCTTTGACTTTTGATTGCAGAACTTGGTATCTGTCACGAATCCGGTCTATGAACTTTCGTTCACTCACCACCAGAGGTCACCCACTCTCCACATGGACTCTCACACTACACAGACTGGTACACTATACCCTAGACTGCATTTCCCATCATCCATTGCACTGAATTCACCCACAGCTGTAACCAATCACACACCCTACATAAGCCATGGACTTCTTCTCTCTCATTGCCGAGTATTGTTTAGTGTATATGCTCTCTTAGCAATAGCTACTCTACAGAGCCAGTTCTAGTTACCATAGTTTAGTTATAGTCTTGCCTTGCCTGTTTCCCCGTTTTCTGATTACCCTTGTCTTGCCGTTTCAGACTCTGTTTGCCCCTCATTTGGACTCTAGCTCGCCTTGCCCGTTTGCCTCGTCCTCAGGATTACGTTCGCCGTTGTTCGACCCTGGTTTTTTGTTGGACGATATACCTGTTTGCCATTGTTTGACCCTTGCTTGTTTTGTGACCACGTCTTTAAATAAAAAGCCTTGCATATGGATCTGCACATCTCACGTATCGTTCACCCTGTAACAGTATCTTTGCAAATCTGAGCACAGTTTGAGACATATTGATATCTATTCTGAAACTTTAGAATAAAAACATTATTATTATTATTATTTTTTTTATAGTAGGAAAAAAAAAATGTTTAACCCAACCGCTGGGTTCGTCCATCTTTTACCCAGTGTTGGATTGTATTTAACCCAGCATTTTTTTAGAGAGCAGAAATATTATATAGGGAGTTCAAACTCTACTGGTTTGAAATGTAAGACTGCAGTTGAAGTGAATTTATCTTGGCAAATCTAGTTACTAACTCAAGCTAAAAGAGACATTTTGTAGAATTTCTTATCGTGGAAAATCTAAGATATTATTTATATCTATTCTGAAACTGTAGAGGAGAAATGTGGGATAATTGGGGTGTAGAAAAAAAAAACTTGGAAGCAAGACACTTGAGTCTCTGTTTGCTTTCCGTTTAATCTCATTGATGTCTAGAAAAAAATAATTGAAATATTAAAGAGATCTCATTTGTAACTTGCATTTCCTCTGGGAGTTTAAACTCTTCGTTTTAAATGTAAGACTGCAGTTGAAGTGTATTTCTCTTCGTAAGTCTAAGTCTGGGGTAGAAGCCAAGAAAGACATTTGAATCTGATATTAAGTGTCCAGAAAAGGGCTTTTACTCCTTTTTTAACAAGTAATTGCTATGTCCTAATAATTTGATATGAAACAAAAATAAACTAAAAATTATATGTGATATACTTGCCTATCATTGTTGCTAAGAAAGGTTGGATCTGTCCTTGCATGAATCAGTATTTTTCATTAAACTCTAATCCTCAATCACTGGCTGATCCACGATTATGAACACAGATTTATAAAGTTTCATCCATGCCAAAAAAAGTGTATGCATTCTTGCTGATTCAATAGTGCTAGAAAGATGGGCAGAAAATAGAATAATGCATTCCCATGAATCTTTAACTGCTGAGTACTCCATCAAACATCAAGGCACAATGGCTCAAACTCACTTCCAGAGATCCCGAATTGAATGGCAGAGCAGCATTAGGATTCCGTCCTCAAACAGAGTCTGCCAACCTCAATAAGCAAAACATAGCAAACCTATGGCAGAATCAACGGGTGCTCCCCTATTGCTGAGAATCTCTAAACACTTTCAAGACTCTACCTAGTAAGATGCCTATCTATAGCCCCCATGATGTCTTCATTATTATCTGACCATGACTGTCTCTCCCAACAGGAAGAAACTTCTGTCCCAGGGGTGTTTTTTTTTTTTCCCCGACAGCCTCTGATCGCTTGGCTGACTCTCTCTAGAGCACAATGACGGACATTCAGAGCACCACTTCACATAATGGCGAACAATGGCTGCGCAAGCCTTCACAACGGTAAACCGCCCCACACCGCTCTTACTTTGTGCTTGACACTCAGCGTGGACAGTGTAAGCAATTACATATCACTTCGGGACAACTGCTTTTGAGGCCCTCACTGACCTCAGGTGCTGTGCTTATTGCAGTCTACTTGGAAGTCATGGTGTTTGAAACCTCCAAACGGCAGGAAAAATACTTGCACTTTCCACAAGTATATTACACATTGGTATTTTTTTAGACACAGACCAAAAATGACCATTACATATAAAGACATTTGATAATGCTCTAGATTTCATGCATGGTTGATATTATATAACGTAACATATCTACAAAAACTTGCAGCGCTTATAAAAATGTGTAAACCATTTGTGGAAGCCTCAGATAGCTACACTGCAGAGAAAAGGACTGTGATTTTTGATCTTTCTCTGCTAAAATATTGGGCGTGTCCCACCGAGTAGCCAATCAGAACCTCTGAAATCAAAAGCCGTTTGGAATGATGAAATTAATTAATGTTGAATTATCGATATAATACAAAATAACATGCAGAAATACTTGCCACTTTTCACAAGTATGGTACACATTTGTGTTCCTTGGATATTTTTAAAAGTGTTAGAGGCAGAAAGCAAGTTTTGGTTGAGAAACCTTTTAGATATGTTAGATAAACTATTACATAACATTAACCAAGCATGGAAAGTAGAATTTTAAACACATCAAAAGTCTTTATCCCTTCTTAAAATGGTCATTTTGGTCTGTCCTACTTTCCTTCATAGGTCTTGATGTTCTTCATAGATCTCAACTGAAGACCACAATCAAAACCATAAAACTCAAAACCGTAAATCACAAAATTGTGATTATATATGTATGTTCTGAATGCTTGATTCTGATCGGTTGCAGCTGGATGCACTTATTTTAAGTAAAAGCTTGACCATTCAACCCTGTTGCTGACTTTTTTGAGAAAATAAAACAATCAATGATTTATTGATTGATTGATTCATTCATTCATTGATTCATTCATTCATTGATTCATTCATTCATTCATTCATTCATTAAATTTTAAATACATTTCCAAATGTTTGATTTTTATTTCTTTATTCAAAGTGTTACTAATCTGCAGATCATTTTTAAGCCAACATTTTGAGAAAAGGGGCATAAATGATGATAAATGCGTGTGACAATAAGGAGAAAGATGTTGCATGTTACAGAGAAAAGCAGAAAGGGCTTTCTGCTATGAGTTTTATTCCCATAACTGTAGTTGCCCTTTGGGCCTGCTTTCCATTGCCTTAATGCAGCAGTCAGATACAATTTTGTGTTACATAACAAAAACACACAATGAGGACAAGAAAAGGTTCAAAATGCAATTTTCCTTTTATGGATCAGAGCCTCAGAAACACTGCAGAGAAATTAGCATTTTTGGTCTTTCTCTGCTAAAATACAGGGAGTGTCCCAAGTAGCCAACCAGAAACTCTGAAATCTCTTTTCCTTAAAGGAACACTCCACTTTTTTTGGAAATAGGCTCATTCTCCAACTCCCACAGAGTTAATAAGTTGAGTTGTACCTTTTTTGAATCCATTCAGCTGATCTCTGGATCTGGCGATTGCACTTTTAGCATAGCTTAGCATAGATCATTGAATCCTATTAGACCAGTAGCATCGCGTTCAAAAACGATCAAAGAGTTTCGATCGTTTTCCTATTTAAAACTTGACTCTTCTGTAGTTATATTGTGTACTAAGATCGGCGGAAAATGAAAAGTTGCGATTTTCTAGGCTGATATGATTAGGAACTACTCTCATTCCGGCGTAATAATCAAGGAACTTTGCTGCCGTAACATGGCCGCAGCAGGCGCAGTGATATTACGCAGCGCCTGAAAGTAGTCCCCGACTCTTTGATCGTTTTTGAACGCGATGCTACTGGTCTAATAGGATTCAATGATCTATGCTAAGCTATACTAAAAGTGCAATCGCCAGATCCGGAGATCAGCTGAATGGATTCAAAAAAGGTAAAACTCAACTTATTAACTCTGTGGGAGTTGGAGAATGAGCCTATTTCCAAAAAAAGTGGAGTGTTCCTTTAAAAGAAAAAAACGTAATTATTCTCATATTTTAATTGTAATATATATATATATACACATACATACACACACACACACACACGCACACACATATATATATATATATATATATATATATACATATATACATATATACATACAAACACACATTTGTTTTAATAGTAAAGTGCACTTGATTTTGTTAGATTAGTCACAAACAAAATAACTTTTTTACTGAACTGTTCCTCCCTTCACAAAATAAACTTCTCTTTCTTTCACTTAAGGTGGGGGAAAAAGGATAAAATCACTAAAGTCCAGTTACATACAGAGTTGTACAGCCGTGGCCCAGAAGGCTGAAATGACTCTGTCATCATGGCAAAAGTTGGAGCAAGGCTTTGTTACAGCAATTCTTATTAATCACCTTGTTCAAGACCTAGCTCCATGAGGGATGGAAAAATCGATCCAGTTCTCAAAATGTATAGCTAAGCATACAGAAGGAAATTCAATTAGCCCCTGCAGGACAGTGTTACAGTAGTAAAGCCATGCATGCTGGAAGATTCAATTAAACTTGGAAACGCATTGCTGCGAGAGGGAACGCAGGATATATTGAAACGTCTTTTAGACTCAACTTTTTCCATTTAAACTTTAAGGTATGATTCTTTGATTAAATTGCTGATGATCATGCCCAAGGAACTGGATTATGGAACACCTGTGCTTCAGGTTTGAAGACGTGAGATATTAAAGATATTCTTTTTTATGAGACGTCCTGCTTTATATGCCAGATAATCCCACAAGGGTCACTGATATGGTACTCATTTCTTATCTCTTATTTAACCATACATTAAAGATACATACAATGACCTCTTCTATAATAAGCATGATCATCATATGGTGCAACAACATGCATAGTTATATACTGTACATATATAGTATAGTTATATACAATATATACAGTATACAGTTGTGCTCATAAATTTACATACCCCTTGCAGAATGTGCAAAATGTTAATAACTGAAACAAAAAAAAGAGGGATCATGAAAATTACATGTTATTTTTTTTATTTAGTACTGTCCTGAATGAGCTATTTCACATAACAGATGTTTACATATACACCACAAGACAAAATAATAACTGAATTTATAAAAAATACCCCATTCAAAAGTTTACATATCCTTGAATCTTGATACTATGTGTCATTTCATGGATGATCCACGACTGTTTTTATATTTTGTGATAGTTGTTCATGAGTCCCTTTGTTGGCCCTAAGCAGTTCAACTGCCTCCAGGTCCTGCAAATTCTTTGGTTTTACAGCATTTTCTGTATATTTAAACCCTTTCCAAAAGTGACTGTATGATTTTGACATCCATATTTTCACACTGATGACAACTTAGGGACTCATACACAACTATTACAAAAGGTGAAAACATTTACTGATGCTCAAGAAGGCAACACAATGCATTAAGAGCCGGGGGGTGTAAACTTTTGAACAGGATGATGATGTGTAAATTCTTCTCATTTTGTTTGTTGATCATATATATATATATATATATATATATATATATATATATATATATATATATATATATATATATATATATATTTTTTTTTTTTTTTTTTTTTTTTTCATTTAGTACTACACTTCAGAAGCTACTTACATGTTTCCCAGAAGACAAAATAAGTACAATTAATTTACCCTGATCATCCAATTTAAAAAGTTTACACCCCCCGTATTTAAAATCTTTAGTCTTTTTCTAGACAGAAATGAGATGCAAGTAGAGCAAATTGAAGCTTTTGCATAGACTTTACTTGTTACCAGACTAAAAAGTCATACAACAAAGTTTGAAAGCCTTTAGATTTCTGTATGAACTGCATGTCAGCAGTAGTTTTGGATGCAACAGTTGCATTTTAGGAGAAACATCTGATGCTTAAATAAAACATAATAGAGAACTCCATCAAGTCTTCTCAGCCATGAAAGAGCAACCTCTGAGCAATAAAACTTTCCTCTGGGAAGGCACATCGGACTTAACTTTTCTAATCAGCGCATAATCTGAATCTTTAGTGTCAGCCACCGAGAGAGAGATACATAAAGTTCACGGCAGGAGGAATGACACCGCAATCACTTTGCTAGCTGATCCTTTTAGGCCAAAGCCCAGGGACTCGATATTATTCTTTAGTTGTTGTGATAGCGTGCGTTAAAGGCCATTGAATTATACTGGAGTTAAATAATGGCCTATCAGTGCAACTGCATTACAGACAACAGGCTTTTTTTCTGCTGTAAGAGCAGCAGGCCTGCCCAGAGCTGTGATCAATAGGTTTGTAATGCACTATAAACTTTCAACAGGCGGCCGAGCTGGCAGGCCAGAGCAGCGGTCCCCCACCCGTCTCCGAAAGCATGACAGCCTGTTTGTGGATCATAAAAGAAGAATCACAGGGGCAGCATTTGACAGCCTTTCTGCTATGATTGCTCAGTTAAGGTGCTCTGTGAGAAAACTAATTGAAAATTCTATTTGTTTTGACATTTGTGGCCACGAGACAACAATAGAAAGTCCATTTAGGGGGATCACAGTTGAATTACATGAGAGGATCTGATGAACTTTAATGGCATTTCGGGAAAACACTTTGTAATTCTTCCACGGTTTTGAAAGTTCAATAAAACTTTTATGGTTTGATGTGAATAAATATTATTTTGTACTTTTGTGTATAGTAGGGCCCTATAAAATCTTATTTATTTATTTATTTATTTGTTTGTTTGGCCCCAAAATTCATTACCCCCCCCCCCCCCCCCCACACACACACACACACACCAAATTATGTCTTTACCTTTTAAATATTTCTGGATTCCATCTTAATGATTTAAAATTTAATAATCAAAAAGTACATTGAAATTTTAACCATTTAATAATTTATTAAAATTGTAACAATACTGTCACGAATCCTGTCCATGCACTTCTGTTCACTCACCACCAGAGGTCACCTGCTCACCACATGGAATCTTGCACCACACTACTGTTGCATTTACACCAGACTACAATTCGCATCATCCATTTGACTGATTGCACACAGCTGTACCAATCACACGCTCACACCTGAGAACTATCATACAATCCCACATACTACATAAACCATGGACTTCCTCTTCCTCACTGCCCAGTATTGCATGCACTTATCGCTGCCCTATTTTAACTACCCTACAGAGCCTTTTATAGTTTTCCTAGTCTTGCCTTGCCTTGCCTGTTTCGGATTGTGTTTTCCCCTGCCTGGACTATTGCTTACGTTTTCGGATTAACTCTCTTGTCAAACCCCTTTGGATATTGTTCACTGTCGACTGACTCATGCCTGTTTTGGATGACTCTTTGCCTGGCCTGTGATATACCTGTTTGCCATTGTTTGACTCTTGCTTTTTTCCTGACCACGTCTTTGTAAATAAAGCTCGCACATGTCTCTCATCTCGTTGGCTTGGTAACAAATGCCCTATGAAATGTATTTTATTTATTTATTTATTTATTTATGTATTTATTTATTTAATAATTCAATAATGAAACGCCTTTAACTGAAAATTGAGTGTTTAATCTTGTCATCTTACATTATTGACACACTATTTTCCTATTTTTATATTGGAAAGTTGCTTTGACACAATCTGTATTGTTAAAAGCACTATATAAATAAAGGTGACTTGAAAGAAAGACAGGAGAATAAAAAGAAGAATGTTTAAATTGCATTGGTATTACTTTGAGAAGGATATTTTACTGTATAGTCATTTCAGTCATAATTATTCAAGTTAAACCTTTTTTTTTTTTTTGTAATGAAAACTTTTGAGTTTCTGTGTGTCTGACAATACTTTCATCAAATGAAATGGTGAGATGCTCATAAAATGACTCTCAGAGCAGCTCTGGAGATGACAAGATGATTGAGAATTTATTTATTTTAGGTTAATATTCACAGTATTATGTTAATATTGCAGTATTAAGTGTATAGCTCTACTTCTGATTTATTTGTCTAAATTAAACGACTCTGTCCATCTTTCCATGATTCCATTTGCATTTCCCATGTGGCAGAAATCATAGGGCCACAGACTTTAACAATATTCTGCTAGCAAGCCAATTTTAAGCCCCCCTAAAGCTTTCTAAATAAGCAAAAATATTTGAAACCCACCTAAGTAACCAAATATTTGTTTTCTTATAAATCACTGCATTTAAGAAAAATATAGAAATGCCACTTCTGTCCTGTCTCAGAAAGTGAAAAATTGTCATTGATTTTCAATGAGAGCAGAGAATCCACCCACATATAGACCTGTAGCATCCCTGTCAGCAGAATGATGTCTCTGCCCCTCCTGGATACGACCTTGATGATTAGTGATGCAGCCTCCTTCTGGGTGGCAGACACCTCCATCACCTGTCAAAGGCGCTAATGCAGCCCCCCTGAGCAGCTCCATGGCCTCAGATCCTTAACATTTTGTCATGTAAGGTCCTTTGTAAGTTAACATTCAAAGGTATATACATCATATACATATGTTCATGGTTACATTCTTGTTATATTCTAGTGCATGTCATGATATGAACGTTTACAGAAACCACAATATCTTCGCTCAGGATGATCTGAGCTCATCAGAACAAAACTGATCTCTAGCGCATATATAGTAAGTCATAATTGTGAGATACAAGTTGCAATCACTTTTATTATTTTATTGTATTTTATTTATTTAGTGGCAGAAACACTAAATAAATAAAATAGTCTATATAGTTCCAGTCTATTTAGTTCATGTTTACATTTAAACGCTATTCTAAAATAACAATGGCACCTTAGGGTCATGTAAATACCATTGTATACTATTCATAAAGCACATGTACATTAGAAAATTACTGTTTGATACCATCATGGTACTGGAATAGTGCTTGTATGTTACTGCTAGTGAATGTTAGACTGGTTGCACTTTATTTTACAGTACGTGTACTTTCATGTGCTTACAGTGTAAGAAAGTTCTGGTAATGCCTAATAACTACATGGGGTAGGGTTAGGTTTAGGGGTAGGTTTAGTGTTAGTACATAGTTATTACCTACACTCTAAAAAATAAAGGTGCTTCACAATGCCATAGAAGAACCTTTTTGTCTAAATGGTTCCATAAAGAACCTTTAACATTTGAAGAACCGTTCTGTTCCACAAAACGTTCTTTGTGGCGAAAGAATGTTCTTCAGATTATACAAAGGTAAGCAAGAGATGGTTCTTTAACTGAATGGTTCTTTGTGGAACCAAAAATGGTTATTTTATGGCATCGCTTGAAGAACCTTTTGTAGCACCTTTATTTTTAAGAGTGTAGTTATTGTAATCACTATAATATGTACATAGTATGTACTGTACATGAGGAACAAGACTGTAAAATAAAGTGCCACCGTTAGACTCATACTTTGTCTTGTTTCTGTATACAAGTATAAGCAACCCAGGGAACTTCAACACAATACGAACAGTTTATTAAAAGATAAACATTCCTCTAACGGCACTTTCATGTACCACACACAGTGTGCCAGACGTGAATGTGAGATCCAGCTTCCAGACACCACATGACATATCAGTTTCTCACTCTGCAGATGTGAACTTGTGCTCTGTATCTTATATCATGCTGAGAAGAATCAGATTTCATCGTGGTTGGATCAAGGGAGGAAGGCTGGTATATTAATGCATGATGGTCACAGCAGGCTCCTTCCCCTTCAGAGCGATACAGGGCTCAGTGCTGGTCACAGTTCTCCAAGGGGAGCAAGGGCTGGGCCATGCAGATTTACATTTGTTTATCATTTGAACTTTCTGCGTTATTAATTCTGCCGTCATTCTCCAGCCCAACTCACTGCATGGAATTCACCACTGGTTAGCAATGTGTTCCTGTTTGTGACCACTTCAAGTTGTAATTGATTATTGATGATATCATATGGTTTGACATAAACAGTATTTCCTGTTTAGTAATATATCTGTTATTACGAGCGTAATGAGATAATCATGGGCAACCAGTTTTATTTATTTATTTTTTTTTTTTCTGTTGGGTCGCTAATGAATAACATATTCGCCCTTTTCCAAAACCTAGTGACTGGCCTTGCTTGATACTGTCTACATAGGCAGCTGCCTTCTAAAGTATTATCCTTACTGAAATGGCAACATTCTCATGAGTATTCATATACATTTCTAGCACACATACTGTACATTTGCCTAAAGAGACATTTCAAATAAATAAAGAAATAAAAAAATCATGTAATCAAAATCAGATAGTTTGAAGAATGTTAGTAACCAAACAGCTGTGCAAATATTATCAATTTGGTTACATATTGGTTGATTGTACTGTATAAGAAATTAGATTATATTTTCAATATAATACTCATTTACTTATTTTTAAATTATACATTTCATTTTGTACTGTGTGACTTCTGGTGCCAGCATGCTTCAAAGAATTGCATAGTCTTAAACAAGACTACACTTTAATATCTTAAAATTGTATATGATTTCATATGAGGGCACGCACAGAGGGGAGTTCTTTTTTTTTTAATTCAACATATGTTCATGTATTAAAAATAAAATAAAAAAAATTCACTTCTTTAAGACATGAGACTCTTCAGACCAAACAATCCATGAGAGCAAAGACTGAGCAGAATGAAGATGTGTCTAGACAGCTTTTAAAACTGACACAAAAACAAATATGAATTGCTTCAGACTGTGCAAACCTGTTTGCCCAGTTCTTTGAAAATAAATCATTTACCTAAAATAATGATTATTTCATAATTAATGATATGGCTGGTTCAGTCGACAGAAATATGGGACACACATAATAACTGCTGAATTTTTGCAGGGAAGTCGGAGTGCTTATGGAGTAGATCAAGTTAATATTGTTTTATAGTTATGAGAAATTAACAAATACTATTTTACTCTGTACCCCACACTAAACTATTGTATGCTGCCAGTGAGCATGTCACTTAAATGTAGTACTTTGGTACTATGTTTAGCCATTTTGTAATAAATTGTCATGATTAAACTTGTGTATCTATTACATTTTTTATTATATCCTCTCGTACATTATATGTACACATATTTGTATTGCTTTGACCATTCTCTGTAGATCCATGTAGTTCGCTCACACCTCAATTACGTACAATGCCTGCATGCTATTGGTCAAAAATATTTGCATCTATGAATGTTACATACAAATACCTATTTATTAACAATGAGGCTGATGGAAGTTTATGACTGATTCAGAATAATTTCTGTGAATGACAGAAATAGGTTTGGGCGACTACCAACAATTAATTTCAATAGAGTTTGATGTTAGCTATTTCTTTCACCTTGTCAGCCATCTTACATTTTATTGTGACGTCATCACAATACATTCTGAGATTGACATTAACACAAAGCATACATGCTAAGCTGCCTTAAAATGGGACCAAAAGATGGCATAGTTATGTTTACATCTTTATCCCATCTAGTGTGACTTAAAAAGCTGTCTAGGGTGGCAGCTCAAACATCTTGAAACTCTGTGTCAGTTCATGTTAAGAATTGACGCTACATGCATGCAAACATCTTGAATTATCAGGCATGCTTCCTCGTCAGTACATCTCATGCAGAGCATGTACCTTTGGTGTGAAAATGAGAGGGGAAAGGCATTTCAATTGCTATGTGAAGAGCTCTGTCACCCTACAGCTGGGTATTTTCCATCTTGGCCTTTTACCCTTGTGCTAAGATCTTTCAAAAGTTCAAAGTGGCAAAACTCCGCTGTAACATGTTAGTCACACATTGCAGTATGAGTCACGCATTAAAATGAGAGGCCCTGAAATCAGCTTGGCCCACCTGGACCAGACCTCTAACCAACTGACTAACAGTCTGTCACCATGACTGGCATGCACTCTTAAAAATAAAGGTGCTTCAGCTACTGATTCACTCACTATAGCGTGTTCTTGAAAATAAAATAAAAAAAGGCAAATTTGCTCACTCTCAGATCATCCAATATGTAGATGAGTTTGTTTCTTCATCAAAACAGATTTGGAGAAATTTAGCATTACATCAGTTGCTCACCAATGGATCCTCACAGTGAATGGGTGCCATCAGAATGAGAGTCCAAACAGCTGATAAAATCATCTCAATAATTCACAAGTAATCCACACAAATCCAGTCCATCAATTAACGTCTTTTGAAGTAAAAAGCTGTGTGTTTGCAATAAACAAATCCATCCTTAAGACATTTGTATCATGAAACCATTGCTTTTAGCTAAAATATGAGTCCTCTATCCATATCAGGGAAAATATCTAGCATAGAAAACTATAGGCTTGTTGCCTTAGCCAGCGTGATGTCTAAGGTATTAGAGATAATATTACTGGATCGATTTCAGCAATATGTTATTACCAATTATGAGCAGTTTGGTTTTAAAAGTAAGCATGGGACTGATATGTGTATCTATGCTCTGAAAGAGGCTGTGAGTAAGTACAGAAGGCATAACTCCGCTATGTGTCTGTGCTTCTTAGATGCCTCCAAAGCCTTTGACCGTATTAACCATGGATAGCTATTTGTAAAATTACAGCAGCGAGGGGTTCCCCATACCTAGTCCGGGTTCTGCATTTTTGGTACACACACCAAACAATGCAGGTTAGATGGGGCATGACAATATCAGAGCCTTTTCTAGTGACAAACGGGGTCAGACAGGATGGAATATTATCACCTCTGCTCTTTAACCGTTATATGGACGATTTTACTCAAAGACTTAAAAACTGTAAGACTAGCTGCATGGTGGGAGAAAGACTTTTGAACCATCTACTGTATGCGGATGACCTAGTTTTAATGTCAGCTTACTCTGGTGGGCTGCAACAGTTGCTTAGAGTCTGCTCCGACTATGGTGAGCAATATGATTTAAAGTTTAATACCAAAAAGAGTGTGGTTATATTGGTGAGGGCAAAGAAGGCCCATCAGGCCGCGTTCCCCTCTTTTTATCTGGCTGGACAGAAGTTATCTGTGGTGAATAAGGTCAAATATCTTGGTCACATCATTAGAAGTGACCTCTGTGACGATGATGACATTCAGAGACAGTATTGTAAATTGTATGCACAAGGTAACATGCTTGCTCGTAAATTTAGCATGTGTACTGATGATGTTAACATAGCTTTGTTTAAAGCCTATTGCACTCCACTGTATACTGCCCACTTGTGGTGCAGTTACAGTAAAGCTAAATTTAACAAGTTGCAGGTTGCATACAATGTTGCGACTCTTATTAAAAGTTCCTCAGTGGACAAGTGCCGGTCAGCTTTTTGTTCAGAATCATGTGCCCATGTTATATGCTGTTATCAGAAATTTTGTGTATAAATTTATAAAGCGGCTTGAGGTCTCTAAAAATGAAATTATTGTGATCTTAGAGAGGAGCACTGTTAGGTATACCTCTGCACTTTGGAGGCACTGGAGAAAGTGCTTATATGGACATTAGATGTAAATTATTTTCTTGTTGTTTGTTGTTGTTGTTGTTATTCATGTTGTATGCTTTTTTTTATATGGACCTTTTTGAGTCTGAAATGAAGATATCATATCATATCATATCATATCATATCATATCATATCATATCATATCATATCATATCATATCATATCATATCATATCATATCATATCATATGTGGCTTTCTCTACTGAAAAAAAGTCATCTAATCTAAATCAGAAGAGAAATATGCCCAAAAAAGCACTGTTTACAAGCAAAAACAGTCCAAAACAGTTGTAAATATATCTTGGTGGATTGTGATGTGAGAGGACAAAAGGATTATGCCTTATTATGGATTATGGCCAGATGCAATGGTTTAAAGTTAAAATGCCTTATCAATCAGCTTTTCACTTCACAAGTCATTAAATGATGGATTGTAGTCGTGTGGATATTTGTGATCTTTTTAGTAGCCATTTGGATTCTCATTCTGATGGCACCCATGCACTGCAGAGAACCCACTGATGAGCAAGTGATGTAATGCTAAATTTCTTTAAATCTGTTCCAAAGAAAGAACAAAGTCATCTACATCTTGGATGGCAATGAGGGTTAGTAGATTTAAAGCAAATTTTCATTTTTGAATAAACTATTATAAGCAGCACTTCTACTATACTAGGGTTAGGCGCTTTTAACTTTTATAACATTTTCAAGAGTCCACACACACACACACACACACACACACACACACACACACACACACACACACACACACACACACACACGCACACACACATATATATAATTTTCATTTGATTAAAAAAAAATAAGTCCCAACATTTCCATAATTCGGGTTGTATATATATATATATATATATATATATATATACAACCCGAATTATGGAAATGTTGGGACTTATTTTTTTTAATCAAATGAAAATTTAAAGACTTTCAAATCACATGAGCCAATATTTTATTTGCAATAGAGCATAGAGAACATAACAGATGTTTTAACATAGAGATGTTACACTTTTATCCATAAAATGAGCTCATTTCAAATTTGATGCTTGCTACAGGTCTCAAAAAAGTTGGCATGGGGGCAACTAAAGCCTAAAAAAACAATACATTTGGAAAAGATTCAGCTGGGAGAACATCTAGAAACTAATTAAGTTAATTGACATCAGGTCTGTAATATGATTAGCTATAAAAGGGATGTCTTAGAGAGGCAGAATCTCTCAGAAGTAAAAATGGACAGAGGCTCTCCAATCTGTGAAAGAGTGCGTAAAAAGATTGTGGAATACTTTAAAAACAATGTTCCCCAACGTCAAACTGCAAAGGCTTTACAAATCTCATCATATACAGTAGGGGTGTGACGAGACACTAATCCCACGAGACGAGACGAGACACGAGACAGGGTTCAGGAGAACGAGACGAGACGAGATTTTTAGACTTTTTTTTTTTTTTAAATCCTCAATGATGAAATATATAAGGAAAATAGTCTTTTATTCTTAACTGAAAAACACAAAATGCAAAAAATGTAGGTGCATTTTGAAATCAACTTATACTTTATGAAATTAAACTTATATTTTAATGAATTATATGCAGTAATAAACAACATGTAAACTAGAGCTGCACGATTCTGGATAAACTGAGAATCAATTTTTTATTTATTTATTTTTAAAATTGGAGATCACGATTACGTAATAAATAACGTAATTTACTTTATTTTAAATTATATATATATATATATATATATATATATATATATATATATATATATATATATATATTCATTTGAACAATTAAAAAATAAATTCAATGAAGGAGTCAGTGTCTCACTTCATAGACTTGTTTCACTATTGGAATCTCCTGAATGAATGATTCAATGTCAAATACATGTTTAAACGGATTGTCGCCACCTCCTGGCGGAAGATGATAAGCGTTACTATACAAGTGTTAAGATACTTTCGTTTTGATCGCTACTGTAGACAATAAGTGTTTATACCCAAACTATAAACCTTTATCCCAGTGCTTCTGTTATTTAAATGTCTGTAACAGAAATAATGATTTGTGGTTGAAAAAACTCTTTCTGGATCAGCAGCATGAATGCAGATTTGAATGTTTTTAACACCTGTTTCACATCGTAAGCGTCAGTGGAGCGTGTTTAGTCTGACAGTGTTCACATCGGAAGCGTGATGATGATCGACCCTCTGATTCATCAACATCTCATGCTCCACTGACACTCGAGATGTGATGTGAAACAGTCTTAATAGAATCGGTGTCATTCAGGAATAAGATCGCGTGGGTGTTTGAATCAAGATCACAAGCGCAATTTTTAATGATTAATGGTGCAGCTCTAATGTAAACATTGCAAAATATTTTGCGAGGATATCGTCACGTTCTCGTGAGACCAGTAGGATCTCGCGAGAAACATCGGATCTCGCGAGATCTCGTGCCACGAGATCTCGTCACACCCCTAATATACAGTGCATAACATCATCAAAAGATTCAGAGAATCTCTGAGCGTAAGGGACAAGGCCGAAGACCTTTGTTGGATGCCCGTGGTCTTCGTACCCTCAGGCGACACTGCATCACTCATCGGTATGATTCTGTCATTGACATTACTAAACGGGCCCAGGAATACTTCCAGAAACCACTGTTAGTAAACACAATTCGCCATGCCATCTGCAGATGCCAAGTAAAGCTCTATCATGCAAAAAGGAAGCCATATGTGAACATGAACCAGAAGTGCCGTTGTGTCCTGTGGGCCAAGGCTCATTTAAAATGGACTGTTTCAAAATGGAAAAGTGTTCTATGGTCAGAGGAGTCCAAATTTTACATTCTTGTTGGAAATCACGGATGCCGTGTCCTCCGGGCTAAAGAGGAGGGAGACCTTCCAGCATGTTATCAGCATTCAGTTCAAAAGCCAGCATCTCTGATGGTATGGGGGTGCATATGGTATGGGCAGCTTACATGTTTTGGAAGGCACTATGAATGCTCAAAAGGTTTTAGAGCAACATATGCCCCCCTCCAGATGACGTCTATTTCAGGGAAGGCCTTGTTTATTTCAGTAGGACAATGCAAAACCACATACTGCAGCTATTACAACAGCATGGCTTCGTAGTAGAAGAGTCCGGGTACTGAATTGGCCTGCCTGCAGTCCAGATCTTTCACCTATAGAGAACATTTGGTGCATCATTAAACAAAAAATGTCAAAGATGACCATGATCTCTTCAGAAGCTGGAAACCTACATCAGGCAAGAATGGGACCAAATTCCAACACCAAAACCCCAGAAACTCATAACCTCGATGCCCAGACATCTTCAACCTGTTTTGAAAAGAAGAGATGCTACACTATGGTAAACATGCCCCCGTCTCAACTATTTTGAGACCTGTAGCAGGCATCAAATTTGAGATGAGCTCATTTTGTGCATAAAATTGTAAAATGTCTCAGTTTAAACATTTGTTATGTTATCTATGTTCTATTATGAATAATGGCTCATGTGATTTGAAATTCTTTTAGTTTTCATTTTATTCAAATAAAAAATAAAAATAAAAAAAAAAAAAACGTCCCAACATTTCTGGAATTCGGGTTGTATATAGTTTCTATCCTCTGTTATATGACCTTCATTTTTCAGATGCATAAGTACAAGTGCAAAATAAGAGCAGACTGCACTCCTTTTCTGGCTCTCTTCAATTGATGCACCATCAAATAGAAGGATGCATCTGAAAATGTACTAAATGTGTAGAGATACACACTCCCATCTGCATTAATGTGGTGCACATTAGACAAAACAGCTTTTTCGAAGCTTTTAATACTGCACTATGCACATCTCAGACGGAAAATGCTCCCGCTGGCCTGAATTGTTTTCCGAAGGCTGAACCTGGTGTTCGTCTCCAATGCTTACCGCAAAACACTGAACCAATGGCTTCTCCATACCTCACTCCAGAGTTTCTGGGCACCTTTCAAGAGAACAGACTGAAAGTTTAGTAACTGACTCATGCCATCATGGCAATGAAAAGAGAATACGTCTGCCAATGATATCCACCTGTTCCTTCCAAAGACTACAGTGATGGGTATGTTATTACAACCTCACACTCCTGGTGCCAAGACACTGAGACAAGTCCATCAAAAACAGAACTGTCTCAAGAGAGAGAAAAAAAAAAAAAAAAAAAAAAAACATGGGTGAGGAATCATGTGGGTACGGAGAAGATCTGCAAGCAATTTATGCAGAGTTGCATTGCTGCTTTTTTTATTTCCCCTTGTTTTTTTCCATGTGGGCCAAATACCACAGGCCCCAATAAAGAAACAGAAATGTGGTTTAATGAAGTTCATAAATCTGTGTTATTTGCTGCCAACTCGGAGCGCCACTTAATGCGTCTGCAGATCCTTCCCTCCTCGTTCACCCCGCTCCCGCCCACCCCATGCTAAATCCACACTCTCATTAAAGTTACACGTTTTCAAGCCTGTCTCCTTCAGAACCACAAGATCTTGATGTCATCCTGTTTTCCACTGCCGTTTTCCCACTAACGCTCCATGGAGGAAGACATTCTGCCTCGTCCTGACTGTGTCATCCATCCGGCCCTTTCGGTCTCAGCCCTACGTGCTGCCTTCTGGGAAAGCTACTGTGATTGTTTCTTATAGTTGTTCTTCACTACTCTGCAGAGGGCAACACTTTATTAAGGACAAATTGCTAACACCTGGTATGTGTTTATTAAGACAAATCCGGGCACATTATTGGCTTCTGAATCCTCTGGTACGAAGGGAGAAGCACCTGAGGCCATTCAGCCTCTTTGCGGCCCATAAACAAATAAATCGCAATAAAAGAACCACCCAGCTGTTATACCTTGTTACGAGACGGTAGGGCTTCTAATAATGTCGGAATTTTTTCTTTTACAAGTTTTTTAATATGAAGGCATTCATACACCATTTGTTTTGTTCCAGTCACACACTGTACAAAGACCCACAATTGCAGCTTGTTTCCGACTGTGCTTTGGGGCTTTCTGTTCACAATGAGTAACTTTTTTTGTAATTAAAGCTGTACTTTAACCTCAAATGCTAATGAAAATCCCATTCCTTCCCACAAAACAGAGATGGATAAATAAATAGCAGTTGTATGACCACTATAATGTGGGCACACAATCAAAAATAGATCATTATGTCCATTGTTTCCTGTCAGTCCGGTAAAGTCCAGCAGGAGATTTCTGTCTACAGGTAATCATCCTTCAAATATAATAGATCATTAAAATACCACAAACTGGGCAACCCAAGGCTTTCCAACAGGCTGGGTGCAACTAACTAGCTCAAGATGAGTGTACCATTCAAGCCTGATGTCCAGCAGAGGAATACCATGAATGGTTGTACTCTTTTTAAAACCGAGCGTACACAATTGTTTTGGTCCTTTACAATCGTTGCTTGACAGATTGTACCTACGAGTTGGATGTCTGTCATTATGACATGTCATGCATTCAAGTGGGGCTTGCCATTAGTGAGTGACCAAGAGGATAATTAATGATCAGCTCTAGTGAACTGAAAATGGCTATTAAAGAGGAGTGGATTCCGTTTGATGGAATCAATTCCAGATTCTTGATTCCAAATGCCTTGGAATCAAGAAATATTTTTTTTGGGATCGATTCCCAGCCCTAATGGTTCACTTTACACCATTCACTACAGTCTTGATTTCCACTCACAAAATTTGTATTTGGATTGTAGATATATTACATTATATCTTCCCCTTTCAACGTCACAACTCAGCATCTAGAAATCTGAGTTTCAATTTGTAAATACGACTTTGCTTGGTCATTCAAATGCTCCAACTCCATCTGAGGGGCACATATAACCCAAAGAGATCTTGGGTAAGATCCAAGACCATTGACTGTTGATTGTGTTTTTGAACTCCGTAGTGACGTGAAATTTTAAAAGTATTGTAAAAAGCAAGTTCATTCGATAATGTTGTTAATGTTTTGCCTTTGATAAAAATATTTCTTACACTGTCAAAACATGCCAAAATTCATCGCATAGGAGATTAAATGGCTGGTGTTGATAATGTCACATTAAACAGTCAAAACTGTGTCAAAATTCATATGCAGTGTGCACACGAAGACCTGTGTGTCTGGTCATGAGGATTCAAGCAAACCCTGCATTTGTCAGCACATCTGAATTATCACTCTGTCAGAATAGCAATGGCTGGTTAGATGTCCCTTCTGTGACAGCTGAAATCACACGTACATTTCACTCTAATTAAACTGCCGGAGAACATAAGGAACTGTCAGGCAGTCAGCTGGAATAAATTTAATGCAATGCATTAATATGAAACTTTGAGCTTTGAGTTGCTGGGGCACAAGAATATTGTCAGGAGTTAGTAAAATATCTATTGCCATGCTACTCCTCATCATCTATAGAAGGTGTATTAAAGCAATATCACACTTATTTTTTTAGGACCTTTTTGTTGTTGTTGTTTCTTTTGCTGAAAATACGGAACATCCCAGCTAATGCATGAAAGTTGACAACCCAGTGGATAATGGAAATATTTCCAAACAAAGTCAAAGTACTTCTTCAATGCACTTTAGTGGTGTTTTAATTCGGAACAATTCAGTGTTTTTTTGAACAGATTGCTTGGTCCAACTTTATATTAGGTGGCCTTAACTACTATGTACTTACATTTAAATGAATCATTTATTACAATGAAATGATTGTGTACATACATGTTTTTACATTGCATTTATATTTTTAAAAATACCTATATGTAATTACATCTGTAATTAATTTCTGTAACTACATTTATAAATACACTGTTGACCCATCCCTTACACCTTAACCCACCCTTAAACCTACCCATACCACCAAACCAGTCCCTAACCTTACCCGTATCCCACCTCAATAGCAGCAAAGTGTTTTGCAATACAGTATGAACACAATAAGTACACTGTACTTATTTTTTTATGTAAATACATAGTAGTTAAGGCCACCTAATATAAAGTGTGACCGATTGCTTAAATGAATGACTCTTTCATGAAATAAATGAGTGCTTTCATGAAATTAATTGAGCTTTCCAATGCTACTTATGAGACAGATAACAATCTAGGACAAATTGATTTACAATAATAAAAAATAATATTCTAATCCCGGAGAGCTCCATTTAGGATGAAACCACTCACAAGAATGATTTGGGTTTGCTACTGTAACATTACAGTACATGTGTGAGAGAGGAGCATTTAGGATGAACCAATTCACTAGAATGATTCAGACTCACCAATGTAACATATGTCACATTTGAGAGAGAGGACCATTTATAATGAGCCAATTCACTACAACAAATCAGATTTGGAAGTTTGATAATTCCCTCATTTTAATTGGCAATTCTTCAGGCTATTATTCTATACATTCTGGTGGAAATAGAGTGAAATTAAAAGAGTGCTGTGCTTTTAAAGTGAAATTAAACACTACCACACCAATAAGCTAGTTATTTTCTCCTCAATAGTGCACTGTATTTAGCTCCATATGTTGCTGTCACACCAGTCTCGGCTCTTCTAGTCCAATTTTGATACAATATGAATGACCTGCACACATGTGGTGAGGGTGTAGCTTTTGAATTCTTACAGGCATATGCACAGCATATAAAGCACATTGGCAGTATGTACTGTACAAGTACTGTACATTAATTTAGCCAATGAAATGCAGTGAACACAAGCTTACTATGACTTAAAGGAGTGTATATGAAAATATTACAGGCAGAATGTTACCTTCATGCACGGCACAATAATAAAAGCATGTTATTATGAAGTGTTGTCATAGTAACACCATTCACAAAGCAATGAGAAAATATTACAGCATCATGTGATATTCAAGTTGTTCCAAGGTGAGACCCATTTCCTGTTCTTGAGAGGCTTTGATGTCCCCTTAATGCTTTCCTGGACCAAGGTCAGGTGTTAGCTTTTATACGATTGAGGAAAATTCAATTAATCCAGTACCATTTGCTTTAGTACTACTTTCATGAGAAGCCCCACCAAAGCCCTTTCTATAGCAATGCCGTTTCCCTCAATGTGCCAGGCCACATTTTAATTTCAGGGCATCTATAGCATTAGCTCAAAACAGGAAACCCACAGTACTTAGGTAGATTCTGATTCTCTCTCCTTTTTTTATTAGCAAAATTGCTGCTTCTGGCGAGCCGAGTGTCTCCACGGTTAGCATCAAGAGGTCGGCACTTTAATTTCTGACTCCATTTAACAGCTTGCTGCACGAAGACCCAGGTGCCATGTGTATATATATATATATATATATATATATATATATATGTATGTGTGTGTGTGTGTGTGTGTATATATATATATATATATATATATATATATATATATATATATATATATATATTAGTGCTGTCAAAATTAGTGTGTTAACGCAGGCAATTCATTTCTTCTATCCGTACACTGGGTACACACTAAAATATTTTTAAAATCTTATAAGATCTTCAAAATGTGAGAGAGCACAAACATGAGGACTAAAAAAATCCTAGATTTAACCATTTTGCTCCTATAGTGTGTGGTGTGCTGCGATGTGACAAAGACAGCACACCATACACTAACAGATTTTCAACCAGAGTCCCGACTGTGAACATGGGAAATCTCTCAAAATCTCTGGAGACTTGAGAATAAACTTTTTTTATGTTTTTTTAATTGCAATTTTAGAACAAAGAATATACAAGGGCAATAACATATAAATTACATCAAATACAATAATAAACAAAAAAAAACAATAATAAATAAAATAAAATAAAAAAGGAAAAGCAATAAGAAAATTACATTTCCTTAAATAAGTATAAATAATTACAAATTATTCAAAGAATAGATTTAACGCTTTAAAGTCCCAATCTTTGATAATGGCAGGAAGAAATTGCGATCAAAGTGTCCAAATCCTTTTGTGCTGCGAAATGACAGCGTTTGTTATGCTTCCATCTTCTGTCAGCTCACTTTCTGATTGGATATTGTTTCATTTCACGTGATAATCTGCAGATCATGCGTGCGTTTGTCCTCGGGGTTCCCCCCACACATCAAGATTTCTGATTTCACGATCGGGGCGCCTCCAACGTTCTTCCGAGCAGATTTAGTCTCTCTTAACACACCTCACACCATAGGAAAATCTGATAAAATAATCTTTAGCTCCACCAAGATAATCGGGACATTACCTAAGATTGTCGGAAGGGGAGGAATCGGCCCAAAATCAGCCCGATTATCTTGTGGTGTGTGTACTCAGCATTAGTGTGTACCCAGCATAACACACCCGATTCAACTCGTCAGCTCATTAGTAGAGACTGAAATGGGTCAGAAAAGGTAGAGTTGAGAGAAAATGGGATGCGTTTCAGACCCGCCAGAAGATGCCATTAAACAAATATTAAAAATGTTGTTTGTACATTAATTTGAAGATTGAATGTGAAATTATTGCAATATAAAAGTTTTTGGGGGAACCAACAGACACACCATAACAATTTCAATTTGTGGCAAAAAGGACAAAACTGAATCCACATGAGTCCACAGACCGACAACAATTGAACGTTCCCAAAACATGTGGAGAAATGTACCTGCTGATAGAGTATTACAGATATGACAGTTATAGGTTGATTGCAGTTTCATTTTAAACCTCTTGTAAGGAGTTATGTATAAAAGTATTGTTACGTCCCAGGATGTATGTTTTTGTTTCTCTCTCTCTCTCTCTCTCTCACTCTACTCGCAAGTAGGAGGTAATGGCCGCCACCTGTCTCCAATGATTGGCTGCTCACACTGATTGAAGGATGAGAAGGAGCATTGGAGATTTAAGCAGCATTTCCACCTTAGAACAGTGTGGTTGTGTGTGTGTGTGTGGAAGCTTTGTTGTGAGGCTTCTCTCTCTTTGCTTTCCAAGGGTTACTTTGTTGTTCAGAATTGTTTTGTTGATTGGATTCTCTTAGTGATTTAGAGTTTATCCATCTCCTGTTGTAACTTTACAACCAGAAAACCTGTCATTGTAAGTTTATATTTGTTTGTGTCCTTATTGGCTCTTTAACTTTAGTTTGCATTGTTAATTTGGGACGGGGTTAAGTAGAGAGGGGGTGCCATTTCCTTTTTGGACTTGTTTTCCTCTGTTTATGTTAGTAAGGGTGTTAGGGTATTTTGATGTATTTTTGTTCTCTTTTGTTTTGGTAGGTTAGTTGGATTTTGATTATTAGGTAGAGGTATTATGTTTGTTGTTTTGGCCTGAGCTCCCTCTCGAAGTCATTAAAGCAAACCCTCCTGTCTATGTACAATAAAAATGTTATATTTTTCTTCAGTTACGTTGCGAAGTGGGGTTTTCTTTTTGTAAATTACTCTTGAGTTTGACTACTGGTCCTCACTGCTGGCACACACACACCACCATTTTTATTCTGTTACGTGACCTACCCTCCCCTAGACTTGATACAGGAACGTAACAGTATATTTAAACATTTTAATATTATGTGGGATTAATTGCGATTAATCGTGATTTATTTCAGAATTTTTTTTTTTTTTTTTTTTTTTTTTTAAATCGATTGACCGCAGGCAGGCAGTGTGTGGGTTTTCAATTCTATAAGTTAGGTAATGCAGGCTGGCTTCTGCAGAGTGCCCATAGAGTTCTGGCACTCAGTTCCAACAGCACGCTTAGATAAACAGGACTCAGTATACGATGAGCTAACATGGAGGCAGCTGACTTTGTAAAATATATTTAAATTATGTTTGCCCTCTAAATTTCTCCAAATCCTCGCCTGTAGCTGGAATGTATTTATTTGATTTTTTCCTTTTCATACAATTCACTGCAGCTGCATTTTCCAGCTGAGACTAACTGTAGTGGTGTCATACCCGATTGTCTGCACCATTGTGAGGCATTAGAAGGCGTTCCTGTGTTTTGTGTTCCTGCCTGTTGTTCTGGTCATGGACTCCATTTCCCATCATGCTGTGTTCCATTTCCTGTTTGGTCCTGTGTTTGTGTATATTAAGCCCTGGTTTGCTATTGTCTGTGTGAGTTGTTGATAAGTGTTACCTCCTGTGTTTCTGGTTACCCTTTCTTGGTTCCGTCATGCATTTCAGATCTATTTATCTGTGGATTATCATTAAAGCAGCTTGGAGAGATGATAAACGCAGAACAGTACTGGAGACAAGACCGAAAACAAACACGGAATGGCTTGGTACAGTAGCTAACACTAGGAGAGTGCTAAACACAGGACCAAACAGGAAATGGAACACAGCATGATGGGAAATGGAATCCATGACCAGAACAACAGGCAGGAACACAAAACACAGGAATGCCTCGCAATGGTGCAGGCAACCAGCATGACAAGTGGCAATAAAACAGCAACAACTTACTATAAATTATGAATATACGGGCAAATTACTTTATTTTATTTTTTGTATGGTTCCTTGCACAATACTTACACCATGTTACATACTAGCTCCTTATGTAGGGCATTTCTGATGTAGTAAACTTGCTCGGAAGCTCACCTGGTACAGCGTTAAACTTGCAATGAAACTTGCATCGGTACAAGGCCTGTGAAACACGTCACAACACTCAATAAAAGAGCTCAAAGACTGACAGAAGCAAGCTAAAATAGTATGGTTACATCAGCAAATGTATTTTTATCTCACATTTGCTTTTGTTGACACTATGTTTAAAGTAACATTTAATAGGTGGTAGGCCTATGTTATTTAACTCGAGAGCATTAACCTTATATTGTTATTTACTGGACATTTAATTTCCGATCTGATGTGATCAACGTAATAAAACACTGTTTCAGATAAAACTGAACGTGCTTTGAGTGCAACTCACTGGAAATTCCACTTCAAGACTGTGGCCAAATGTGTAAGAAGCAATGCAATATAATTTAGCAGAGATGTCTCCACAGGCACATTCAGTCATCATTCAATACAATCACTGGTGGAAAATCCAGCTAAAGCACAGTAGCTGGTTTCTAGTTTGGTCCTTGTAAATCCTGGTAGACAACCAATAAACCAGCTATCAGGGAGTCAAAATGGCACAAAAACACCATAAATGTGCTCCATAAAAATATATTCCAAGACATCTGAAGCCATATGATAGCTTTAGAAACAGAGCCTTGACTCCCACAGCCCACTTTCAATTTCATCATATAAATAAATAAATAAATAAATAAAATATAAATCCTTTATTTATTTTATTTTGGAACAACATTGGTTGAGTTAATGATGACAGAATGTTTAGTTTTGGGTGAAATACCCCCTTAATGGTCAAGCTGGTTTTTGGAACATGGTAGATAGTCCAAGCATGGTTTTCCAGTCCAGCCAGATCCCCACCAGCTGGTAGTCTAGCTAATAACCAGCTTGGACTGGCTAATGACCAGTTAGCATGTTCCAAAACACAGCTACTAACTTTAGCAAGTTTTGGCCAGATTTTTAAGCAGAGCCTATGTATGAAAATACAATGGTTTTACAATCTGATACAACCACTCTACCATGGTACCACCATAGTATTTTTGAAAAGGACAGTAAAAAGAAACCTCAACATTTTCCAGAACTGTTTTTTATTATTATTATTATTATTTATTTATTTATTTTTATGTATTTTTTTTTTAAATAAATATAGCTAACAGTCAATAAAAATGTGCATGTGTGGATCCAGCAGATGTCAAATATGGAAACATACATAAACATGTCATCACAGGAAGGGATTTTCAGCATATGTGGAAATATATAGCAAACTCACGCAGGTACTCATGTGCAGACATCAATTCTTCAGTTTGCATTCTTTCGTACAATCCATGATGGAAATGAAATGATGTGATGTGTATTTTCCATGTTTTCCCAGTATTTTCTTAAAGCGCTAAAGTGATCGTGTACACAGCTTTGCCAAAGTTTGAGGCACATGACTTCTCCATGTGTCTGAAAAGGATATAGATGCCTTAATCATCAAGAAAGTGCAGACTGAGGTTTATGAAGCAATTTGTTCACAGGGTTCATAACTGGCAAACCTCAGAGAATGCCTGCCATGAATTCTATTCATAGTAGGAATGTGGGGTCTTTCATCCCCTCCAAAAACACAAGTGAGACAGATAACACACTCTAGACGTCTCATTGATGGTGTGAAACACTAACGCACCTTCGTTCCCTTTCTCTCAGCGGCCCTCCCCCAGGCCTAAGAACACTATGCTTGATCCACACCTTCTGTTATTGTTAAAGAAACACTGGAGCGTGCTCTCCAATCTAGAATGCATTTCCCCTTGAGCCCTGGCTCTGTCCACTGCCAAAGATTGCAACCTGAGCGAGAGCAGGGAGACTGTTGAAAATATAGAAGGATGGATCTAAAAGCCAAGGCAGGAGAGAGAATGTGAGAAATTGTTTGGCTCCATGGCAAGACGAAAAAACAACATTATGAGCCGAAAGCTGGTGTGGAGCACAAAAGACAAAAGAGCAATTGTGCAGCACAGAACACATGGCCAACAAAGTTAAGCAAATGTTCAGCACAGCTGTAACACCAATAATAGGCACCAGCTATGTTATAATATGCATGTCATCTACATTTGTCGATTAAAGGGATAGTTCACCCAACAATGAAAGTTCAGTCAAAATGTCTTGATCCCCATGTAATTACAAACCTATCCTTTTCACTGGAAATCGACCATTTGGGAACCAATAGTGTTTGAGATCATTGACAGCACTTGGCATTTCTCTAAATATGGATAAATGACATGATGCTATATTTTGTGTTGTTTTATGATGAACATGCTTTTAATTTTTTTATTATATATATATATATATATATATATATATATATATATATATATATACACACACACTTTAGTATAGGGACCAAGTGTGCATAAAAAGATTGTGGAATACTTTAAAAACAACATTCATCAACGTCAAATTGCAAAGGCTTTGCAAATCTCATCATCTACAATGCATAATATCATCAAAAGATTCAGAGAATCTGGAGAAATCTCTGTGCGTAAGGGACAAGGCCAAATACCTCTGTTGGATGCCCGTGGTCTTCGGCCCCTTAGATGACACTGCATCACTCATCGGCATGATTCTGTCATTGACATTACTAAATGAGCCCAGGAATACTTCCAGAAACCACTGTCGGTAAATACAATCCGCTGTGCCATCTGCAGATGCCAACTAAAGCTCTATCATGCAAAAAGGAAGCCATATGTGAACATGGTTCAGAGGCGCCATCATGTCCTGTGGACCAAGGCTCATTTAAAATGGACTGTTTCAAAGTGGAAAAGTGTTTTATGGGCAGAAGAGTCCAAATTTTACATTCTTGTTGGAAATCACGGACACTGTGTCCTCCGGGCTAAAGAGGAGGAAGACCTTCCAGTGTGTTATCAGCGTTCAGTTCAAAAGCCAACATCTCTGATGGTATGGGGGTGCATAAGTGTATACAGTATGGGCAGCTTGCATGTTTTGGAGGGCACTATGAATGCTGGAAGGTATATAAAGGTTTTAGAACAACATATTCTCCCCTCCAGACGATGTGTATTTCAGCAGGACAATGCAAAACTATATACCACAGCTATTACACCAGCATGGCTTCGTACACTGTAAAAAAAAGAAAAAGAAAAGTTGAGTGAACTTAAAAAAAAATTACCAGCTTAAGCAGATTTTTGAGTTTGCTCAACTTATTTTTGTGGGAGATTCTCAAATTTTTGTTGTATAAACTTAAAACGACAAGTTGAGAAAACTCAAAAATCTGATGAATCTGGTTGCCTTAAAATTTTAAGTTGGCTCAACTTTTCTTTTTTTTTTTTTTTTTTTACAGTGTAGTAGAAGAGTCTGAGTGATGAAATGACCTGCCTGCAGTCCAGATCTTTCACCTATAGAGAACATTTGGTGCATCATTAAACAAAAAATACACCATAGACGACCACAGCTGGAAACCTATATCAGGCAAGAATGGGACCAAATTCCAAAAGTGCGCCCCTCAACCTGCTTCATTCGACAAAACTGCTGCACGGGACTCGCTCTGGAAGAATTTCTCCAAAGAAGAGTGTTTTTGGTTGTAAGGGAAAGTTAACCTTGTTCAGCTTCCCAAAGAACCCAGCGTTACGTAAATAGTGGATGCATTCTGTTTTTTTCCGGGGCAGCAACGGAGTTTCACAAGTGTGTTTGTTGATGAATGTTTTATAAACAAGGCCCAGTTCGACGCTAGATTTGCACATCATGTGATACTGAAAAATGGAGCGGTCCCAGCTATAAAAAAATCCTGGTCATGATTCGGAATTGCAGATGGTAAGTGAAACGGCATCAAATGTCTGTGTTTTGTTGGCAATCAGTGCTCATGTGCTTGTCAATCTTTAGCTCTGCCCACAGCGTGCCTCCAGGAGCTTGGCTGTTTTCGGAGAGAATCGTAAAACTGTAGCTTTCTTTTATAAATATGATAAAACTAAAGACTTTTTGGAGATATGAAGGATGCAACACTACTCCATAGGCACTCAAGATTAACATGAGATTGAGTGAAACTGTGTGTGTTATGCCCTCTTTAATGCTCTATCACATTTTAAATAACATACCACCCTATACCTTACCCTAAAAATAACCGATAGTCTCAAAAAAGGTAAACATTACATAATAACAAATCCACACGGATACGTTGTTTTCATTCAAATCAAAGCATAAATAACATAGAAATATGCTGTTTACGTTCATTGGATACTCTCCAAAATGGCGCTAGGGCAATGCGGGGGAGACAAATTGTTGAATAAAGTCATTATTTTAATTTTCTTTGCATAAAAAAAAAAAATAATCTCGTAGCTTTGTAAAATTACAACTGAACCCCAGATGTCACATGGATTATTTTACCGATCTCCTTGCTACGTTTCTAGACCTTGATCGTGGTAATTACATTGCTGTCTATGGCAGGGTCAGAGTGCTTTCAGAATTCATCACAAATATCTTAATTTGTGTTCCGATGATAAACAGAGGTCTTATGGGTTTAGAATGACATGAGGGTGAGTAATTAATGACAGAATTTTTGTATTTGTATTTTTTTTTTTTTTTTGTATTTTTTTGGGTGAACTATCCCTTTAAAAGTGTTTTGAGGTCATAACATAGTAATATGTAAGAAACAATGGGTGGGGGGGGGGGGTAACTGAAAATCTGGGTAACACTTTATTTTGATGGTCCCTTTTGAACATTCTGTTGACACTAAGTAATGTTGCAACTACATGTCAACAAACTCTCATAAGAGTATTAGTAGACTGTCTGCTTCATATCTACTAACTCCTTATTGTGTTGGTCTCCCAACAGATATTCTACTGACTATAAGTAGCTTTGCAAGAACGTGTCAACTTAATCTAACCCTAACCCTACCAGTCAACTAATACACTCCTAACACTCTAATGAGAGTTAGTAGAAATGTAGGTGCAACATTACTTATAGTCAATAGAATGTGTTAAAGGGACCATCAAAATAAAGTGAAACCAAAATCTGCACTTGTAATAATAGTTTGGTGACAAGGAATAAATGTTTTTGGTGTATCCTGCCACTAGTGGTTATTTCAGCTGGAAACTGCAGTGAATTGTATGTACATGTTTTTATTTTTGAATTTTATAATACTTTTATTCATACAGTCCCAGTGCTCGGGGAGTAAATACAATACAGGAAGGCACAGCTCACACGAAGACAGGTAATCTAACCGTCCCAGGCCAAAGATCAGCCTCAAGCGATTACATGTGATAGTCAGGGTAATAGACTATCAATTCCAGGACATCCTTGGTAAATTGACCAGTTGATTTGAGAGAAATCAGACACTTCATGGCAGAGGACCACAAATTTCCTACCAGGACAGATGATGAGAGAGCTTAGGTCCACTCAGAAAATGCCAACTTATACTAGGATAAATGAGTTAGCAAAGTCAAATACAAAGTGTCTTTCATTGCTTAATGTCTACCTACACCCATCATTTATGATGTCTCCTGTTGGGAATTCTGTTCCCACCTGATGCTTTTTGGGCAGGTGAAATGAGGCTATTTAATGCACGGCCTAATTTCACTTCACAGCTTGCTGTCGGTGCACTGACTTTAAAGATGGGGAGGTGAAGAAGGTCATCCTCAAACAATGAGGAAGGGAATCTGCTGTCAGGCTGGGAGGGATGCTAAGCTTAGATCTGCCTCTGGTCTCTTTAATAAGGATGACAATCGCAATTCCACATGCATACCATCTCACCCAGTGCCCAGACCACAGATTGTCCATTCCCTATCTACACACTGCTAAAGCACACATGGAAATGTCAAAAATCTTGCAATGGAAGCTGCTCAGTTTCAACACACACACACACACACACACACACACACACACACACACACACACACACACACACACACACACACACACACACACACACAAATATACACTACAGTATATTTTGGGTACTAGTTGTACTTTCACAGTAGCTTTAACTGTAGTACTTTTACAATGTAATACAATGACAGTAAATGAAAATGTGTTCTAGAGCAGTCAACAGGAAAATATGTTGATATTTTATGAAATTACTGTTAAATCTTGTAAAATCATTCATTTCGCCACGGCATCTGAAAACTCTCACAGTCAAGAGTCATCTTAATGCAGACTGAAATGCCCACAGAGAGGTCGGCCTGAATGAATGACCCTTACATAAAAGCGTAGCTATTCAGATGTTCTCATGTGAAAACTGAGGTGTCTGGAATATGCAGGCATTTTTCATCAGTGCTTACATTTTTATTACGGTGCCGAAATATGGAAATCCCATTCATTACAGTTTAAAATAGACCAATAATTCCAGAGCTGGACCCAACATTAACAATAAGAGCTACTTCATGTGTAAATGGCTAAAACACATGAGAAAAACACCCTTTTCACCAGGCGTTCATTTAAATTTGCAGAGAAAGTTATGGCAAATCTTTCAGGATGCCAGGCCTACAGCCATTCTTTAAACACAAAGTGTGGTGACCTGGCTTATGGGTTTGAGAAACCAATGCAGGCCATCATGAACACACACACACACATTATGCAAATAAACATGGGAAAATTACTGGCTTTCGTCCTAGAAGTAAGGATTTTTTTTTTTTTTTTAAACAATCTTTTTTTGCACAAATTGGTCATGTAGAGAAAACAGCTGAAAATGTTACTTATGATATTTATCTTTTTTTTCTTTTTTTTCTTTCCTCATTAAAGAGACCACCATGGAAGAATAATATACTTTCTCAGTTTATTTTATAGTGACAGCCGGACAATATTTACAAAATGTTTTTACATTTTACTATCAGATCCATTTTAGACACACAGGACATAATGCATAAGCTACCATGAAAGCTTCTTGAGTTGAATGAAGTCGAGTGAATTCACATCCTGATATGTCAGCATGGAATCTGCACTGTACAAACAAATCCAGCTTTCCTACAGGAACTAGACAGATGTACTAAAGCACACTAATACACACACACATGCAAACATGGCACTGGGGAGTATACGGTCACTCAAACACAAATACACATACGCACACACTTAGGTAAAGGAAAACTGTGTCTTCTCATGCCTGGATGAAAGTGCCACACTGGAATCCAATCGTGCGGTTTAGCCTTGTCTTCGGTGATATGGAAAGGACGGCCAAACAAAATAGCACTCTGTGCACCTCACATTCTCCCCGTGTCTGTAAACGCTTAATGTGACCGTGGAAACTCTCTGTGCATCCAGCCTTTAAGAACTGATCATCATATATTTCGCTTTTAATAATTCATTTCTCAGCGTGCTCTGATTTTCATATTAAAGTAAATTGGTCCAGGTATAATAGTCGATGTAAAATGCCATGACATCAGCAGTGATTCAGAGTTTCATTTTCCGGCACTTGAATTCAGAGACATGTGATTCATCTGGAAAGATTCTAATTAGGGAACAAAGTGAGGCGAGCGTCGCTATTACTATTGCTCATAGTTAGTGTTAGTGAACTGAACAAATCCCTAACCCTGAGTGTTAAAATTTCATGAGTAATTTTTTTTTGTGCAACAGACATGAATGGTTGCTTAAATCATGTAGCTTGTTGAGGAAAGGTGAACTTTTACTCTTCTGAATAAAAAATACAGCTGTTACAGTAAGACGTAAAAAAAAAAAAAAAAAAAAGTTAATTGTAAAATATAAAGCGACACTGTCAAAATTGTAGTACTAGAAACTGTCACACTTGCAAGAAATATAGTCACATTGTGTAATACAGGTGCATCTCAATAAATTAGAATGTCATGGAAAAGTTAATTTATTTCAGTAATTCAATGCACACAGACTGAAGTAGTTTAAGTCTTTGGTTCTTTTAATTGTGATGATTTTGGCTCACATTTAACAAAAACCTCAACAAATTAGAATACTTCATAAGACCAATAAAAAAATAAATAAATACATTTTTAGTGAATTGTTGGCCTTCTGGAAAGTATGTTAATTTACTGTATATGCACTCAATACTTGGTAGGGGCTCCTTTTGCTTTAATTACTGCCTAAATTTGGCATGGCATGGAGGTGATCAGTTTTATGGAAGCCAAGGTTTCTTTGACAGTTGCCTTCAGCTCATCTGCATTTTTTGGTCTCTTGAAAATATCCCATAGATTTTCTATGGGGTTCAGGTCTGGTGAGTTTGCTGGCCAGTCAAGCACACCAACACCATGGTCATTTAACCAACTTTTGGTGCTTTTGGCAGTGTAGGCAGGTGCCAAATCCTGCTGGAAAATGAAATCAGCATCTTTAAAAAGCTGGTCAGCAGAAGGAAGCATGAAGTGCTCCAAAATTTCTTGGTAAACGGGTGCAGTGACTTTAAAAAAACACAATGGACCAACACCAGCAGATGACATTGCACACCAAATAATCACAGACTGTGGAAACTTAACACTGGACTTCAAGCAACTTGGGCTATGAGCTTCTCCACCCTTCCTCCAGACTCTAGGACCTTGGTTTCCAAATAAAATACAAAACTTGCTCTCATCTGAAAAGAGGACTTTGGACCACTGGGCAACAGTCCAGTTCTTCTTCTCCTTAGCCCAGGTAAGACGCCTCTGCCGTTGTCTGTCATTCAGGAGTGGCTTCACGAGAGGACAACTGTAGCCAAATTCCTTGACACGTCTGTGTGTGGTGACTCTTGATGCCTTGACCCCAGCCTCAGTCCATTCCTTGTGAAGTTCACCCAAATTCTTGAATCAATTTTGCTTGACAATCCTCATAAGGTTGCGGTTCTCTCGGTTGGTTGTGCATCTTTTTCTTCCACTCAACTTTCTGTTAACATGCTTGGATACAGCACTCTGTGAACAGCCAGCTTCTTTGCCAATGAATGTTTGTGGCTTACCCTCCTTGTGAAGGGTGTCAATGATTGTCTTCTGGACAATTGTCAGATCAGCAGTCTTCCCCATGATTGTGTAGCCTAGTGAACCAAACTGAGAAACCATTTTGAAGGCTCAGGAAACCTTTGCAGGTGTTTTGAGTTGATTAGCTGATTGGCATGTCACCACATTCTAATTCGTTGAGATAGTGAATTGGTGGGTTTTTGTTAAATGTGAGCCAAAATAAGCACAATTAAAAGAACCAAAGACTTAAACTACTTCAGTCTGTGTGCACTGAATTTATTTAATACACGAGTTTCACAATTTGAGTTGAATTACTGAAATAAATTAACTTTTCCACGATATTCTAATTTATTGAGATGCACTTGTATAAAGTCACGGTTATGAAAATTGCAATTGCAACATATAGAGTCACATTGCAAGATATATAGTCACACTGTAATATATAACATCACAATTTGTTTCTTATGAAACAAAGATGCAATTTTGACATATAAGGTCATAGCAAATACAAAAATATAGGCATGCAAGATATAGTCACATTTCGGGACATAGTGAAAATGATTGCAATTACAAGAAATAAAGTCAAACTCGCAAAATATTAAGTCACATTATGAGACATGATATCGCAATTGCTAAAAACAAGGGTGCAATTGCGATACAGTTTCATTGTGAGATATAAAGTCATAATTGAATTCCCAGTTCCGGGAAACAAAGTCACATTTGCCACACATAATGTCACAAATGTGAGATATATCTT
The DNA here is from genome assembly GCA_036784905.1 of Acrossocheilus fasciatus. Classification (NCBI taxonomy): domain Eukaryota; kingdom Metazoa; phylum Chordata; class Actinopteri; order Cypriniformes; family Cyprinidae; genus Acrossocheilus; species Acrossocheilus fasciatus. Next base: position 27,913,019 of record CM071955.1, on the reverse strand, counting down.
TGCAATTACAAGAAACAAAGCTGTAATTGCAAGATATAGACCCACTATGAGATATAAATCTATAATTAATTTTGCAATTACAAGAAACAAAGTCACACTTGTAAAATATAAAGCCATATTGTGAAATTATAACATCACAGTTATGAGCAACAAGGGTGCAACTACCAGATATAAAGTAACTTTAAAGGTGCTGTATGTAGGATTTTGACTGTACTAAAGCATAAAAATACCATAATATGTTTGCAGTATTTAAGAAACATGCTAAGTTAGCATACTTGTTTATCTGAAAAACAAATGCTACAGTCAGTTATTCTCCTTTGAAAATGTCCATTCCAGCCCGGAATGTCTGTGTTTGTGATACCCGCCCACTGCCAGTTTACCCAATTGTGTTTCAGCACCCCGGGTTGCCAGTTGCTGGAAAACACAGCGTATTTAATTTCATTTATCGGCATGTGCGGTCGTTCCTGTTGATGTCGTTAATCTGGCAACCTGTGAGCGTCAATTCTGAGGAGGAGGGGCCGGGTGAAAAAAAAAAAACGTCTCCGATATTTTGAATTTGGACTGTAATACCTAGTTCAACCACTCGGTGTCAATCCTACATACAGAAACTTTAAGATATATATATATATATATATATATATATATATATATATATAGTCACATTGTGACATTGTTACATCGCATGTAAAGTCACATTGTGAGATATGAAGTCGCATTTGCAAGAAACAAGGATGCTATTATGAGATACAGAATCACTTTGCAAGATATAAAGTCCCAAATGACAGATATAAAGTTGCAAAGGTAAAGTCAGCAGGACATTATATTAAGCAAATATAAAAGCTGTAGTTCTTTTGGTTTATTTCCCCCAAGCAGCTCTACTTTTTTTTTTTTTTTTTAGTTCCTCAGTTCCTGAAGTAACCGTTTTTGTTTTGCTTTCATACTCTTGAGGCTCTCAAACATCAGGGCCCATAGCAGTCAGTAAGACAGTAAATTCTGTCAGCCTGCAATGCAGTACAAATAACAATTAATCCTTCAAACAATGTGATGTGTTGTTAAATTGAGGGTGTGTGAAGTTTATTCCTGACAGACTGCTTTTTGCACTCTAACTGATTGCTGCTGCTGCTGGATAATCTAGTGTGTAGGTGTGTGTATGTGTGAGTGTGTTTTAATTAAAGTTACATGTGAACTGGGAGAAGTTGAATTCAGAGGAGGCAAGGTGAAAAATTGTCTCGTTTTCTTGTCTTCATTTTGAGGCTGCTTCTTATCTTCCTTTACTCTTGGCCACTGCTGAGGTTATCTCCCAAATTACTCACAGAACTCATTTATTTCTCAAATGAATCGGGCTCTTCGGAGATGGCCCCTGCCACCAACCCTCCTCCCTACCAGCTGTGCAATGGTGGCAGCTTTCCTACAAAGTTGCAACGATTCACCAGAAGTGTGATGAAGATCAAAGCCCACATCATACAGTGCCTGCACACACGTTTAGTCATAAGCTCTAAACACAAGAACACAGAGGCATTTAAAACTCTAATCGCACATTAATACAGCAAAATTGCTGTCCCTTTTGAACACACAATGCTTTCACACTGTTTATATCATTTTAATGCTTCAGACTTTGATTATACCCTACAGGTTTTCTTCTAGAACATCCAACTTCAGCTAGCAGCTGTGTTTTGAAACATGGTAGCTGGTTTCTAGCTGGTCTACACTAGTCATTAACTTACCCAAGCTCATAATACCTGAGAATACATTGTCACAATGTATGGCCATTAATGGAGAAAGAAGCTCTTTGTAGCCAGATGGTGTAGTTGTGATATCTGCCACTAGGGGATAATGAAGGCCTGCTTACCAAACATTGACTTGAATGACACTAATCAGTCAGACTCTTTAGTCTCGCCTAGCCAGACCTTCAGACTGACAGAAGAATGTCTGGACACCGTAGCAGCTTTCATTGGCCAAGGACTGCCCAAGAGGCCATCTGACCGATATGTAAAGCATCTAATTACAGTTTGTTTTGTTTAATGTCATGTTTAGGGCCCTGAAATAAAAAGTCGATGTCCCTACAATAACTAGCGACTGGCGTGCAGGCAGTAAATCATTTTTTCAAGCACATTATCTTCAGTTGTCAAGAGTATATGCCGTAAAATCCTGCCCAGAAATTCTGTAGAAATCTTCCAAACAGATGATGACTTCAAAACTTCTGATGTGTTTGCCATTTTGTGTGACATTAAGGTGTGACATCTGAGGCTAAGGGTACATTTACATGACAACAATGTACTAAAAACAGAAAAGTCACGTTGTCAAAATGATGTCTATTCACACTACTTTATGAAAATAACTACATCGTCAGGCCAGTAGTTGGCGATATCACTATGCAAAGAAACACTATGTGCCTGCGCATATACGCATTCTTCAAGTAGGCCTACTCGTGCATGCCTTAAGACTGCACATGTAAAAGGCGTCTACACAAATTTGCATTTTTGTAGTTTACACTGAGACGATAATAGTTTCGTTGTCATTGTTATTGTTGTATAAATGAATGGCCAAAATGCATAAAAAGTTTTCTTTTTTTAGTTGAAAACAGTGTTACGTAAACGCCCCCTGAGACTATCCAAACCTTGACACTTTGGTCCTGTGTAGACGTGCTGGTATTCGATAATGCAATATATCATGATAATGAACATGCACAATATTGTTATCATAGGCAAAATACAGTGAATAATTATTTTCTACAAATTATTTAGATTTTTGAATGCATTTTAAGAATTTATTTCCCATAAACTGTTTAAAATGCGCACTCGGATGTAAACAAGGCCAACAATAGTGTTGCTGAGTCACAAGTTTTCCCACAGAATTGGGCTACTTTTACACTGCTGCCGCAGGTTTTTTTTTTATGTCCGTGGGTCGAAGTGACCCAATAATGTGAAATTAAAGACCCTGGAATGTGAATTTTGATCCCCCTTGAAATGCGATTGGGTTAGTTTTGGGCTAGTTTTGAATAGCAGGTGGGCAGGTTTTGTTGTGAACACCTGACAACCCTGCCCAACACAGATGAGAAGCACATGGCAGAACAAGTAAAGGAGACACTTTGAATGAAAATGCACATTCACTCTCTGACAGCAGATGGCGATGATGGAACAGGAGAAATAGGCAAGGCAAGGCAATTTTATTTATATAGCACATTTCATACACAGTGGTAATTCAAAGTGCTTTACATAAAAGGAAGTGAAATAGTCATTAATAATAATAATAATAATAATCCCAACAATAAAAACAAGGATTTAAAAAATAATAATAATAATCCCAACAATAAAAACAAAATGTTATAAAAAATTATTTAAAAATAATTTAAAACAGTTAACAATACAAAAAGAAACAGTCAGTTTGGATGTAACACACTGCTCATTCAACAAATCCACAGCTAAACGGTTTGAGTCTGAATTTAAATGTGGCTAATTTTTTAGCACATCTGATCTGGAAGCTGGTTCCAACTACGGGAGGCATAATAGCTAAAAGCAGACTCCCCTTGTTTTGTGTGAACCCTTGGTATTTCTAACTGACTCAATCCTAATGATCTGAGTGGTCTGTTAGGTTTGTATTCAGTGAGCATATCTGCAATGTATTTAGGTCCTAGGCCATTGAGTGATTTATAAATGAGTAAAAGTACTTTAAAATCAATCCTAAATTTAACTGGAAGTCAGTGCAAGGACCTGAGGACTGGTGTAATATGCTCAGATTTTCAGGTTCTAGTCAGAATCCTGGCAGCAGCATTCTGGATGAGCTGCAGCTGTCTAATGGTCTTCTTTGGAAGGCCGGTGATGAGACCATTACAATAATCCACCCTGCTGGTGATAAAGGCATGAACAAGTTTCTCCAAGTCTTGACTGGAGAAAAAAAACAAACAAACATCTAATTCTTGCTATGTTTTTGAGATGATATTATGCTGATTTAGTTACTGCTTTGACATGACTACTAAATCTAAGGTCTGTCTCCAGAATTACCCCAAGATTTTTGACTTGATTTTTAGTTGTTTGAACCCTAGAGTCAAGGTATGCATTCACCTTGAGAAGTTCATCTTTGTTTCCAAATGCAATGACTTCAGTTTTTCCTTGTTTAACTGAAGAAATTTCTGGCACATCCAACTGTAAATTTCATCAATGCATTGGCAGGGGAGTCAATGGGGCTATAGTCATTTGGAAATAAGGCTGGGTAAATCTGGGTATCATCAGCATAGCTGTGATAGGCAATTTTTTATTTTTTTTTCTCATTATTTGACTTAGTGGGAGCATATACAGGCAAAACAAGAGTGGAGCAAGATTTGAGCCTTGTGGGACTCCGCATGTCATGGACGTCAACTTAGACTTAATGCTCTCCTATACTAACATAATAACCTCTCCCTTCTAAGTATGACCTGAACCATTTGAGTACCATACCAGAAAGCTCGACCCAGTTTTCCAGTCTCTCTAGAAGTATGTTAAGATCGACAGTGTCAAATGCAGCACTAAGATTTAGTAGTACCAGCACTGATATTTTACCAGAATCAGAATTGAATATTATTTATTGTCTTTTTTTGTGATCAACTTTTTATTTTTTTTCAAATCAACAAAACAACATCCACTCAAACAAACAACAGGGAGGGGGGAACAACAGACACACCATCAACAATTTCTATTTCAATTTGTAGTAAAAAGGACAAAACAGAATTCACAGGAGTCCATAGATTGACAACAATTGGACATTCCCAAAACATGTGGAGAAAAGTACCTGCTGATACAGTGTTACAGATAAGACAGTTATAGGTCGATTGCAGTTTCATTTTAAACCTCTTTTAAGGAGTTATGTATGCTCAATGGATGACTTTGAAATGGATAAAACGATGAGCCAAGTTTTTAGAAGTTAAGATTAGATTAGACCACACCCTCTCCCAGTCGACCGATAAATCAAAATCTGTTCATTCATGATTCCAGATAGATTTAATAGAAAGAGACTTTGCAATGTGATCATTAAGTTTAATATATATTAAAGAAACAGATGGCCGACCAGAGGGTGGTGCGATCCAATCCCATATAGGATGAGAGGACATAGGGAATGCCCAGGGAACTCCATAGGCCTTGAGAGCAGAAAGACAAAGACAAAATATGATGATGCTGGTAAACAAAACTTAGTTCTTAGTTCTTGAAGTGAGCAGAGTCCCTGGTTATCACATAAGTCACCGCATGTGTTTCTGCCCAATGTAGACCAAGATGGCTGGACAAATGGCCAATTTCAACATAAAAAAAATAAAATTGTGCCATAAGGGTGTGTTGTTACAAAATTTGAAAGACGTTCCACCTTTTTAGAAAAAAAGTGAAGTCCTTAGATGTAGTATTCTGGATTCTCCAAAGATTGATTACATTAAGTTCAGTGATGAATTTATTCAATAACTTAGAGGATGGGTTAGCTCTAGTATCAGGGTGAGATTTATCCAGTGCAGGATTTAAAACAGCATTAAAATCACCACCCATCACTAAAGGACAATCAATCTGCTCAAGTAATATATTGGAAATATTTGTGAAAAATGCTATCTGCCTCATTCGGGCAGTAAATGGAGACCAGTGCTAACCTGTCTTTATGTATTTTACAGCGTATAAAAACAAATCTACCTTCATCATCATTCCCGGTATGTTCAATAGTTAAATGTAACTTTTTATAGACTAAGATAATCACCCCCTTAGTTTTATTACAAGCACAAGAGAAAGCTGCCAGTTTGTAATACTTGTTTTGAAAATGTGCCACATCACATTGTTTTAAATGAAACTCTTGTATCAGGGCACAGGAAATCGATTTATGTTGCAAATATTCTAACATCCGGGTACACTTAATAGGAGAATTTAGGCCATTCACATTCAATGATAAGATATTCAGAACATGCATTATGTGCTCGCAATGCCACGATTCTGTCTAAATTAAGAGAATAAAAAGCAATGCCATACTGACAGTGACATGTAAACATTAGTATATATCCTAGATACCAATCCACCTAGATGCATAGTCCTTTTAAAAGAAAAGCAGAATAAATTGTATGTTGAAGAGCATAGAAAAAAAGCACAAACAAAGAACGTCAAACAACTGTGTATAAAAACCAAAGCAGACCGCACATTACCAAGAGTGTAGGTCTGTATAAACAACAGAAACAAATGTTGAAGCGTGACCAGTCCACTTCAATCCAAAACATGTCCCCAAAAGGCCCACTGAGCCAAAAGCGTAGTGATTGAACCTGCTCTCCATCAGCCCGAAGAATAATAATAATAATAATAATAATAATAATAAAGAAAAAATAAAGAAAATAAATCATTATTATTTACCAATCAACGGACGAACGTGCAGGGCAGGGGCAAGATTCCAAAAAGAAATTAACAAGTGTCCATGGCCACCTTGTTATTATCCTCTTATGGGCAATTAGGATCACCACAGACCTCATCGTTAATTTTCTCTTGTTGAACTGTGGTAGCCAACACCTTCCCACTGCTTTGTAGCGCTGCAGAATACGTCTTCAGTGTAACAAAATCCTCCGCCTTTTGAGGAGAGTTGAACATCATCTGCTCACCTGGTTAGCTTTTCAACTTCTGCTTTTAGCTCTTTTACAGAATCGTTGGTCGTTTGGATATCTAAATGTAGATCACGGAGTGCTGGGGTCAGTCCAGAGTCTACCTCATCTCTTACAGTCGAAGCCACTACCGAATCAAGAGTACTTTGTTGCTCTTTAAGCACTAGCTTGATACTGTTAGCTATAGCAGCGTCGAGATCCTCTCTGGAGATGGAGGAATCTCTGAATTTTTTCTTTATTGGCGATTGTTCACTCTCTCTTTTCTGGCTGTCCTTGACTGCTGTTGTACTCATAGTGAGCTAAATAAAGAGTGGTTAAAAATTTACTGACAGGATATATACAATTTCTGACAAAGTGAGCAGAGCGAAAGACTATATGTGCATTGCCGCCGAAGGGTCACGTCAATCCTCATCATATATTATCTTAATGAGCGCTGTCTCTGTGCTGTGATGCGCTCGGAAACCAGACTGAAAATTGTCCAGGTATCCATTTGAGTTTAAGTAGTTGTTCAGCTGATTAAAAATCACCTTTTCAATAATCTTAACTATGAAAGGAAGATTTGATATTGGTCTATAGTTGCTCAACATGGTGTTATCAAGATTGCACTTCTTCAGAAGGGGCTTAACATCTGCAGTTTTCAGAGAGTTTGGAAAAGTCCCCGAAAGAAGTGAGGCGTTCACCACTTCTAAGAGATCTGCTTCTAAACAGTTAAGCACACTTTTGAAAAAGATGTGGGAAGTGTGTCAAGATAGCAGGTTGACAATTTAAGGTGCTGTAATATTTCTTCCAAAATTTTGCTATCAATTGCTTCAAAAACAGACATAGTCACTACGTTTTGAAATTGCGGTAGAATCTGTGTGACCTCTGCATAACTAGAAGATGTGCCAATCTCCTTTCTGATATTATTGATCTCAGAAAAGAAGGAAGCAAAATCATTGCATTTGCTGTCGGAGAGAATTTCACTGGGAATCTGGCTTGGGGGGTTTGTCAGCCTCTCCGCAGTAGCAAAAAGAGTGAGAGTGCTGTTTAAGTTACTGTTTATAAGGTTTGAGAAGAAGGTCTGTCTAGCTGTGGCTAGTTCCACATTGAAAGCATGAAGGCTGTCTTTATAGATGCTATAGTGAATTTCAAGTTTCGTCTTCCACCACATCCACTCAGCTTTTCTGCATTGTCTTTTCATACACATACTGATACAGATGTTACCATGGCAATCTCGTAAACAAAGCACCAGCACTACATTCTGTTTCTGGACAGGATTTGAACCTGTTTTTGCTGACCAAAGTGTTGGGAAGTCCAAGTTTGTTATGTTAGAAAAGCCATACACTAGGGTTCATTTCAATTGTTTGTGCCTGTATAGGTACGTTTTTGGAGTTTCCAATGTTGGAAATTCCTCCACTTATGTTCCACAGAAGAAAAAAAGCAATACATATTTTGGAACAACATAAAGGTAAGTATATGATGACAGATTTTTCATTAAAAGACAAAACAAAAGTATGTAACAAATTCTGCAGATATTATATTTAACTGAAGATGTATTTGTTGATATGAATCACATACTGTAGTTTACTTCTAGGTCATCATTATTGCAAAAGAGCACTTTCTTTTTCATTTTCTCTCAGAAGGGGTAAAGAGCAGAAACTGTTCTGCATATTTACAGGCATTTGTGTTCCACAGAGACGACAGATGAACCAAAATATCTTGAAATGAAGAACATTCACGGCTGGAGAAGTTTTGTCAAACCCTGTGCAACTTAAACCAAAAGCCAAAGAGCACTCTGGGATTTTCTGGGGACAAATCTCTTGAGAGTGGCACTCCAGAAGAACTGAGAAGTTAGCCTTGTTTATGAAACACAAAAGAAGGATTCTTAAACCTTTTTAGAAAAATCTGATGGAAAACAATGACCACCGTATTATTTCAAGATCTTGTTCTGCCTGATGTGCCTGTATGTCAGGCCTGCTTGCAGAAAACCTCGAAACTTGGCAGCATTTGTTTTCTTTTTGCTCCCTCTTTCACTCTCTCTTTCCTCATCCCCATCTGTTTTCAGTTTTCTCGGCATGTGTGACAAACAGCAAAGAAATTCCAAACTCAAGTCTCTCTAACCCCAACTACCCCCTTCCCCAATCTCCCTCCCCTCCCTCACTCTTTTCTTTGGCAGGGCGGCTTATGTCTCACATTTAATCATGATCACTTTGCCAGCCTGCAGGGCCCTTAACCAATTGTGAGGGGGGATAGAAAGAAGCAGAGCTTGAGAAGGACAAGAGACTGAAATAGAGAAGGATATTTGGGGGCTGGCATCTCTTTAGATTTGGAAGTCTAACCATGTAACCAGCATGATGCTTGTAAATTAACTGGCAGCTACAAGATATTTACTTTGTCACCACTGCAGATTTGGGCTGCTGCCAGATTTGAATGGCAGCCATTTTATCACAGTCACATCAGCTGGGGATGATGGGTGAATGGGGTGCCCTGAGGTGAATTGTGATGGGGGTAATGGTACGGGATATGTTCTGGGAGGGTAAATTAATATAATCTGGCAAATTAATTATGCAAATGGGGATCGTGCAGCTAATAATCCTGTTGGAGCCATTGATCTTTAGCTGGTAGCTATGTTTTGGGACATGATAACATGTTTGTAGGTGCTCCAAGTTGGTTAATAGCTGATCAAAGCAGGTCACTGGCTGTTCAGTGAGCGATCATGTTTTCTTTACCAATTTAAATTATTATTATTATTATTAATACTGTTGTCTGATTGATTTTATAGTCTCAAGCATTCAGAAATCACACAAAATAAAATTGAGCAGTTTTACTATGATAAACCATGGTTAATTTTTGTAAAGGTTGTGATGTCTGCACGTTTTGAAGATAGATGTTGTAGCATTTCTATTGCAAAAAGGTGGCCAAAAATTAAAGATTAAGTGGATATTTGAATTAGCCTAAATGTTTGGTCAATATTAAAGGACTTGTTCGTTCTGTAAGTGTATTACCAGGCCTTTGGCTTCCTTTACAGGCATTTGGGACAATATGTAATGTAAATATCTAAATTGTTTATTTTGTATTATGTATTGTAACGGTGTTTTTCAATGAAACCATACAATTATTAATTAACCAACCATTATCGCCTCATTGTTTTTATAAAATGCATTTTAAGTCATTTTAAAGGCTGTTGTTGGCTTAGGTCTGTTTTTATAACCACAAAAAAAATAAATAAATAAATAAATAATTTAAAAAAAATAATAATAATAATAATTAAAAAAAAAAAAAAAAAAAAAAAAAAATATATATATATATATATATATATATATATATATATATATATATATATATATATATATATATATATATATATATATATAATATTATCTTAATACTTCTTTGTAAACTATTATTTGAAGTAACAAAATCATGGTTAATTTAAGGTTACCATCCATGGGTACAAGAACCATGATATTTGGTTTTATTTATATTAAAACCATGACTAGTTTTCATAAGGGAACATAGAAAGTCAGAGAGAATATTATATGCGTTGTTGGTGGTTAAATTATTACCAACATTAAAACACGTTATTAACGTCAACAGCCAAAAAAGTTTCACAGAATTATGAATGTAGGCTACCTAAAAGTGATGCATGCCCTAGTAAAAGTGTAATATATTTAAAATACATTTATTTCAAACAAAGTATAGTTCAAATTTTTTAACATATTTACTGACAGATAACTCAAGGCATTCTGATATAAATATTATAATTCAACTTTACATATTACTTGTGCACAATGCACTTTTCTTAATATTATTAAGTCTAAAATGTGTTTTAATGTCACTTTTGATGAGGATTGTATGATCTTTGAACATTATCAGACTTTAAATGCAAAATATTTAAAGTGTATCTGAAGTATACTTGCAATAGTTCCACTTTAGCACAGTAAAATATAATAAGTATATCTTTAATTGTACTTCAGCTCTACTTCTACACAATTAAAGTGCATTAAGTACAAAATTAGCTGTTCCAATTTAGCGGACTTTAAGTATACCAGTTTAGTATATCAAAAGTACAGTTGCAGGACATTTTATTAAGTACATACATACAAAAATGTATTTGTAGTATACTTAGCATGAAATAAATGCATTTCAAATACATTTAAGTGTATTTATTTTTTACTAGGGTGGGAATAATCTTTTTCCTTTTTCTTTTCTCGGCGCAGGATTGCTGATGTCTTTTCACAGGCATAGCTGTCTATCAATTATGATGACTCGCAAACATGAATTTTATTATTTTTATTTTTTTTAGAACAACTGGGATGGTGCCCCCCTGAGAGTTGGTGCCCTATGCTGCATCCTCTGCATATAGGGAGCGGCGGTACTATGTAAAATGGATCTATAGTAAAATTTATTTGGAAAAATCTTGGAAATCTAGTTTATTCTGGGTCCAGAAACCTTTACACTATTTTTGTATTTAGTTTTTTCAAGTTTATATTCTTGAGGGTGAACAATACCAGTGTAATTTTTAGATCTAAAGTTAAAGATCTAGACCAAAAATGAGAGCTACTGCATTAGCCCTGAAGCTAAATAATAAATTGTTTACACACTCAGAAAAAAATAAGCGCAAAATCTTTTACAGGTTTTACAAAACGTATTTAGAATGTGTTAAATTCTTACAGTGTGATTTGTATGGAAGCATTAAAAAAAATTACACTTTTTTTTTTTTTTTTCAATTAGACTGTACTGTAGCACACAATGCTAGCCTTTTGTCTTCCATGTGTGAGATTCCAGCATACATTAGGTTATCTTGTCACATCAGCTTCAGAGAACAACAAAACAATTTGTGCATTGGACTGGTTCCTTTAAATTTGCTATCTGGAGCGTGTACATTAGTTAGGCCTTTATATTTCAGTCGCTCTCGAATTCCCCCCAGACGATTCCCAAAATAAAGAAATAAACAGAAACAACATTATTGACGTGACAGAACACACTCATGCTTTTGATCTTATTGGAGAAAAAAAAAGCATATGTCTTGTCACTCTCAGGCTTATAGACCTTCTCTTGTCGAAGGGGCTCTTGATGTTTGATGTGCTGTAGATTGTGGCAGATTCTGAATGTGAAATGAGGTACATTCTTTTAAAGGTCACAGGCACCGCTCACAGGGCTGTTTACAACCCTGAGTGATGAATGCGTACTCTACGCTGAGCTAGTTACCTGCCGCCGAAGCGTAATTCCTTATTTCCATTTGGGAGTATGTGGATTTTAACGTTCAGAACCTCACGGCCGTTATAGATGTATGGTTTTCTACCGAAATTCCTCTTAAATGAGGCATGTCTATGAATGAATAAACACATTACTCATGTTTGGCTAAGATCTTAGCGTTTTTGTGTTTTTATAGCCATTGCGCTAGCTGAAATGTCATCCCTGACTCTGGCCCTGTGGTGCTGACAAAGCTGTTATAGACAGAAGGAGTTGATAAAAGCAGACACCCAATAGGCTCTGTGTTCACTGCCTGCCTGAAACCTTCCATTACACTGAAATGTCGCAAGCTAGTACAAGGAAACCTGGTCCCATAATAAGGCAATGGGCAGTCTATTCTGACTGAAACCACAAGGTGAGCATAGAATGATCTGCCTTCAAGGTAGTACTTGGGTAAAATTTTGATGGCCTGGAATCTAGAGCCTGTTGTAAAGAAGGTGCTTAAAGTACCAAGTGAGGACTGAGAGACACCTTGCCTGCCAATAATGAGATGGAATCCGGTTGTCTCGTCTCTGCGCTGAGGCTTTGATGATGTGGTGCGTAATTACAGAACTATAAAAATGGAGACACAAAATCTAATAAGGCTTGATGAAAGCATACGCCTTCTGGGAACCGTCAAGAGTAAACATTATCAACCATTACCACCCCAATTATTATGCATCAGTGTGTTGCAAGTCCAAGCTCAAATAGATTCAACTGGTGAATGATGTTTTTTTTCTTTTTTTTCTTTTTTTCTTTTATAGTAAGTAAGTAAATAAATTAATAATAATAATTATATATATATATATATATATATATATATATATATATATATATATATATATATACAGAGGCGGACGAAGTACACAACTCCATTACTTGAGTGAAAGTACAGATACTGCTGGTCAAATATTACTCCATTACAAGTGAAAGTTGTAAAGACAGAGTTTTACTTAAGTAAAAGTACAGAAGTATTTGCTTTTTAAAGTACTTAAGTACCAAATGTAAATGCCCTTTTTTATTATTTTTGTATGTAATACTTGCAATACCTCTGAAGCAACTTACAATACATTACACCTAGTAAACGCACTGACTAGCTTGTAGTATCTTTGGAACAAAGAGTTTTTGGAATGTTAAAAACATATGGGGGAAAAAAATAAAATAAATTATTATTTAACACCCCTTCCCACCCCCACAAAAGCAGGATTCACACAGCTCTGACAGTGTGCACACATCTATGTGTTGCCATTCATCCACATTAAAATAGTGGACAGTGAAATTGTTGTAAATACAGAGTGATACAGAAGAAAAACAAAAAGTCAAACCTGCTTTAAAACCCAGCAACACAACTGTAGCTGTATAACTTTACAACAGCAACACTGCTTTAACAAAAAAGCAAAACAGCAAGATTAATTGACATCAAAACAAAAATTTTAAAAATGGTGTCTAATCTTTCTTGCAGTACTTTGATGTCACGCACAGAACGGTCTGTGCAGTGCTGCTTCAAGTCCAACACCTATTGTGTTTTATTAGGAGACACACAACAGTTCTTCTGTGGCTTTATAGGTAATATTTTCACTTACACAATTTAGCAAAATTAGAAAATATTGTGTCTTATTAATAACTTCTTCTTATTGAATTGTTGTAAATAAATACCATATTTGCTACTGGTCAGTGTTCAAAAAATGCTGGGAAATCACTTCATGTGGCCCTACATGAGTGATTACTGATAAACTGTCTGAAAAAAAGTAAGTCACGTTTTAGAGAGGAAAAAAAATCACCCACTGACTTCCAAAGCTGCTACATAGTAATGACTTTCTACTTTGAGGACCTTGTAGTGGAGTGAAAAGTACAATATTTGTCTTTCAAATGTAGTGAAGTTAAAGTCATAAGTTTCCAGAAAAAATAATACTCAAGTAAAGTACAGATACTCAAAAAGTGTACTTAAGTACAATACTCAAGTAAATAATTTACTATATATATTTACTGTCCACCTCTGTAAATATATATATATATATATATATATTGTGACGAGTCGGTTGCCCTCCCCCTTTATTGTCATCACCACCCCATCCCTTATTCACCGCCCTTCACCAGGCTCCTGACGGGAGTGGGTGTGAGAGGAGGGGCGTGGAAACAGCGAGGGCTGGCGGCGTGTGATGAGGCACAGCTGAACTGAATGAAGCCTCATCAACGCCGCTGTTTAAATGCCAAGCGCGCCTCTCCTCGAGAGACCGGTCTCTTCCCCCGTGCATGCACTCTGGTGTCCTCGTGGGTCCAGGAAGGGACTTCCGCGCCACCGGAGACGTGAGCTGCCGAACCCGCGGTCCGGAAGAAGCCGCACCCGTGAACGGTCGTCAGGCCAGGATGCCGGGCCGTACAAGTCCCGCTTGACTCCATGGAAGAAGAGGAAGAGCCGCCGCTAGAATGAAGCCGCCGCCCCTCGCGCCCCGGACCTGAGCGGGAAAGCGTGCGGGCGTCAGACTCCGCCCCTTACATGGACCCTCCCTTCCAGAACACTGCCCTCCTTCACAAGCTCCGTAGCACGACGAGGACACCAGACCCTCCTGTTTCTTTTGGACACTTTCCCCCTTGGACACTGTATTTGATTGTTTTTGTTTAAGAAAAGCCTCTCCGAGGCCTGACGCCACACCCACTGTGTCTGTCGTTGGCTCCTCCCGGCACCACACACACACGTTACAGTTTTTACATTTTATCTTATCTTATTTTATTTTATTTTTTCTTGATGTACTCAAATAACTAAAACTAAACCTGAAGTTAAAAAAACAAATTAATAAATACATAAAAAAACACAAAGTAATAAAATGAAAAAAAAAACTATAAATAAAAACTACAATATTATTTAAATGATAAATACGTTTTTTTTGTAAATACCATATACAGTATGTATACTCTCTCTCTCTCTCTCTCTCTATATATATATATATATATGTGTGTGTGTGTGTGTGTGTGTGTGTGTGTGTGTCAGACTGTATGTGATGCATTTCAATTAAACAGTGAGAATTATCAATAACTTTATTTTGTTACCTCTGTACAATTCAATTAGTAATAACAGTTATATATAGTCATCAACATAATTTTTGTCATAAATTTTTGAGTAATATACTGTATTTGAGTGTGTGTGTGTGTGTGTGTGCGCATATATATATATATATATATATATATATATGTATTTATGAGTAATTCAGTTGTACTTAAGGGTGCTAATGGTGGGCTCTGGGGGTCCAGTGGTAGATGGGAAAAGGTAGTGAAGGGTAGTGACGTTATCTTAAAACATGTATTTTTACTTCCTGAGAAGAAGTACAGGAAATAGGAGCAGTTTGATTGGTGTGGTGCAGATCTTAAAAACAAGACCAGATGGTACTGGGTTTGAAACCTCGAGTACTGTGCAGCTGTTGTTCCCTTTAGGAGTACCTAGCAAATGTGCCGCTGTTAACTCCAAAAAGCACAGATAGGGGTCCAAACACTTCCATGAACAGATGTGGCTACAACAAACAATATTAGGAGTCCGTGGCAGCATCTCCTTACTGCCGAAACCACATCAGATCTCTACAGCTAATGACAGCTGAGCGCTTAGAGTCACTGTTCTGGGATGAAAACAAAATATTATGCCCTCGGTCCCCAAGCACATTTTAATCATACAAGCCTCATTCTAAATACAATTAATCGAACTGCACACTCACTACCTGCAAAAACAAACACCCGTCCCTGCATGGATCAGTTGCTACTATAGCCCATGCGGACAAAGTCTTATTGTTTTCTTAATTTCTGCACAAAAAGCAATCGCTTTCTTGGAACTTAAAGCAGTTGGGAACATGTAAGTAAGTCCATGCAGTCGTAAGCAATCCATACCGTTGTTTATCGTCCATCAAATAGAAAGTAGCGCCCTCAGCCAGCGACTGACACTGTCAGCAAATTAAGACCTACAAAGTGCCTCTCCTCTGATTTCTCTTCAAGCTTCACCAAACAGGGTGTGAAAGCTGTCATGTGTTCCCAAAACTCCGGGCTTCTCATCGATCAATAGCGGCTTCAAGCCAAGCGCCTCTATCTGCTTTCTCCTGCTCTGTGGCTGGTGGCACGTCACCAAGTGTGTTAGCAAGAGCTCGTATTGGGCTGCAGTGCCAGTTCTGTTTTCTCCTGAAATAACGAAATACATTTACTCCAGGTCTCGATGGTAGACCGATCGGCCAGCCTTAATTGGAAGCAGTTTATTTAGCTTTATATGTTTAAGTGCTGGGGATAGGAAAGGCAGTGATAAACATTTCGAGAGAAAGTAACTTAATTAAAAGCAGCCCACTTACTCTTAGTCTTCACACATACAGTGATTTGTAGCAACAAAGTGACCACAAGACATTTGTTTCCAGTGAGAGTTGGTGATTGTGATGTCCAGAGATGCTACCAAATTGAAGAAAGATTAAATTTATGCCAAAAAAATAAAAAAAAAGACGGGCAGAAATTAAAGGGATAGTTCATCCAAATATGAAAATTCTGTCACCATTCTCATGTCATGTCATGTCAAAAAAAAAAAAACAGACGGGTGCAATGTTGTTAAATCCACACTGACTTTTTTTGTATGGACAAAAAATATTGAAATATTCTTCCAAATATCTTTCAGTGTTATAAAGAGGATGTATATAGAGAGGACACAAAATCATAGTTTTTTACTGATTATACCACTTTTTGGATGATAAATGCTATGCAGTATTTTTTTATTGTACAAATGCAAGGTATTTTTTTCCAAAACTTTGGATTTCATACATATTTATCTTTTTTTTTTTTCTTGAACGCAGAAGACTTGTTGGACATATTTCCAGTCTCTGGTGTTTCTTGTCAAATTAATAGATTTGTGAGTTGATAATATAACCTTAAACCTATGAAAATGGCACATGGCTCCATAGTTCCATCACTTTACAATGTCACAATGACCGTCTTTTCTCAGTGCCTCACTTGTCAAAGTTTAATGATTGGGTAGTAGATGACATGCAGCAGCTCGATGTTAGCTACATTGAAAACAGATGGTTGCTCATATTCTACATAAAGCTTCCAATTGGGGTGAAGTTCAATGGATTTGTCTACAAAATGGAGAAGAGTACACGTGTAACTTAGTTGGGAAGTATTTAAACTTATGTACTGCAAATCCATGCTAGATTTTCTCTGTTCTCTTGTTTGGATTGTTAACAGAAACCACTGCACATGCATGATCTAAATTACTTGGCATTGCTGTTTATTCTCAATAATTAGTGATAGCCTCAGATGCAGGATATTTTCATTCACTAATAGGTATTGCATTGTTAGGTATCACATTGACAGCCGTTATATTACTTTTCCATTCCAGACAGTTAATTTTTAGTAGCAATAAAACTGATTCCTTGAAAAATTATGACATTTAATCTGCAATACATGTCATTAGCGACCTTATTTTCAAAAGTTGTGGTGAGTTGTGCAGCCCACCAATAACATTAGGGTGTGCAGCAATAGGAATGCCCACTGCGACCAATATAGCCAATCTATGACCTCCAGAGAAACAATAATGTTGTATGTACGTGTGAATGGGGCCAATACTCTGAGCTCAAGTCATTGGGGTATTTGGTGACTTATATCAGGTATATCAAAATCTCCCCTAAAGCATAATTCTTTGATTACTCTAGAAGAAGATGTGATAAGAAATTGCCTGTTTAATAGGCTGATTTTATGAGGTTGATATGAGCCATGATAAAATGTAACATTGCTCTAGGTGTATCTCGCCAATATTTTTATTGGCTCCGTAACTACAAACCGCAAATTAAGAACGTAGATTTTGAGTTGATGTAATCAACCATGGTGGAGAGAGTATCTTTTGTATTACAATATAATATGATTACAGATGTCTGGGTGCTCATAATCTTAAATTATTGGCATTCCTTGGCATAAATTGTGCAATATTGTTTCTTAAAGCATTGCTTAAAGATAACTGTGATTGTGAAACATAAATTATATCCAGCTGATGTACACTGCTACACACAAAAAAAGAGAAATGCATAATATGCATTATGTTTACTATCATTCACATCAACAAATGTTAAGAAAGCCATTGGTTTGATCTTCCATTCTACTGCACACAGACTTTCCATCATAGTACAGAGATTATGTTGACCTCTCTGTATATCAAAGGTTCAGTATCTGTATTTTATCAATTTTAAGGAGCCTCCACTGAATTCAATACAGAAAAGGTCTCTTTGTCCAGCACAATAGCGGCTCTGATTGATGGGACTCCTGAAAGAACTGCCAGAACAGAACAGGACCCTCTATTTCAATTCCCCGTAGGAGATGAGTTTTGTCAGTTGTCAAAATGGAGAGCAGGAGGGAAAGAGAGGCTGATTTAGTCTTCCTTTCAGACAGAAAAGAGCCACCATAGACCTCAGATAATATATTACAGGCTAATGGTGCAAATCAGCACAATTGGATCAAAGATTGTTTGACGTCCATGAACAGTTTTACCTGAAATCTTTCTTTAAATGTTCCGTGGCTTTGATTGGATTCAGTGTTTTGAAAGAGCACATCATCAAAAGACATGATAACGGTATTTTTTTTTCCCCATCCCATTTGCATGTCCTTCATATAGCTCATCCAAAGATAGTTAATAGTTCTGTGGTGAATAAGTTAACTGTCCAGCTCTGTGGCCGAGTTTCACGACTGGACATTATTGATGATATTTGCCTTCTCAAGTGCTCATACATGGGGGGGAAACAAAAAAATAAATAAATTAATTTTGAGGTAAAAAAAGACAAAACAAATAGTATTTTACTGTAAAACTAATAATCGTTGTTTTAAAAATCATTTATAGTGTATAAAATAATAATATTTAAAAATAAGTACAATGTATAATAAGTTGTAAATAAAGCAAATATTATTGGAGTATGTTTTACAATAAATATTATTTCAGTCTTTCTACTTAAAATTGAATGTGTTACTTGCTGTTTCTTTGTAATTATTTGTGAAATTTACTAGCAAATACTCCGGTAAGTTTACGCGACAATGACTGTACTAAAAATGGAAACATCATTCCTTTTGCATATGGACGACAATGTTGTTAATATGATCTGCAAAAATGACTAAAACCACTGTATTATGCATGCCAGGCCAGGAGTTGGCGATGTCAATACGCAAATATAGACATAATAAGTAATATTAATGCATATGACGTCATTATTTTCATAAATTCACATTTTTGTAGCTTATGCTGCAACGATAATGGTATTGTTTACGAAACCTTGCAAGAAACGCGTTTTAAAAAGTTTGCGTTTTCAAGCTCCTGAAATGGCATTTTTGGTGCAAACGAATGAAATGGAAAAAATGAATAAACGCCCCTGAAAGAAAATTATTTTCTAGCTTTTTCAAGTAAACAAGCTACTACTCCATTTTTCCCATGTAACTAGAAACCATTTTAGACAATCCAGTCCCTAAACTGTGGTCTGGCACTTGTTCTGTTTAAGTGGCTGCAATGTGGACAAGACAAGGTCAAACGAGTGACTGCACAAAGCTAGTAATTCTGTGACTCTTCGTGGAAAACAATTAGTTTAAATACAAATCCTGCTTTAAGCCTGTTAGCATGCACACGTAGCATTAGCCCTTGATCTTAGATCAAAGGTGTGTTAGGACACGAAGAGCTTTGTAAGAAGGGAATGAGGAGGTCTAGATTCGGTTTAGAGTTGTTTTCTGTGTTTAACATGGCATGTTAGCACACACGCCTGTCCTCTGGCAGACTGCCCTACTCTGCCACCACCTCCTACGGCTTGTGTTTATCGTAATAAAGAACAGCGCAGATGAAGCCAAAAATCTTTCCGCAGCTAGAAAAAAAATACATTCAAATAGCTTTTCATCACATATAACTTCCAAAGTTTGACAGACATTATAGGTATTTCCTACAACAGTAATTAAAGAAACATAAAACAGCCACATGGAACGAAGGGGTGGGAAGATGAAGAGATAATCGAAGCCAGTCAAAACAGAATTAAAACAACAAAGCTGGAAGCAAAAGATGTAACAAGATCCACCGCGACCTTTGACCTCTGCTTCTATTGTTTAACTCACCTTTAAGTTAAAAGCCGGGCTCAACATTCCTTTAACAAGAGCAGCATTTGTCCTGTGTCACTTACAGATCCGCACAAAACCGTTTGGAGACCAGATCTCTTTTTACTGATGGACGCCAGCTATTGTACTCAGACGTGCATGTCAATAGGAGGCTTTTAGCTGGCTCGGTTTAGCCTTTAAAGCGGTTAAACACAAATATATCCTCTTCCCTTTGTTGTCACAGTTAAGAGCTACAACAGGTCAAAATCTTCATAAATTACCAGAAACAAATATTCTCCTGTTTAAGGTCTTTTTGGGTTTACCAGGGTCTAAGCCAAAAAGCCGCTATCCGTTTTGTTATTCTCTGCACCTCCCTCTCCGAGGGACTCCATTTAGAGTTTTCCCTCCCTGACTGCTTTTATTTGTGCAGCGTAGCTTGGAAAATTACAATCCTGGAGGGATTCTGATCAGACCATGTCAATTTAACACAATCGTAATCCACAAAGAGGAAACATATTCTCTGACTCAACAAATAAGAGTTCCAGAAGGAAATCTGTTAAACTGGAACATGAATATAGCTCCATGCAGATGTTTCAAAGTCTGTCTAAACTATTGAACACATGTCTGTCACATTGTCAAGTGCAATAGCCATACATAATTCAAGTACAACTATAGACAGTCAACCGCATTGTGTTCATTGAAGTATTAGTATTATTATTATTAATTGTTTATTTTAGGGCTGTCAAAGTTAACACAAATTCATTTTAATGGCACTCATTTTATTAACGCCCGATTAACGCAGCACACATTTTCTGTTTGACCCGTGGCCTAGCCCGTTGTTGGATAAATGGAGATGCACAGTGTTGCCAACTTAGCGACTTCGCATACCCCTTTAGCAACATTTTTTTCCCTTCAAAAAAGTGCCTAGTGACAAATCTTTAGGGTTTGGCCAAACCTTATTTAGTGTCCGAGACTCACTGGTATTGTCGCGCGAGCGCTAGGTCTTGCTTTCCCAGCGCACGCACACACCTCTCTCTCTCTGTGTGTCTGCATTGTTCAGTGAGCGGCAGAGAGGAGCAGTGCTTTCAGTTAAACACAGCTATTATGATGCTTCTCTAATTTTACATGCAAGTATAGCCGAAATCACAGCACAGCTATTGTCTTTATGTGTATTTGGTTTCATCATAATTTGCGATTAATCACAAGTTAACTCATGACAATATTGCGATTAATCGTGATTAAATATTTTAATCGATTGACAGCCCTAGTTTATTTTAATTAATTAGTTTATAAATAAATAAATATATGCATAAATACATTCATTCATACATACATACATATTTGTAGGACTGAGTGATATATGACCAATAATATTATCAATGTCAATCAATATTGATATTAATTTCATACAATTTCATGGAGAAAGAAAGCAATCCTCATGCTTGTCAGACACGAAGAATGGATGTAAACATTACATTGACATTAAAACATTAAAAAAAGTAAAATAACATTAACATACAAATGCATTTAAAGCATTATACGTTTTTCATCTGTTCAATCAACTAATTCAATGATCTGGTTTATTCAACTAATGCAAAAAAAATGATATAAAATAAATAAATAAATAAAAAAGTTCATTATTAATAAATTGTATTATAAAAATGATTATTATTCCCTCCCCCTGACTCCTGTTGGTCATACAATGAATTCTAGGTTAGTTCCAGCACACAAAACAATGTTTCGAAAGCCCCACTGTGCCATGGTGTTTCAGGGTGTTAAACTATGACTGACTTGCAGTTGTTTCTGCTCATTAAACAGAGATAGGATGAGGTATTTCCATTGAAAATACATTTAAGAAGACTGCATACTGTGTCTATGATAAACATTGTTAATACTGCATTCTGTTGTTCTACCACAGTTAAGAATGCAATATGTACTGAGTGTCCCTGAGCTGCCTGGGAACAAAGGGGCCGGAGTCTGACAGGGCTGAAGTTTGTTTGCATTTTGCAGGAATCAGCACAGAAGGGCAGCCTGGCAAATCCACACTAGTAACTTAATCAGTATCGTAGGCTTGTTGACTCTGCAGGTGAAGAGGAGAGGTTAGACTCTGTCAGCAGGAACTTCACGCCGTGCATGCACCACGGTGCCTACCAAGATCTGACTGATGTCGGGCAGGCCAGGAGGACAGGTAAACATACTGGTTCAAATAACAACAAGTTGTGAAAAGAATGTTTTTTTAAGGCAAATAATGTCACCATTTTCACAGGTTTGCATCATGGGTGCAATACACACACACACAAAAAAAAAAAAAATGATGACAGAGAACAAGCTTTTTTGACCATGTCGCAACATTACAAATGTTCCAGAGCTAGTTTCTATCTGACTCGCATCCAAACTGTGTTCCAGAAAAATTTTATGGACAATATACTATATCTCCAGGCCATATCTAAAATCCCATGACATAACTTCCTTCCTTACTTTTACCGGGCCTGGAAAGGTAATACAGTACCTACAGATAAAAGAGCTGTAGCAGGACAGAAGGGTTTAGTACCCTGCAAACAAGCCTGCACTGGCCCTTTACCCTTTAAATAATGTCCTCAGAGATCAAACTCTGGGTGAGATGAAGGAATCAGGCCACTACGTGATGACTGAATCATCGAATACGTTTTTCTTCTCACAACTTTTGCTATAACAAATGTACTTCAGAAACATACAGTTACAGCAGCCAGAGAAACATTAAAGTTAAGAAGTCAAGGGTCAAGAGCCCGACTAAAGCAAGCGCTTACCTCCATAACGGTGACTTCAAACTTTATTATTTTCAATAAAACAGTGCTTAGGCTTCCTGGAGGCTAAGTGAGGGCTGCCCATGCAGGGCCAGTTCTAAGGGGCCAACATTTTGTCAATGAGCAAATTCTCAGGGGCCCTGCGCTGGCAACCCTAAGTGGGCCCGTAAAGGGCCAGTGCAGGCTTGTTTGCAGGGTAACCTACCGTCAGTATGCATTTGTGAACATATTGCAAGTTCACTACATTATAAATCACCAAAGTAACGTTGCGTGACACTTGAACATACAAACAGAAGTCCAAAAATACAACAACAAGACATCTGGACCTCAGCTGTGAGAACAAAAACTCTTTCCTTAGTTTCAAGGTGAAATGCAGTTAAAGCTTGCTCATTTAAGAATGCGTTTTTTTTTTTAAAAAAACATTTAACCCAGAAATGTATTTTTCTAAGGGATTTTGGAGTCCAAAGGCATGCATGACTAGATCAGCTGACCAGACCACCAAAACATAAATGTTTTAATGTATGGCGAATAGAAACAAACTTGAGAGACTCATAAACTGTTAACTTCTTGGGAAGTTTTCTAAAGATGTTTTGGTAAAAGTCAGTTTGTATCCCTAAAATCTCATTCTGCTGAGCATGTAACTACTTAAAAAAACAAACTAACTAACTAAATAAACTATTAATTCTGAGAATTATTATTATAGTTTGGGAAATGTCTTTGTGTTTCTGAGAGATGGTTCTGCTTAGCATTTTTATTGCTCAAAAATGTTACATTTAAAAGTGAAAGAAAAAAACTGTAACATATGTCTATATTGTATTGCACAGTCAGATTTTTTTTTTAACGAACTAAGCTTTGCATTAAATGTTTTGGCAGGTAAAGATTGTTCTCTAAAACTAAGCAAAATGAGCATGAACTCACTGTTTCTTCATGTTTTGATTAAAATCTTGAGCCTTGAGCCGTCTGTTTTATGTTTTCAATCAAAATAATTCAATATTTAGCTTTGTTTTATGGACATCTGTAAGGTTCATTTCATATGATCTGCATCAGAGCTTTTTTAAAGTGTCATGCTAAAATCTACTAGAAAAGTCTTGCTGGTGTATAATCATGGTAATTTATCAGGGTTGCTAGGTAGTAAGAAACAAAAAAGTACAAGTAAAGTACAAGTAAACGAGTAGAGTAAAAGTAATTTAAAAAGGATATTTGATCCTGTTGTTGTACAATGTGATTTGTATGAAAATGTCAAATATTTAGAGTAAGAAAAAAAAATATCAACCCTGAACCCATATGAAAATTCATATGAATTCATGCAAAAACGTTAAATAGGTAGAAATTGCCATGGCAGTGTGTTGGGCAGCTTTATGTTTTATGGACAACAAAAAATAAATGCAAAAACAGTTTTCTGTATCCACAAGAAAATGGTGTTTGACAGCATTTTCTTTTTTAATACTATCATTTTGCATGGTGCATGGTGCAGAAAAGTTTAAATCCTGCAAGTAACTTGGCAACAGTTTGTGTATCTTGTGTGTGTATTTAAGGTGTGGTACTATAATTCAAAGCATATATGCTGACAGGCAGCTGCCTTGAGACATAAATACTCAAAATGTTTTGTTGAATGGAAACTTCTTTTATGTCACCTATTTATATCGTACAGTTTTGTTTCTGCATGCTAAGTAAAAGACAAAGAAGAGGGAAAACAAATACTACAGTCTCAAGAGTCTAACACAAAGTCACATTGACATGTGAAGAACCAGACAATGTTCTTTCTTTTTCTCTCTCGCACAACACACACATACACAGACTCAAATCTCTCAAAACCCGACTCAGTTAGAAACTCCTCGTTCGGATCCCCAGCCTACCCAGAATGCTTTAGCAGAACAGAGGTGTCAGCATTTCCACAGAGGCTCTGGTTTTTGAGTTCTTCTCTCTTGGCAGGCAGCGTTTAATAGAATAGTAATGTCCAGATCTTAAAGGGATAGTTCACTGAAAAATTTTCTGTTAATTTACTCACCCTCAGGCCATCCAAGATACGACTTGTTCTCTTCAGTAGAACAGTAAGGATTTTAGCTGAAACCGTGGTCCTGGTGATTCATAAAATTCAAGTCAGAGGCTACTGGCACTTTGAGAGTCAAAAAAGCATATACAGACAACACAAAATAATTATCCATGGCTCCTGGCAATATATTGAGGCCTTATGAAGAGAAACTACTGGTCTGTGCAAGAAACTGAACATTATTTATAATATTATAACCTGTAATATAACCTGATAGTTTGGCTTCATAAGATATCAATATGTCGTCAAGAGCCACAGGTAATAATTTTGTCTTGCCTGTATGTGCTTTTTGGACTCTCAAGTGCCTGTAGCCACTGATTGCATTTTAGGAATATTTGCTGTTCTACTGAAGAGAAAAAGTCACCTACATCTTGAATGTCTTGAGAGGGGGTAAATTAGCAAATTTTAATTTTTGGTTGAACTATCCCTTTAATGTGCTGTTACTGAAGCATTGATTGTAAGGGTATGCTGGCTCACTTTAATTTCATAGATGCCAAAGAGTTAATCCCAGAGATTTGATACATTTGTTTGCTCAGCAGCTCATTTACAGAGCTGTAAGTGAGATGCAAATAAACACACAACTAAAAGGTGATGCCCTGATGATAGCAATAAAGCAAATACATACTCAATTAAACACTTTCAAATATACATTTATGCAAAATTGATAAGCTTCTATGTAAGCTACTAAATATATTAAACTGTTCAATTTGAGAGCATATCGCTACTCACAGCAAAGCATATATTAAATAGATTTTAATGGATTTACTTGTCCAGAAATGCCAGAGGTGCCAAGGTGGTTCTATGCAGTTGCTAGGATATAGCGAGTGGTTGCCAGGGAGTTGGTATGCTTTTTTATGGTCCAGCTGGTGGTTGCCAGGATATTGGTATGTGGTTGCTAGGGTGGTATATCTGGTAACTAGGGTATTTATATGTGGGTGCTAAGATGGTTGTCAGGGCAAAGTGGCTGGTGGTTGTCTAAACTTTGCTATGGTGTTGCTCGGGTACTTATATGTGAGTGTTAGGGTGATTGACAGGGCAGGGTGGTTGGTGGTTATCAGGACTTTGCTAGGGTGTTGCAGGTGGTTGCCAGAGTGATGTTGTGTGGTTGCTAGGATGTTGTAACTGGTTTCCAGGAAAGGGAGGTTGGTGTTTGCCAGGATGTTGCTAGGGTGCTGTGGGAGGTTGCCAGGGTGGCAGGAAAGGGTGCTGTAGCTGGTTTCCTGGGTATTTATATGCGGGTGTTAGGGTGGTTTGCAGGAAAGGGTGGTTGGCAGGATATTGCTAGGGTGTTGTAGGAGGTTGCCAGGGTGTTGCTATGCAGTTTATAAGGTATTGCGGGTGGTTGCCAGTATGTTGGTATGTGATTGCTTGGGTGTTTTGGCTGATTGGCAGGGTATTTTTATGCAGGTGTTAGGGTGGTTTGCGGGAAAGGGTGATTGGTGGTTGCCAGGGTTTTGCTAGGGTGTTGTAGGTGGTTGTCAGGGTGTTGCTTTGTGGTTGCTAGGATGTTGGGTCCCACTTTACATTAGGTGGCCTTAACTACATGTACTTACATTTAAATTAATCATTTGATACAATGCACTTACTGTGTACATACATGTTTTTACATTGTACTTATATTTTTAAAAATACCTATATGTACTTACATCTGTAATTAATTTCTGTAATTACATTTATAATTACACTGTTGGCCCATCCCTTACACCTTAACTCACCCTTAAACCTACCCAGACGACCAAACCTGTCTCTAACCTTACCCGTATCCCACCTCAATAGCAGCAAAAGTGTTTTGCAATACAATATGAACACAATAAGTACATTGTACTTATTTTTTGACGTAAGTACATAGTAGTTAAGGCCACCTAATATAAAGTGTAACCGGATGTTGTAACTGGTTGACTGGTATTTATATGCGGGTGTAAGAGTAATTGTCAGGACAGGGTGGTTGGTGGTTGCCAGCATATTGCTATGGTGTTGTAGGTGGTTGCTAGGGTACTTATATGTGGATTTTAGGGTGATTGACAAGGCGGGGTGGTTGGTGGTTATCAGGACTTTGCTAGGGTGTTGCAGGTGGTTGCCAGGGGGATGCTGTGTGGTTGCTAGGATGTTATAACTGGTTGCCAATGTATTTATATGTGGGTGTTAGAGTAATTGGCAGGACAGGGTGGTTGGTGGTTGCCAGCATATTGCTATGGTGTTGTAGGTGGTTGTCAGGGTGGTTTGCAGGAAAGGGTGGTTGGTGGTTGCCAGGGTGTTGCTTTGTGGTTCCTAGGGTGTTGTGGCTGGTTACCATGGCATTGCTATTTAGTTTCTAATGTGTTGCAGGTAGTTGCCAGGGTGATAGTATGTGGTTGCTAGGGTGTTGTGGGTCATTGCCAGGGCACTCCTCTCCTGTTGCTAGGGTGTCACTGGTGGTGGCCAGGATGTGGCTATGTGGTTGCTAGGTGTCTGGTAGCCAGTGTACCTGTAGGTGTAAGGGTGATTGGCAGGGTAGGGTGTTGGTGGTTGCCTGGACATTGCTAGGATGTTGGAGGTGGTTGCCAGGGTGTTACTATGTGGTTGCAGGGTATTGCAATATAGTTTCCAGCACATTGATATACAGTAGCTAGGGTGTAGTGGGTGGTTGGCAGGGTATTTCTATGTGGCTGCTAGGGTGTTTGCCAGGATGATGCTGTGTGGTGGCTAGCATGTTGTAGGTTGTTGGCAGGGCATTTATATATGGTTTTGAAGGTGTTCTAAAGCATTTATAAGGTGTTGCAGGTGGTTGCTACAGTATTGTTATGCAGTTGTTTTTTTGTTTTTCAGGTGGTTGACATGGCATTGGTATGTGGTTGCTAAGTTGTTGTATATGGTTGCCTGGGTATTAATATGTGGGTGGTAAGGTGCTTGGCAGGGTGGTTGAGGGTTGCCAGAGTGTTGCTTTGTGGTTGCTAGGGTGTTGTGGGTAGTTGCGATTGCATTGCTTTTCTTTCCAGTTGATTTGCATTTGTTATGTTGTAAGGGGTGGCTAGGAGGGCACTTCTAAGTGGTTGCTGGGGTATTGTAGGTTATTGCCAGGGCATTTACATATGTTTCTAGGCTGTTGTGGGTGGCTGCCACAGCATTGTCATGCAATTGTTAGCATTTTGGTGGGTAGTTTATAAAGCATTGGTATGTCGTTGCAAGGGTGTATGTTGCAACGACTATGCTGTTGCTGTAGGGTGTAGAGGGTGGTTGCCAGGATGTTACAATAGAGTTACAAGAGTATTGTGGTTAGTTGAAAGGATGTTTGCTATGTGACATTTATAAGCAGTTGCAGGGGTGTTGCGGGTGGTTTTCAGGACATTGCTTTGCAATTTCTAGAGTATTGTGAGTGGTTTCCAGAGCATTTATATGTGGTTGCTAGGGTGTTTCAGGTGGTTGCCAGAGCATTTCTATATGATTTCTGTGTTTTGTGCAGGGTTAATTGTAAAAAAAGTCAGATTGCTGAGAAAAATAAAGATGGATTATTTGTTGCATCATTGTTTAATACAGATGGTTTTGGGTTTGTTAAAATTTTAACAATCTCTGCTGAACTCTAAGCATACATTAATACTGATATTCATCTTAGCAGGCACTGCTAATAAAATATGTTCCTGACTTTATAGGAGCTCAGTTTATATGTACTTAGGATCCGGATACATACACTCTAACTGAATAAATGTAAGTGCTGCATGTGCTACATATGTCTGAATGTATTTTTTTTTTTTTTTTTTTTTTTTTTTTTTTTTTTTATGAATATGCTTTTTCTGACTGACATTTCATTGGAAATCTTTGGGGAATACAAAAAACATACTAAAACATGAAGAATGACTGTTCTGATGTGTTTGCAAAGAGCGCTTGTAGTTCTCGTTTTATAATGAATATCCTGGTTCATATGCTTTCAGTTATATTCTCTTTCTTAGTTCATCAAGGATAAAATCATTTTCTACATAGATATGATATTCAAATATGAGTGAGTAAGAAAAATAATAAAAATAATAATACATCTACAGTATTTGTTTAAACTATATGAAAGAAGACCATGATTTGCTGGAATCTATTGTAAACCATTTAAGTGCTGGTTCTATAAAGAAAAACAGAAACATGTAATATTTGTGAGTCTGAGAAGATACCACATTTTTGTTTACATTAAATTGCATGAAGAGGTTGGAGGTTGGAGAACCATTGATGCAGCAATATCCTTGTGTCATCACATGATATACAGTATTCATTTAAATGACTGTTTTGTCTTTCTCTTGCATTAATACAGTCTGATGTTTAAAGACTGTAAGTGGATCTCTGAGATTTTATCGCACATTGATATTAACTATGCATGTAGATTGTGTCTTGTCTGACAAATGTATTACTAAATGTGTTACTAAATTGTAAATCTGTATTGTATTACTAAAGTGGGATTTAGAAAATAGCAAAGTGACAAGATTTAAATGTGTGACTCTCATGAAACCTGTCAAGAACATGTCTACTAAAAGTTTCATTTAGTTTAAAAATGTGTATATTTTTGCTACTTAGACTTCATTTTTACTCCAACTAACCAAAATCTAAACAAAATTAAATATTACCTAATAATTTTGAAAATAAATAAATAAATAGTAATTCATGGAAATGTTTGCTGAACTACTTTTGGTCCCACTTTATATTAGGTGGCCTTAACTACTATGTACTTACATTTTAATTAATCATTTGGTACAACGCACTTATTGTGTACATACATGTTTTTACATTGTACTTATATTTTTAAAAATACCTATATGTAGTTACATCTGTAATTAATTTCTGTACTTATATTTATAATTATGCTGTTGACCCATCCCTTACACCTTAACCCACCCTTAAACCTACCCATACCACCAAACCAGTCCCTAACCTTACCCGTATCCCACCTCAATAGCAGCAATAGTGTTTTGCAAAACAGTATGAACACAATAAGTACATTGCACTTATTTTTTGATGTAAGTACATAGCAGTTAAGGCCACCTAATATAAAGTGTGACCCTACTTTTTATTCATGCTGATCTAAATGAATGTATTGCAATAAAAAGTATAGAACAGTAACAGTAACAAGCAAAAAAAGTTAGTTTACAATTATTAAACTGTTATTCAGCAAAGCAAATGATTAGTTGCATTAATGGATGAATGAATGAGTGAACATTAAAACAAACAAACACTATATTAAAGTAATGGGAATTACCAATTTTATTTCATGACATCTTATGCAGATTTGTTTAGGTAAATGTATGTGTTTTTAAGCTAAATTTGCATTTTGTTTAGAAACAAACCTCATACTGATTACAAATTTTACAGTGCAAGGGAATAATTGCAGACAAAGAGTTTTTTACACCACCACATTCTTACTCTTGATAGGGTGTTGCCACAGCAAAGGCATTGTGGTTTTTGAATATATGGAACTATATGCCCAAATAATAAGTCTATGTTTCATAACAATTTTTCTCTCTCTATGGTACAGTATGGAAATATCTCAATTTGTCCCTACATGAAACACGGCATACAAGGAATTAATATTTCTGCATAATCCATGTAGGATGAGACTGTAGATCAAATACAGTTCTCTTTAGCTGCATGTATTATGTAAAAGTATATTTGTATATTTTATGTGAGTTAGAGTGTCTGACAGCATGTGTACATGGAAAGCTGTCAATCCACTGGCTTCAAAAGAAGAAGCAAAAATGCATCGGGAATATCAGAGAATAACAAGATTTACTGTCTCATAATGTCACATGATTCATTGTAATGGTTGTGGTGCCATAAAAAGAAAATTAAGAAAAAAAAATAAATAAATCTGTGAGTGCGGAGCTCTAAGCAGAACCAGATTAATGAGAGTCTTCTTGTCTTTAGTAGAGAAGTGGCTCTGTAGTGCTGATGTCTGCCTGGCACAGTAATAACAAATTACACTGACAAAATTGGTGAGATATTTGACACTTTCCATAACAGAGTACTGCTTTTTTATCAAATGGTCAGTGATGTGCTAACTAAGGCATCAGTTGACTATCAGCCTCATAAGGTCAAACTAAATATTAAATGAGCTGTTTTTGATTTTCACTTTATACCCAATCTTGTAACCATCATTTTGGACATGACAACAGTTCACACAGATTTACTCAAACACATACAGGATCTATTGAGCTGTTTTCTAGCAATAAACACTGCATTACCGCAAGAAACTACACCAGAATAGGTAATAGGATTGTAGATTTACCCTAAATTAGCCTGTCACTCTGTAGGGTCTTGCTATAGGTGAGGTTTTACAGGATTTGGCTAGTAGCTATTGATAACAGTTTGATCATTTGTACAATAACTTTTATAGCTGATAGTCATTGGTTGTCATTTTATTTATTCTTTTTTTTTAATGATAATTTTGTGTGATCATTTTTTCTTTACAACTTGGTCTGAACATTTGTTAGATCATTTTTTTATTTTATTTTTTTACAAATAACTTTGCTGGCTTATTTTTTGATCATTCTGTCTTAAAACAACTTTGACTGATCATTTTGTTTGACAATTTTCAGTTTACAATAAATTTGTCTGATATTTTATTTAGTCATTTGTCTCATTATTTCTTTTAAATTTTCCCCTAAAATAATGTTGTCTATCCTAAAAGTTGTCTGGCCTTTTTTCTTAAAATTATTATTATATATTTTTAAAAATATTTTTTGCCTTGCAATAACTTTGTCTGATCATTTTGTTTGTTATTTCTTTTTAAATAAATAAATAAATAAATAAATATATATATATATATATATATATATATATATATATATATATATATATATATATATATATATATATATATATATGCATTTGTCAGATTTTTTTATTAAATCATTTGTTTACTTTTTTAACAATAAAATTATCTGCTCATAATTTAAGTCTGATCATCTTTCTGTTCATTTGTCTTACAATAACTTTGTCTAACCATTTTATTTAATCTCTTGCCTGATCATTGTTTTCTCACAGTGATGTTGTCTGATCATTTTTCTCCAATAACTTTGATCATTTGTCTGATCATTTGTTTTATTAATCTTACAATAACTTTGATTAATTTGTTTGATAATTTTGTCTTTACAATAACCTTGTCTGATCTTTGTGTGATCATTTTTTGCATAATAACTTTGTCTGATCATTCTGTTTGATCATATGTTTTACCATTTGTTTGATATTTTAGTTTCAGTCAAGAAAACCCCAGGTGGGGATGAGAATACATATATTTGATGACCTTAAATGTGTTTTTATATGTGATTTTTTAATTTTATTTATTTTTTAATTTTAAAATTCTTATTTATATTTATTTATTTATTTTTAAATAATTGATTTAATCGATCAAAAAAGTGCCTCAAATACTTAAAACATAAAAAAGTGCGGTAGCACTTTATTTTACAGTCCTGTTCCCATTTACATACTATGTACTTATTGAAGTAATTACAATAACTGGGTAATATCTAGGTACAAACCCTAAACCTAACCCTACCCCATGTAGTTACCTTATATTGCCAGTACTTTCTTAGGTATGTATACTGTAAGTACATGTAAGTACATACTGTAAAATAAAGTGCAACCAAAAGGGCCATGTGACTCAGAGTACAGACATCAATAATTGTATTGCTGACTAAACTCTGAACTCATAACTTAATTGCTTGCTCTGGTATATGGGTTTATGATTTCAAAAAAAAAAAAAAAAAAAAAGTACAATACGCTACTGAAAATTTAATTGTGGTCTTATCATAAACTGACAGCTAAACAAACAGAAGTGCTCAAAGAATACAGGATGTGTTCAATGTGTACATATGGTAAACCAGATTATATTGAAATTATTACAGAGATACGGTAAAACACTTGTCGTTTGCACATTAAAACATGCAAATATCTAAATTGACCTGCCACTGATATAATCCTGACATATTATATTCAATATCTGTATAATGACTATGCCGTGCAGTGAATAACAACGTAAACCTAGGGAACAACATGATTTTTGAGTGAACTGTTCCTTTAAGCGCAATATTTCATATCAGATTCACAGTCTTGCTATGACCCTGGCTGTGCCGTTCATGGGAGAGTCTCATGTAGCCAAATTCCCTTTGCCTGCAATGCTGAGTGACACAGCATGGAAGTTCGCTCTGGAGGGAATGAGGCTGATTCCGTATCATTTAGGCTTATCACGAGTGAATATGCTTTCAAAGGCCCGTGGGGCTACAAAGAGAGCTTTGAGGAGACGGACAGGGACAGCTGCTCTCCAGGAACCCTGGCAAGCAAGTCTGCACTCTCTCGTTCCCATCTGCGATTGCTTTTCAGGGGTGGTTCAGCTGATCAAGGGCTGAATTTAAAAGCACTGGATGATGGAAAAGTAATTGCCCTCGCTGTGAAAATAGACCATGCATGTTGTATCACTTATTCACAGTGAATGGAGAAAAATATAGTGCTCTAATATTTTTTTACTGTGATTTCTAAGTGCAGAAAGTGAATAATTTGCATTGCTCAAGAGAACTATCGCTTTGCGCGGTGGGGAGGCCACATCCAGCTGTTAGCGCTATCGGGATTTGAAGCTCATAGTTGCAGTTCTTTTGTACACAGACAAAAGCTTTTTAAAAGCCGTGTCAAATTCAGGAGTTACAAGCCATTTAACTTCCTGAAACTAATGCGAGTACAAATTTATGCAGTGTGATCTCATGCTTGCTCGTCGGTATTCTTACGTAGGATGTTTGGGTAGACAATACAACATACAATACCAACATACTGACAAAATCTACAACACGATATTGGGACCATTGCCAAATTCAGTTCACAGTCACATAGTGGAACTTTAATTTAATATTGATGGAGAAATCATTTTGTGAAAGAGATTTTAAATTGCAAAATTACTTTAACTAAAAATAATTGTTTATTCTGATAACAATAACAATATGTTTTACAGTTTATTAAAAAGTGGCTCTTTTATACCATATTGTTTTTGATCCCTTGTGCCCTACTAAAAAAAAAAAAAAAAAAGTAATATATTTAAAATACATGTATTTCATACTAAGTATAGTTCCAATCTATTAATATATTTACTGACATATTGCTCGGGACTTACTGACATTAAAAACATAATAAATAAATAAAAAAAAAGTTAAGCCTTAAATGTGTTTTAATGTCATTGTTGATGAGGATTGTATGATCTTTGAAGAATATCAGTCTTTAAATGCAAGCTATTTAGTATATTTTATTTTTCACTAGGGTGGTCAATGTAATGCACAGCCTCTTGTGGCATATCGCTTTATGATAATCAATACTGTAGTACTGTATGGATACATTATCACAAGTATATTGTATAGTTTTTTTTTTTTTTTTGTAAATATTTTGTCACTTTTCACTTGCCACTCCGTACTTTATACAGTACATAACACATATAGACATCTATACTTACACTCTGTGTAAACTATGCTATAAAAAGGTAAGGAAAAGATGGTTCTTTAAAGAACTGAATGGTTCTTTGTGGAACCAAAAATGGTTCTTCTATGGCATCGCTTGAAGAACCTTTTGAAGCACATTTCTTTTTAAGAGTGTTTATGGGGGGCAGTCGGAACCCAAAGGTTGCGGGTTCGAGTCTCAGGTCCAGCAGGGATTGTAGGTGGGGGGAGTGAATGTCCAGCGCTCTCTCCACCCTCAATACCATGACTGAGGTGAGACCCTTTAGCAAGGCACCGAACCCCCTATGCTCCCTGGGCGCTGCAGCATAAATGGCTGCCCACTGCTGTGGGTGTTTGTTCACTGCTCACTGCTGTGTACGTGCACTTAGATGCATTAAATGCAGAGCACAAATTCCAAGTATGGGTCACCATACTTGGCTACATGTCACATCCTTTTCTTTTCCTTTCATTTCCTTTCCTTTCCTATTCAGTGTGACAGTTTGTATACTTTTTTAAAATATAATCCAATTTATTATGATCTATTTATTTTAGACACTTTGCTTGCATTTAATATGATTTCTGTGTATATAAAATCATGCATAACCATCAAAATGGGACGACTCATCTTTGACTAATAAAATAATTAAATCATATAAAGGTTAATAATTATTATTTTATGCTAACATTTGTATAAACAAGCATAAAAAAAAAAAAAAAAAATCTCAGATTTGCAGAACAAAGTCATAATATTTTGAACATATTGTTACAAAAATATTTGTTGTAACATTAAATTTACTATACTATATTTTTATATAAGAACTGTGTGTGTGTGTGGCACTAAAATAGTGTTGCATAATTGTGAAGGGTAAAGAGAAGGTATCAAATAAAAACATCATCTATATTGAGTGAACTGGGACAAAGCATATTTGAACATTTAAATCATTTAATGTTTTAAAGCAAATACAGTTTACTTCACTGGGTCAACACATGTGAACAATATATATATTTTTCATATCATTACCGACCTCAGCAGACATACATTCACACGGCTGCATGAAGACAAGATCTTTCTTTATGCTTTTATGTTTTTTTTTTGTTTGTTTTTTTTGTTTGTTTGTTTTGTTGCAGTTATGTACAAAGTCATTGTAATGCATCAACCCCACGTCTCTATACAGAACCCATTAACATATCAAAACCTATCTACCCAAGTCCATGTCGAAGTAGATTTATGGCAATAAGCTATACATCTCCAGTCATCTGAGCTGACTAATTTGTTTTCTAGTTCAGCTTGCAGTCAATGTCCAGACTTGAAACTCCTCCGTTTCTGTTTCCCTAACATACAGTAAACCCAACTATAGTTTCCAAGGTACATACATTATTTACAGTGGAATGTCAGGCTTTGAAGTGGGCAGTTAGAAAGACATGAGACTCGTGAATGAAAAGAAAAAAACCAAAAAAAAAGAAAATAAAATAAAAACTTTATCTAAAAAAACAGGAACATATAAATGAAGGAATAAAAAGCAGTATTTTGTCTGTTGAAAAATATTTAAAACAAAAAGACAAAATAAACAAAGACAAAATATTATTTTCTTAGTATGCCCATGCACGTATGCAGGCTATTCAATGTTGCTAGAAGCATCAACATCAACTGATCCAGCAGACAGACTACTGTATGAAAAGAAAGAAGCTGATATGGGTCATTAAAATTAATTATAGTCAATTGAATTCTCTTATTTGACATTTAAAGCCATAATAGCCATTTGGTAAATGGGTAACTTGTGCTTAGCTTGAGAAAACATACACAAAAAGAACCCTTAATTAACAAAACCCTGGGAGCACAGGGGTCAATGAAAAGAACGAAAGAGAAAGAGAAATGAAAGCAATACAAAATTACATATACAATTAACTACTAATTAAAATTCTGGAACAAAAACTTGTGCTTTAGCTAAAGTGATGTCAGTCTCTTTAATCACAGCCATGATTATGTAGCAGGTTTCCAGTTGTGAGCTGGTTAACAAAGTGCTGACGGACCAGCGATGGGTTGCTTTTGTATTTTGTCATCATATGAAGCAGAGAGAGAATATTTGTATTCACGAGGGTTTAAAAAACCTGGTAAAAACAGCTTTTATAATACTTGAAGTCCAGGTGATGTGCTTTCCACCACACTGGCCAACTTGTGTAGATTCATGTTTATAATGCATATTTGTAAAAATGTACAGTGAGGGCAGACAATAACTCTAAAAGAAAAAAAAAATCAATATGTACAGGATTCAGATCTAAAAAAAGTAAAACCTTACATCTCACACGTCATAGGCACTGCAATTTGTATAACTTTACACATTGACCTTACTAAGCTAAAATACAAGGTTTGCTAAGCAACAAATGTACAGTTTTTTCATTATGTGGTCCATTTTAGGTCAGATCAAGATGTGCACGAGGTCTACCATCATGGTTTTTATTAATCTGTAGCTTAGGTGTAGACATATTATGACTTTCCTCATGGGACAGACCACAAGGAATCTGCTGCTGCACGTTTTAGTTTGTTTATTATATGGGTTCTTTTAATAATGGCTTCATTTACCGGCTTTAATGCATGTTATAATTTTTAAGTCCCTTCTGCAGATTTTCTAATGCAAAAATGCCACCAGATTCCATGAGGGCCTGCTTACCTACAGTAAGTGGCGTTCATCTGGAGTTCCCCATGTTTTCAAGTCCGCCTAGATTGTCTGTGTGATTACAGCGGTTCAGCATCCTAATCTCTCGTCCTGTAAAGAGCCTTGTTTAAGGCAGGCAAGGGAATTCAATATTTAATAATATAAAATAATAAATTCTACTAAAGCAATTTTTTGAGTCTAGAAAGAGATATGGATACAGTTAGGGAGGTTATTTTTCTCTGGAAATCATTTATTGGAAAACTGCCCACCCTTTTGCAAACACCAAACCCTGATGTAAAAAGTGCGATAAAGGCTGAACCAAACGAAGAGCGATTAAAAAAGACACACATGCATTAAAAAAAGGACTTGAATGCTTGTACATTTTGGAGACGGACAGGTATGTCAGGACTTTGATGAATATCCGTTTTATTTATTTAAATACAGTACATACTAATTTGTAGCCAACAGATCTGCTCCTTATAGAGGATCAGGAAGGATTTGGAAAGGAATCCAGGCTTTGCTGCAGATTCTGTGGTTTCAGAAATCCAGCAGTACATAACAAACCTGTCTGTGATGCCCAGTTGCTGCCATGTTTACCTCCGATTTCACTTTGGCTCGAGACTTTTTCGTAATTTCATTTCTGTGCTTTTATCGCTACCTACTTTTGGAAAAAAAAAACTACTACCATCAAAAGGCTCTATATGGTGGTTGACACAAGCGCTACATGCCTGTGCCGTAATCTCCTGTGGAACTAAACATTACCATTGAACCTGTTCATATTTACAAGATCTTGAAAACATTTTGACCACTCCACATCACCAACTCTAAATAACAAACACCCTGTCTTTATAACAACACCACATTATACAGGATTATCCTTTTGTGTCTTAAGAGTTTCAGAGGAAATGGATTTTGGAAAGCATCGCTGTGATAACACTACACGTGATGGCACATCCGAGGAGGATCTGTGGATGGAGACTAAGACTGGCATGGAGAATGAGGGGCGGGTAGGTGGGCGCAGTATATCTGTCTAGGCCCCGTTCTGCATGCTCGACTGCAGTGTGCATATGACTAACGCTGCAGATGTGTTCCTCAGCTCTCAGGGTAGCTGGGTCTTAAAATAAATACTGTTTTTGGAGAGCAGTCAGAACCCACATGCTTTTTTGTTCCATTGGATTGTATGCTTCCAGGCCACGCCACATTTTCGGACCCCTGGATCTACATTCAGGGATGTTGGGAGCAGCGTTTGTACCAAGAACCACAGGATTGTGATGTTTCCATTAAACACAATAGTGCTAATGCAACCTTTGACCTCGTAATGACACATGTAGGGGTGGGAATAATTATTCTACTATTTAGTTCCACATTTTCTGGTAACCAACACTCCATATAAAAACAAGACTATATAAAAACGAACAAAACCTTTGATTAACGTGAAAGTAATGCTATTATGCTAATGAGATAAAAAAAAACAAGTCAAACAAACAAAACAAAAAAAATAATCATACATCCAGTGTAAGACTTTCACAACATGATCAGCAATATACCCCTTTCCAAAACAGTTACAGTCTCTTTTTATACATTTAATACATTTATAATAACAACAAAATGAGACAAAAAGGATAATACACTGTAATATTTTCAAGCAACCTGCCTGTCCAGCCTTACTGGATGTTGATTGGCATCAGTCTTTGAGAAAACCTCTTGCTGTTGTAGCAGGTTCATCTAAAAGCATGTGGATGTGTAATGATGTTGTCTTGTTGATGCTGCGAGCTATTTTTCTACAGCTGTTTATTTCGATGGGCTCTGATGGGGGCGGAGGTTACTGGGTCAGGGGTGGGATGTGCAGATAGGGATAAACACATGGAGGAAGGTTTCTAGTGATGGAGGTGGATGGGTGTGGTCGGATGCAGGAGAGGGCAAAAGGTCGTTGATCTTTTTTTTTTCCCTTGACGTTGCATGCCATTCTACACATACCACTCTTTCTTTGAAATAACAGAGCCGTCGGTTTGGGAGACCATGTCGTCAGCGATCTCGGGCTCGGGGTCGTACTGGAAGGCGAGAGTCCGTTCGTCATAATCGCGACTTTCGCCTTCGTCTACGGTAAAATAGGGTCTCTTCAGATCCTCAGAGTTTCCGTCGAAATCCCGATCGCCGCCCTCGAAACCGCCGGGCCCGCTAATTTGTGCCGGCTTCTTTTCATCGTCCGAGTCGTCGGGGTATTGCAGATTCTTAGGCATCGGAGGATGAGCGGGCATGCCGCCGGCCTTGCTGTATCCGTTCCCGAACACGTGTTTTTTGGTGCTGTAGTCGCCCTTAAAGGTGCGCTGACGACGCCGCAGGAAGAAGACGAGCAGCGCGATGGCGGCCACCAGCAGGGCCACCCCACCGACTGCGCCGCCGATGGCAGCACCGGAACTATGCTCCTCCAGTGGGATCTCACGGCCATCAAAAGGCGGGGAGTTAGGGAATTCTGGGTAGGAAAACACAGATGGAAGGGGAGAGTGTGTCAGTGCTCTGGTGGGAAGGAGGTGCATTTGTGCAGGTGCTCAATTTTGATGAGGAAAGGAACATAGGGGAGGAGAAAGAAAAGGGAAGAAAGGAAGGAGCCCCCGCCCCATACCCACACCCACACCCACAACCACCCACTCCCACAAAACCAATCCATTATGACATCTTAACACAGAAAAGCAAGAGCTGAATGTTTAGTCTCATCATGCGTTTTATGTAAAGGAACAGAAGAACAAGCACTCAAACCATTTTATAAGCAAAGACAACAAACAAAATTCTTGAAATTTAGGGTGCCTGTACACTAGAGCAGGGGCGTAATGTTTTAATTTAGTGTGCATTGGGACCAGTTTCTAATACCCACCTAACATGTTGTTTTCTGCATATTGGTTGCACCACATTGCTTTAGTTTTGGGTAAGTTATATAAGGACAGAATTTGAACCCTGGAAGGTATTAATTAAAAGATCAAATTGGATTGACCTAATATTACAACCCATTCTCACTCCTAAGGCACCAAGAACTGAAGCACCTTGAGCTTCAGTATTCAGTATTAGGCCAAAGGTCTCCTCCAGCCCTGATCCTAAAGAGCTACAGTGCCATCCTGCAGATTTCAGCTTCAAACACACCCAAACCAGCTAATCAAGGTGTTCAGGGTTACTTGATAATTACAGCAAGGTGTGTTGGAGCAGGGTTGGAACTGAAGTCTGTAGGACTGCAGCTCTCTAGGAGCCGGGTTGGAGATCCCTGCCCTTGGCGTCACTATATCAATGAACTTGGAACTCCATTGCTTTCAATTGCTTGCCTTATTCAGCAGATTAAGATGGAGTCAACATATATCACAAAGACCAAATTATACCACGATATATAATTAAATGACAATAAATTATTGAGTATTGACATCAAAGGTTTTTCAGTGGACTTCCTAATTCATTATAGCAACTGAGGTATAACTTCAGCATCCTAATAGTGATGCTAAAGGCACTTAACCATGCTTTAGGGATTGAGAGTGGGTTGAATGGGAATGGTGTTTCATTAGTGTTGCAGTAAATGTTACAACTTTTGGTTGCTTTACTTTCTGAAACTGAAACTTGTTTCCTGATATGTCCTTGTGCAATGCACAACCCTTATTGAAATTAACTGATTCGAAGTATTGTCTGACTTAGCTTAAACTCTAGTGTGTAGGCACCCTTAATCATTTAAGTTATTCACTGCAACACTTTAATCTGTCTGGAGGTAAAGCTTGCGTTAAAAGTAACAATCAGCACCGATACACTTATAACAATAGACCAGACAGCTCTTTAATTCTGAGCGACCTCAAAAATTACAATTCAACATAAGTACAGGTGGTTTGCATTTGAAGCTCTTGACCTTGTTGGCCTATATGGATTTTTTTTTTTATAGCGCACTCTTTCATTCTCTTAAACCATTCATGAAATACATTTATTTCTTTTTACTCAATGAATTAAAGAACAGATAAAGAACCCTAATGCTGCAGGTGAACAGCAAAGAGAGAACTACCGCTTTCAAAAGTTCATAAAGTCTTTCTAATGAGTGATGTGGTTTTTACAGTCATGCTGGAACATGAATCCCCTGCAAGGCTACTGTACATGGTTACAGCTGACACACAGCTTGTGGTTTTGTTATCAAAGCACATAAAAGACATGCATCCAACAGAAAGCAAGTGAC
This sequence comes from Acrossocheilus fasciatus, assembly GCA_036784905.1. NCBI lineage: Eukaryota > Metazoa > Chordata > Actinopteri > Cypriniformes > Cyprinidae > Acrossocheilus > Acrossocheilus fasciatus. The sequence continues at coordinate 27,872,045 of CM071955.1, read as the reverse complement.
ACAGCATGTAAAAAGCTCATGCAAAAGTCAGTAAACCATTTCTTAAAAGTACCCACAGCACTGAGATTTGCAAACAGCAATTAGAGTTGAAGAAGTAATTCACACACGCTCACACACATACACAAAAGCAAGACATGCAACTTTTTTCAGCACTGGATCATTCACAATTGCTGGATTAGCAGCTTACATGCGGTTTCTAAAGGCTTTTCTTTGTGCGGCACTCCTTGTAAACATAACCAAACCGCTCCAAGCACTACAATAGGTCAGTGCAAAAATCTGCCAACACTCAAGTATAAAACATAACCAAGGGATTCTCTAAAATTAGGTACAATGAGACAAAACAACAAGCTATGTGTCTTCTACAATGCATTTTATTGGTCGTCACGTCCAAAATCCCAATCACAATGTCACAATGTAAGAAGCAAATACATCCAACAATGTCTTCTATGAGCTCCCTCAAACTGCCTACAAATGTGTCTTTCACACGTTGTGTTAACACAACTGTTGTGCGTTGTTAGCAGCACAACGCAACTTCTGACAACAACTAGGCAGTAGACGCTAGACACCTTGCGTCATATTTCCAGTCTGAAGTCTATGCCATTTACATGTGCTAATAGAATATGCTGGTTAAAAAGGTCAGCGGCTGCATTGTGAAGGTTTCTGACTGCCTTATGCGACAGTGACTTATTGAATATAGGCAGTAATAAGGCGGTCAGGGTGAGCTGCATTTGACATATTCCAGCTCTTTAATGAGCTTCCATTCTAGACCTGGCAGAGCACCGTCTGGTACCCACCACACACGCGGTGATGGTCAGATATTTCTCATTGACACACTCAGACAGCTTGTGAAGGATTACGGTCATAAAAGGCAAAAACCTCTAGGGGTTTAATCCATCTTGTCCTTTAATCTAAGAATATAAAGTTAAATGCTAATAGGGAAGGGAAAAGGCATAGGATACTTTCAGAGGATACATAAAGTGCACAAATAAAAAAAAAAAAAAAACATTTCTAGCTACACAAGCTCACATTCACATATTGTTGCATTTCGAAATATGTGCAATTCATAACACAATGCTAGAGCGATTATTCTAAAAAAATAAATAAAAAAAACCTTTAAAAACAATTCAATAAAAGAAATATTATTGGAGTAAGTTTTATAGGAAAATGCTATTTTAGTTTTTCTACTTAAGTAATTTTATTTTTAATTTAATGTGTAATTTGCCATGATTGCGTAATTATTTGCCAAATTTACTAGCAGTTTCTGAGAGAAAATTGTTTCTACACCAATTTTGTTGCAGCAAATGGTGCTATAACGAGTTTTAGCATAAATATTCTGCCTCTATGGTCAGTTTTCTTTTTCAAGTGAACTAATGTCATATAGGAACATGGTTGGAAGTTGGTTAAAGTCAGTAAACTCTTGAAATGTTTATAGCTATCAACACAGTTTAAAGATATGGTTATTTTAAGCTAACTCTATCGCCCCCTAGAGTGTGGAGGATATTTAGAGCCACAGTACTTCTGGCCAAACATAAACTAAACATGTTGCCACTTTTGTAATTTGCTATTATGACAGTAAAGAAATAGAAAATGAAATAACGAAAAATATAACTAATGGAAAAAAAAACACAATAAAAATAGATAGATAGATAGATAGATAGATAGATAGATAGATAGATAGATAGATAGATAGATAGATGATAAATAAATAAATAAATACATACATACATACATACATACATACATACATAAATTAGCTTGCTGGTGTAAGCTGGTTTTGGAAGGCCCTTGACATATTTACTGTTGCATTTCATTTTTAAACTTTTGTGAGTAGCTTAATTAATCACCTATCTCTGTCAGGACACTCCTGTAAAATACATTTTTAATCTCAAGGCTTCTTTCCGGGTTAAACAAAAAAAAAAGGTCTAACAATATAGTGGTCTTTTAAACGATTTCATTTCCTGTTTTAACTCCATTAAACCATTATTTCAAATTCTCAAACACCTGTCATTAATGTTAATGGCAAACGTTAAGGCTAACAGGCTGCCATTTCTCATATTGGGGGGTCAAGGGAACAATTTGACTTCTGATGTCTTTCTCTCAAGTTTAATTACTGTGACACTCCACGGCTAAAGCCATTCAACCACAGGAACCCATTTATGTATACTCTACCTCCCTCTCTCTGCTTCTCCTTCTGCTGCTCTTTCTATTCTAGGTTTAGTCAGAGAGTGTCCACACTGTGGTTTGGCCGCCGGGGGTGCGACCACTCTCTCAGCTATCAGCTCTCAAGTATTAATCTGGCCTTTAATGGGATTAGAAGAACTGGGGGCTTCATTATACTGAGAGAGAGAGAAATCCACAGGACTGGAAGAGTTGAAAGGACCAGTCTTCTTCCTCTAATTCGTTCCTCTTTCCTTCAGTGCACCTTTCTGTCAGTATCTCCTCAGCTCTCGCTCCATCACTCTAATTGGTAAACTCGTTTTGTGCCCCTCATTCTTTTCCTGCTGAAGGCTTGTGTTTATACTGCTACTATATTTATGACACACCATAACTAGCTGCAACCAGACAGAAGCATTAAAACTGCAAAATGACCCCTATGAAAAATTATAGCAGATTATTTCAAACTAGAGGCCCCTTATGAAGCCTATAAACATTTGCCACCGAAGTGGGGTTTTTCTGAAAACATAAAAATTCATATGGAAAACGTGGCAGACTTGCGGAGCCCTGCACATGACATGCAAGAAAAAATAAATAAATTGTGGGCACATTTTATTAATTCGTTCCCTCGATTTACTAGGCTGTGCGCACAATTTACTAATTAATTCCCTCATTTTAAGTAAATCGTGCGCTCGATTTATTAATTTGTTCCCTCGATTTACTAGATCATGTGCACGCTTTAATAAGTTGTTCCCTTGTTTTAAGTAAATCGTGTGCTCGATATAATAATTCGTGCCCTCGTTCTAGGTAAATCGTGTGCACAAAATAATAATTAGTTGTAGCCTACTTCCTGTCTGCGTACACATTCTCATAAACATGTTGCTGCTATGTTGTCATGTTACGTTATGGTTTTATTTTGAATTGGGAATGAATTATAGAGACATTCTCAAAAGCCTTGCAGCATGGAATCATTTTTCACAAAGAAGGCGGATACGATACTTAGCCTACTTAAGATGAATAAAGCACCAGCACCTGTTAGAAGGTAACAGGTGTGCACGATTTACCTAGAACGAGGGCACAGATTATTATATCGAGCGTACAATTTACTTAAAACGAGGGAACAACTTATTAAATTGTGCGCACGATCTAGTAAATCGAAAAAATGAATTAATAAATCGTGCCCACGATTTATTTATTTATTCTTGCATGTTATGTGCAGGGCTCCGTACAGACTAAGTCCTTATCGATGCAAAATCTCAATAAAATGAAAACTAATGCGTGTTAAGTTTGACTAGTTTTGTCATTCAGGCCAGTGTTATTTTAGTTTCATTGAGATAACTAATTGAGATTTATCTTCTTTTTTTTTATTAATGGTTTGATTTTTTTTTTCTTGGTTGTCTTAATTTATTCATTTTTTAAAATTACATTATTTTGTCAAAAATTTCTAAGATTTTTTTAAGACAAAACAAGCTGCTTTCATGATTTATTTTCCCACAAAATGTGTTGCTCCACCGAAGAAGGCAGAGTTTTTTTTTTTTTTTTTTCTCAAAGGGGTCATTTCTGGTCCTCATTGACTTCCATTGTATTTTTATTTTATTTATTATTAGCAGTTTTTTTTTTTTGTTTTTTTTTCATTCTATTCAAGTTAATGATGTCCAAAAACTGTTTGGTTACCCACATTCTTAAAATGGCCATGTTTAATATAACAGAAGAAAAAAAAAATAAAACATGAGGGTGAGTATATAATGATAAAAAATTCCTTTTTGGGTGAACTTTCTCTTTAAAGTGTTCCTTTAGTCCCGGTTGTATGCTATAGATCCTTTAAAAGATCTTTAAAAAGACTCCATCAAGCTCACAAGTGCTCTCAGATAATCAAAGGTATGGATACTATAGATGAAGTCCTTGAAGACTTGATTTGCAAAGCGAATCAATGGCAGTATTCACCTTACAGTCAAAGTACTGAGGCGTGATGGGAAAGAAAATATGTTCCCACACCCCACTTCAAGACTCTGATTCTCCCTATCTGTCCTCATCTTCCCCAAAAACACACTTACCATCCTTGACAAATCATTTTATTTTAACTGAACTAAGGAAGCTCAATGCTAATACAGTTAGCATTAAGCTAGCAAGCTCTAGCTAAAAAAAGAAAACAAAAACAGCTACGCTATTTAGGTGTCATTCATTACCTCAGGAACTACGTCTTTCACATACATTGTGTGTGGGCCTGTTGTTAATCACACAGGACTAATCATATTACCACAACGCTAATAATTCAGCAGTCTCTGGCTGTTTTTCTTCATTGGATGGCAGGGAAGCGGAGCGAGGTGACAGACACGTAGCATGGTTGCAAGAGGGGCGGTAGGGGATCTCAGACTTCAATGCCATGTCGCCAACGGCTACACCTGCCAGAAGATAGATAAAACCTCACTCGCAGTGTGTCTTCAACTGCCCTGATACCATTAGAGCTGACAAAAGAAACCGCCTATTAACAAGCCTCTGGGAATATGCAGATACTGCCGTAACCTTGAGTTGCGGTGGACAAATAGAGCCCTGTTGAGATTAACTGGTCGAAGAACCATGAAAAACCTCAATTCAATCAAAGCATGTGGATTTATAATGTGTGACGTGCTGCGTTGCAGTCTGTTTTTTTTTTTTTTTTTCATCTCTTGCTAGCATTTACATTTATTTACATTAATTTCCTTCCATACCAGCATGTCTACGTGAATGTGTGACAATTGCTAGCAGAGAAACACCGTCCAACATATGTTCTCCAAGAAACGTGGAGGTAACATGTAAATTAAAACAATTAAGCAAACAATAAGCTTCTACGCTAATAAAAACACTGGCTTGAACAGACGCTTGACAGCAACTTCATAAAGAACATGTATTCACAAAACACCATCTATAAATACATTGAATAAAAAAAAATATATCCTTTGTAAAATAAAAGTTTCAGTCAGTCAGGCGGCTGCCATCACTGTCATACATCTACTCTAAATGAGCTGATGAGCTGCTCTGCTCATCTTATGTGAGATTGACGACACTTCTGAATTTAGCTATCACCAGAGAGTGTGGAAGACGTGTGAGAAGCTAACAGCATTGTGCGAATGTACGGGTGTTTATGTTGTAGTATGCGTATGAGAGAAAGACTCCGGGGGAGTTCAGGGGTATGAAATACTGTTGTTGTTTACTAACTAGGGTGCACTTTCTAACTCAGACACCTCCATGCTTTTGATCATAATTTAAGAGTGATGTTCAAATTATTATTAATTAATCATCCAACACTACAGTAATTACATTAACAGTCAGAACACATTTGAAACCACATAGAAATGCCCTCACAATCACTCACAGGCAACACCACTTAAATATTGTAGAGAAAATGTAAACATGTGAAAGTCTAGTTATTATCAGTCATGAACAAAACTTTCCCTGAACTCATAATTGAGGTATCCTCAGTGGCCCATTACATTCATTCTCCTCACTGTCCCATATCTTTGCACCATTCCAATGCATTATGATGCCTGTGAGAAACTTGAATTGTGTGATTTTGTCTCATGTGATGGAAATAACTATTGGTTTGGAGTATTTATTTTTTTTCTTTAAAAAGGAATGTGCTGTTGCTAAACCGAATGTAAAAAAAAGATCTGAAAATGTGACTTTGACGGTCTTTCCTCTCTCTGTTTAGTCAGGGCTTAAATATGGAATTTTATTTATGGAATACTAGGACTGTTAATAAACTGCACTAATGAATTGCTATTAATCTAATAATAATTTACCAGTTTATATTTGAAAGTGTTGAATATTGCTGAAATTCGACTCTAAATATTTAATCAAAATATAAGATATAACTATTCACACACACACACACACACACACATATGCTTTTTTCCCTCTCTCTCTCTTTGGTCAGATCTCAAGTATGGAATTTTATTTATGCAATATGTCAATACACTGCAATAATGAATTGTTATTAAACTCATACTATTTTTGTAGTTAATTTTGGAATTTGCTAAATTATATTTCATCAATACAAAACAATTATCTAATAACATAAAAATAAATACATCAATCAACCAACCATCAAACTACATTTGAATATGAATCTAGATCTCGTCTGTTCACTAGGTGATTGTTGGCTACAGGTTTGCAGCTGTTTGATGTGTATGAGCGTGTCTATACAAGCAGCATCACAGTGCTCCGGAGTCCATTCATATTCCTAACCTCCATCACCATCATGCTCTGATATTTCTACACAACAGAATAAATGTCCAGCTGAGGCAGGGAGACTAGATGAAAGCGAATATAAAGACAGGGAAATCGTGCAGCAAGAGATGTAGCAGAATATAGTGAATGAGCCAAAAAAAGAGGGAGAATAGGAAAAAGAGAATGACATAAAAAGAGAGTTAGGGAGGGCCGGTAATGGAGGAGGATGTGTTTACTCAGTAATTCAAGTGAGAGACAGTGAGAGAGAAAGTGAGAGAGAGAGAGGGGGAGACAGAAATTGCTTGTTACTCTCCTGACTGGATTTGCCCACGGTTGTGAAGTCATGGAAATGTAATGCTGCCACAAAGGATAAATCCTCATCAGCGGGCTAAACTCAACAAGCAAACTTTCTCTCCAGAACACCACACAAAAGGCTCCTTCTCTCTCACTCTTCCTTCCATCCTCTTACTAGCATGCTATCATTCCTTTCCTTTCTTCCTTACAAGGCTTTGCACTTTAGCCAAATATGGCCTAAAGGAATATCCCGGGTTCAATAAGAGTTAAGTTCAGTTGAAAAGTTTTGTGATATGCTGCCAATTACCTCAGAAAATAATTTTAACTTGTCCCTCAGTTTGTCACAATGACAGTTATGTATTTATTTATTTATTTTCCAGTTAACGTTTATTGTATTTCAAGTAATTATTATTATTTTTTTTAAACTAAGTATAACCACTCTGAGTCATATTGGTTTGGAATGACATGCAAGTTAGTGAATGACTACAGATTTTCTTTTTTTTTTTTTGCATGAACTTGGCTGTCACTGTAAAATGTTCAACCTTTAAACGCGAGTCTGCGCTGAGTGATAACATGACAAAAAACTGTTGACATGAAGAGATGATGATTCAAGGCTCTGTATTTATATAAATACACTACAAAATAGTGTAGAAACATTTTTTTCACTCAGAAATTGCTAGTAAATTTAAATACTTTTCCAAGAAATGGCAAGCAAAACAATGATTTAAACTTGAAATGCTGAAGCATTTTTTTTTTTTTTTTTACACTGTAGTATGTACGCAGTATGCTAGCCTTCCTCACTGTTGTTTTTGGGTCTATTTTTACCCTGATAATTTTGGTATGCTCTTTCTAATGAGTGACTCACCGCTGAGGCTCTGACCCTGGGTTACTGTCTGACCCACTTACTCACCCTCCCAGGACTGATGCTCACAACAGTAACAGACAGCGTGATGACAGGAGGAGGGGAAGGGAAGATGACGGGGGGCTGATCACTACCAGGGAAAACTCTGCACTGGCTGTGTGTCCTGCAGTGTGACTACTCCATCACAGACAGCAAATCTCCTCCCACAGAGAGCAGAAAATGGCCTCCGTTGAAGGAGGGGACAGGGGCGTCATAAATCGCAGATATGCGTCGTAGCTGTCTTCAGCCCTCCGGGAACACGCACATCTGCCAGTGATGTAGCAGAGGTGATAAGAGGAAGAGGAGGACGAATCGGACACGTATTGAACATAATGGGAGAAACCATAAAATTTGATGTTGGATTCAGTTTGAAATCATTTTAACTCAGGAATTGCTAGTGAATTTTACAAATAGAAAACATTTAATTAAATGTGAAGTTTTGAAGTAGAAATATTGTGCTATTATTTTTAGTAACTTTGAAAAAAAAAAAAAAAATTACAGTGTGATAACCGTGCTGTTAAAAGGGCATTTAGATTGCTGAGTGGCTAACTTCTGACCATTCTGACTGAATGAATAAGTAAATAAATAAAGTAAGCACTGCTGGTTATAAGCTTTTTGCTATAGATGCTGGATGCTTCGTAATTAGCTTAACTAACGAGTAAAGATGCACCAAATGTTCGGCAACTGGAATTATTTGGCCGAAAATAGCAAAATAAGCTCTTTCCGTGTTTGGCCGAATAAGCGAAAAGACTGGATAAATTGTACTGAACAATGGTGTGAAACAATCAAATAGAGGTGCAGCAAACATGTTGGCAGTGTGCCAGCATTTAAAACTGTCTGAGAAAGAAGCAAAAATCATTACATGCATGTCTTTGATGAGAAGAGTAAGGGGTGGTTTTTGCTGGTTACTGTATGATGATTGAAATGTGAACGTGAAATGGCCTTAAACAACTAGTAAATAAACTGCAGGATTTTATGTTCTCTAATACACACACAAATTGCATGTATTCAAACAGTGCAGCACGAGCTTGTGGCACTGTCTGCTTGTTAGCCAGGGTTCAAAGTCCAAAACACAAGGAAAATCTGTACTGAAATAGTGTCACTCGTCAGTTGCTCAGTAACATTTTAATGAATTTTAAATGTTCATGTGACAATGCGATACGTGCGACAAACATCTTCCATAATTCTTAATGAGAATCATTTAGAAATCTGCTGTTGTCAACAAAAATAAGCACTGAGGTCTTCCTGCAGATTTCCACCAAAATAAAAGCTGAGAAAAAGCAAGAATGCCGTCAACATTCATAAATAGTAGTATTGTTATTTTACTATTGTTATGAAAAAAAAAATTGGTAACACTTTACAATAAGGGTACATGAATAACCATGCACTAATGCCTAAATTAATACTCAATTCATCACATATTAATTATTATTAAAGGAGTTAATTATGAACTAACAATGAGCTCTCCTTAACTATGACTGGAGTCATATGGATTCATGCATGAATAACGGCAGCCTTAACTACATGTTAGTACATGTTTTCTCAACCTGTCGTTTTAAGTTTATACAACAAAAATTTGAGAATCTCCCACAAAAAAAGTTGAGCAAACTCAAAAATCTGCTGAAGCTGGTAAAAAAAATAAATAAAATAAAAATAAGTTCACTCGACTTTTTTTTTTTTTTTTTTTTTTACAGTGTGCCATTATTCATGCATGAGTCAGTATGACTCCAGTCGTAGTTACGGATAGCTCTTTGATAGTTCCTAATTAGTTAAAGGGATAGTTCACCCAAAAATGAAAATTCTGTCATCATTTACTCACCGTCAAGTATTTCCAAACCTGTATGAATGTCTTTGTTCTGCTGAACACAAAGGCAGATATTCTGAAGAACGTGGGAAACAGAGCAGTTCTGGGGCACCATTGACTTCCATAGAATTTTTTTTTCCTACTATGGAAGTCAATGGTGCCCCAAAACAGCCTGCTTACAAAAGGAGTTAAACTTTCTTCAAAGTATCTTCCTTTGTGTTCGGCAGAACTAAGAAATTCATACAGGTTTGGAACTACTTGAGGGTGAGTAAATGATGACAAAATGTTCATTTTTGGGTGAATTATCCCTTTAACTCCTTTAATAATCATTAGTATGTGATGAATTTAGTATTAATTTAGGCATTAGTACATGATTATTCATGTACCCTTATTGTAAAGTATTACCGATAAAATAAAGTAAGACAATAATAATGATAATAATAACAACAAAAAAAGCAAAATGCATCGGGAAAAAATGTGAAAAACTGTTCGGTATTCGGCCTTTGGCCCAGTGTCCGGCTTCTGCCAAGGATTCTCATTTGGGTGCATCCCTACTAATGAGTCTTCATGGTAAACCGGGGTAATTTGAAAATTTCTGTGAGAATCAGAGCCTTGTGAGCAAAATTTCTGTGCCTGTGAGAAAACAATGGTTTTTAATGGTATTTGAAATTGATTTGATGAATTTTTTTTTTTTATGGAATATTAGATTAGAACTGTTAATAGATGATTAAATGTTATTGATGTCATACAATTTTAAATAATTAATTATTTATCATAGTGAAATTTGCTTATATATCGTGTTGCACTACACAGATTTTGTCCAATTATATGTTGTGCAAAATACGGAATATCCTGCCCCCTGTCATTCCACCTGTAGTCAACTAACAAATCGTTGTTCATAGATGTGGTGTGACTAAAGCCTACTGGCTATCTATGAAAACACATATATGCCTCAAACAAACCGGAAATATGTCAACAAAGGACAGAGAACTGCAGTCAATGAGTGACTTCAAAGGGACTTGCTGTAACTGTTTCTCTCTTACAAAGAAGTCTCTCTCACACTCCCAACAGAGAAAGAGACCGAAAATGCAAAAAAATACAGAAAGGACGATGTGCACATGCTAATATCTCATTTGGATAATGAGGCAGAAGCTTAGTGGGAGCTGAAAAGTGGAAGTCACTTCCTGTAGAGAGCAGAGCAGGTCTGACTTCACACTCCATCAGTCCAGCACACTCAAAACTCGCCCAGGTGCTCGCCCGCCGAGACTCACGGGACGCGGCAGCACTCGCCCGCGGCTGGGCGGCACAGACCCCCCGACACGCAGCTTTGAGCTTGCTCTTCAATCGCCTTGACAGCCACGTTGTCCTTGTGGTGAGAGTTTAATGATACACAAAATCCACATGTACGTCCTGCGGAGGGATGAATTATGCAGCAGGCAGCGTGTGGGAGCTCACAGTGTCATATCAGTCCGATTGAGACCGATTCCGCAATGACAAGCAAGACAAACAAATTTCACATCGCTGGAGGGATGTCACGCCAAGCAAGACTTTAAAATGCCTCATCAGGGTGGTACTCAGAAAGAAGGAGAGGGAGTGAGAGGATGAACGAAAGGGATGGAGACAAGGAAACAAAAGAATAATAAAAATAAGTGGAAGTGATAAGGAGTGAGGTTAAATTCAGGTAAGACTAAAACAAATAAGCTAATTTGAAATGAAAACCGATCATATTTGATTGCTTCATACACATCCCTAGTCTCATTGTGATCAAATTATATCTTATTTCACTCATTTTGAATATGATTAAATGCTTTACAGAAGTAAAATGAGTTGCAAACAATAAAAAAATAAAACATATTGAAAAGAGCGTAGTCGGAATTTGATTTAATTAATTGAGATTTGATTAAATAATGAAACGTAGGCTGATATAAAATCACAATTACAAAAAATAGTAGTGAGATAAAATTGTAATTAAGAGAAACTGCAGCTTTGAAAAATAAATATAAATTTTGGAGGTCTGTCACAATTATGTTATAAAGTAACAATTATGCTATGTGAAGCTGCAATTATGATATATAAAGTCGCAATTATGAGGAATAGTCCCACTTGTACGGTAAAAGTAAAATAAGAAGAAAAAAGGTAGAACTATGAAAAATAAAAGCCACAACTGTGAGATTCAAAGTTGCAAAGAGAAATAAATCTCGCACCTGCAAGATATAAAGCTGGAACTTTAAGATATTTCTGAAAAGAACAATTATGAAAAAGAAAGCTGTGATATGCGAGATATAAAGATTAAATTTAAATTATGACAAAGTTGTACTGTAGTTATGAGATAAAATTGCAATTAGGAGAAATAAAGTTTTTACAATTATAGGATACAGACACCATTATGGGTAATAAAGTAACAATTACGAATCGACATTCTTAAATATAAAATCACAATTATAAAAAAAACAGTCCTATTTGTGAGAGAAAATTGCAATTTGGAGAAAAAATAGGAAAAAGCAGTCAAAATTATGAGAAATAAAGTCATAATTATGAGATAAAAACAACTATGAGAAATAAAGTTGCATTTGTGAGATATAAAGTTGCCATTTTAAACTATTAATTACCAATTTATGAGAAAGATTTATTTTTACTCTGAGGTAGAAATAAGCATTTATTAGGAACATTAATAGGGTCAAGTTGTGACAACCGACGTGACAGACAACCAAGTCTGTCCCTCCCACCGTTCTCCTCAAGGGCTATAAGAACAGCAGGAATCATAATTCCTCATATGTGTGACCAGCTCTACACTCGCTGGGATTTGTATAATTGGAGTTTTGTATGGCGAATCAGCCCTTTGCTCCGAATAGCAGCGTGAACAAATTTCAAATGAAGCCTGTGTGATGTGAGCGGAGGCTATCAATATATTAAAAGCCCTGACGTTTTCATGCAAATGAAATGCCTCTCAAATGACTTCTTATCAATTCATATCCCAAGCTATCTCTCGCCTTTTCTTTGTGTCGTGTTTCACTTTTTTTTGGTGCCGTTGTGCTGTCTGCCGCTCTCTTCCTTTTCATCCTTCACATTTTGCTCCCTTGTCAAGCCTGGGAGGACAGAACATGTGACAGGAGCGAAAGAAGAGTAGGGAGACGCCAGGCCTTGACTCAGCCACTTATATAAAAGCCAGTAAACACCCTCCGTCACTCCGTCCCAACATTCACCCTCATGCCTCAAGGGCTCGCTTACGTTTCCATTTTATTCAATGGTCTCAAACGAATCCCAATATTGGGTCCACTCAAGCATTTCTTCCAGCAACAAGTATTCCTTTATTTATTTATACTTTGGTTGGTGTGGTTATGTTTTATTAATCTAATTTTCACCTTGTGGTGGCCATTTTTCTAACTTCCCTCTGCCTTTTTTTCTCTCCTTCTGGTTCTTCCTCTCATTTTGAACTTCATTTTCTGGCCGTGGTGTGAGGGATTGCTTGCTCAGGCGAGCGTGAACAGTTGTCAGTGGCGTGTAGCAGCACTAAGCTAAGCGGTCTTGGCTTCTTAAACGGAGGGGAGCTAAGTCACCTATGCCACATTAACCCGTGTTGTGCAACACGTCTACAAACAGGTGACATCATGGGCCTTCCTGACCCGGATGAGAGATAAGAGTATCACTAAGTCATTTTATAAAAGCAATCGCACACAGAAATGAAAACTAGTGCCCTCTGATTCCTGCAATCCTGAAAACGGGGATGGAATCTCACAGTCCAGTCATAAAAAAAAATGGAATTCACAGTATAACATAGAATATCATGGATTTTGTGTCTGTGAATATTAAAGCACAACATAGCTGCTCTTTACACATATTCAAGCACACATTGTGCTCCATGCGTTTTGAGTGTCTTCCGTCTCAAAATACTAAGACATGAACTTCATCTCCAGAGCTGCTCTGAGAGTCACTTCACCATTTAATTTGATAAACCAATCGTCAGATATAAGCACAGAAGCAAAAATGTTTTCAAAACAACCCGTCAAAATAAAAGTTCAGTGTAATTTGACAAAATTGTGACAGAAATACATTATCATTGTACAGCAGAACATACTTCTCAATGTAATAATAGTAATAATATTAATAATAGTGCTGTCAAATGATTAATCCAAATCTTGTACTGTGTATATTTATTATGTATATATAATTACAAACACATGTGTCACGAATTTGGTTCCGTTTGCCACCAGATGTCGCCTTCTGGTTATATTGACTCTCACACCACACAGACTATTACACATCACCCTGAACTACATTTCCCATCATCCATTGCACTGATTACACGCTGTAGCCAATCACACACTCTACATAAGCCATGGACTTCCTCTTTTTCACTGCGGAGTATTGTAAGCACATATTGCTACCCTAGCTGATTTACGGAGCCTGCTCAAGTTTTCTTAGTTTAGTCTAGTCATGGTTCTGCCAAGTTTTCCTAGTCTAGTCATAGTCTTGTCTTGCCTGTTTTTCCCGTGTTCTGATTCTTGCCCGTGTATCTTGGATTAACCCTTTGCCTTGCTGTTTCGGATTATGTTTGCACCTTGCCTGGACTATTCCTCGTGTTATCAGATTACCCCTCTTGACCCATGCTTGTTTCCGACGATGATCATGAATAAAACTCTGCAGATGGAACGTCTCATGTTCTGAAAATTCAACATGCATGTATATGTTTAAGAAAAATATGTAATGTTTATATATTAAATATATTTATATATGATATAAATTATATGAATATAAATATATACATGTAAATATTTTCAAAATGCATGCTGTATGTGTGTGTATTTATATATATGCATAATAAATATACACAGACAGTACACACACATACACTATTTATTATTACATTGTTACATTTTTATCAAATCAATTGATTAGCTGTTTTTTTGATTATTCAAAATTGAATTAAACTATTACAATGGAACCCAGAAAAATTAAATCAGAACACTGAACTGAATTGAATTTGGGGAAAAAAGTGCCCTAAAATACAATTTTTTTAAAGTTTTTAAACTTTTAATAAACCATCATTAAATTCTATGCGCTTCATTATTTTAATTAATTAGACATACTTTCTGATTACAAAAAACAAACAAAAAAAACATTAAAAAAATGGTTTTCTCACATCTGAGAACAGACAAGGTCAAAACAGACATATCACTGTTTATTGAGTAGTTCTGAGGGTGAGATAAGCAAAAGAGACAGAGTAAAAGACAGAAAGAATGAAAGAGAGAAAGCAGATGGCAAGAACCACACACTTGCCCTCTTCTCTTTCTCAGGCGCGATAATTAGATAATTACGGGAGCATCTTACACCACTCATTCTTACTCACTGTTCACATACATATGAGACTAGCGGTCTTCAACACTTCCCACACAAAAACCCAACACACTGTTTGAAAAGACTAAAGCAGTCAGCACATAAATCTCCTCATTCATTTCTTTAATTACAGATCCCCACGGTTCTTCTGATTGAGGAATCTCTTGAAGGCTAACCGCTTCCTCAAACATTTTAGACCTCAAGTAATTTCATTAGACAAAGCTGAAGGAAATGTATGTCGTAGAAAATATACAAATAGTAACAGTAATGCAAATGTGATCCAATTAACAGATTAAATTGTTACGTTTTTTGCTCGTGTCAACCATTTTCCAAAGGAAAAGATGAAAAATTAGGCAATTTATAGAAGGTAGAATTATTTGAGTATGTTTTTGAAATTGACTTTATTATTATTTTGCTGATATTCAGGTAAGTTACTTTGCATGTATATGTGTATGCATGTATGTATTTATTAAATAAATATACAGATTCAGGGGCAAGTTGTCACCAGTGTAATGTACTAACTACAATATATCATGGCCAAAACAAAGGTTTAATATTTTCATGTTACCTTTAACTGCTTTTTCATCACTCAAAACAAGCGTTTGATATTTTTGTATTTTTACACCCTTTACACTAACATTTCATTATTTATTTGTGTGTTGCATTTAATTCATTAATTTATCAATGTATTTATTTACTTACTTATTTATCTAGCTAAATGGCCTGTAACCTCATATCCAAAGCCGATGATGTGAAAAATCAATATAAGTTTTCTAAAATATCTTATTGACTGGCTGCGACTGTCTCACGTGTAAACAGACAAATTGCTTGTCAATGAAAACTTGGTTAAGACATGCTGGAATAGGCTATTTAAATGCCGTTCACAAAAGGTCAACATGTTCAATGAACTGTATCTTTTTTTCCTGAGCAGTAATGCTTGAAATGTTCAATAGCGTAATACCCTTCAAAATTGTGTCTACATTTAACACTAAACCTATAAACCTACACCGTGTAAAAATAACAATAATTACCCTACTGATAGCTTACAGATTCTGTGTTTTTTTTTTTTTTTTTTTTTTTTTGATTGTGACATTAGGGAAACTGTTAGCACAGTTAGGTGGCCTGAAAATGAACCTAGCGTAAAATTGTTTAACACTCCTCATGCATTCAACTTCAGCTATAAAACATTCACTCCACTTATCTTCAAATCTCCAGAGAGAAAGAGAGCGAGAGATAGTCAGCATGAGAGATAAGATGAAAGATTCAGTTCTGAAGAGCTTTGTCAAAGCACTACTGTTAATCTACAGCGCATGAGACAAGCGATCAAACAACTTGACAAATTACGGCTCCTCTGAGCTTTTTAAAAGTGTATCGTCCACTGAAGCAGATTTTTAATCAAGATGCACTGGGGTGGGTCAGGGTACTTGAGATTGAACCCAGTATATCTAGTGGAATCTACTACACCAGGGCTGTAGATTTCCATTCAATTGTGTGCAACGTAACTGTGTTTGACGAGGTGAATTTCAATGGAGCCAGATGTTTATTACTCCATGTCTGGGCACCGAATGTGGTTGTTCCATGCATGCAGAGCACAGGTCATATGGAATGCATTAGCGGCCACAGGGTTTGGGTAAATTTCCACCAGTACGAAAGACGGCTACTGCACAGTCACTTGTTTCCGTGTGTTTTTATTTGGAGGACAACTCATTTTGCATTCTGTCCTGCCTGAATGTTAAGTATAATCCAGTCAGAAGCAGAGCAAAGAAAATCTGCCTGGCCTCAGCAAGGCCTGTCCATAGCTGTTCGGAAGAAGAGAGATTGCGTTTGAAGTTTATGAAGCATCAGCACATGCTTTAACTGAGCCTTCCAGTGCTAATACCAATTCAATCCAGCGCAGAGAGAGAGAGAGAGAGAGAGAGAGAGAGAGAGAGAGAGAGAGAGAGAGAGAGAGAGAGAAGGAAAACCACAGAGAGGGAAAGAGAGGGACTATTAGAAAGCACTCCTCATTTTAACACAGATTTAGTCATAGTTTTTGTCTTTTTGTTGAAAATAATTCTTGGTAACACTTTAGAATAGGGAACACTTATTCACTATTAACTACGACTTTTCCCTCAATAAATTCCTAATTTGCTGCTTATTAATAGTTAGTAAGGTAGTTGCTAAATTTAGGTACTGGGTAGGATTAGGGATGTAGAATAAGGCATTTATATGTGCTTAATTTGTACTAATAAATGGCTAATATTCTAGTAATATGCATGCTAATAAGCAACTAGTTAAGAGACCCTAAAATAAAGTGTTACCGAATTCTTAAATTTAGTCAATACTTTGTTATGTTGTATGTATTAATTATAGTTAATTTCGCTCTGACATGGTATATTATTACAGTCAACAAAACAAACAATTTAGTTAAATGATGCAAATGTGTTTCTTAAAAAAAGTGCTTTAAAACACATTTTATTTGTCTAGTAAAAATACAGTAAAAATCATATTATGAAATGTTACAATTTAAAAGAACAGTTTTCTATTGTAATACATTTTAATTAGTGCTGGGCAAAGATTAATCACGATTAATCGCATCCAAAATAAAAGTTTTTGTTTATTTAATATATGTGTATGGTCTGTATATATAAAGACTCACACATACTGTGTATATATTTTGAAAATATTTATGTGTATTTACATGTATATATTTATATTCATATTATTTATGCTATATATAAATATATTTAATATATAAACATAACATATTTTTCTTAAATATATACATGCATGTGTATGTATTTATATATACATAATACATATACACAGTACACACACATATTGTGTACACAAATTATTTGATTTTGGATGCAACTAATCGTTGCCCATCACTAATTTTAATTCCTTTTAATATAATTTATCATTGTAATTTATATGCAATTTCAGCAGCCACTACTTAATGCCACATGATTTGGTGCTCAATAAACGTTTCTTAATACTATCAGTGTTTTTTTTTTTTTTTTCGGGATCGGGAAAGGTACTCGAGTCGGGATTCAAACTCGGGACACCTGTAGCACAACGGCGCTGTATGTCGATGCACTGCCCACAATACTATCGACGTTGACTCAGTATTATGTTCTATGTGTTACTGAATCATTTAAATTCATTTTTAATATATATATATATATATATATATATATATATATATATATATATATATATATATATATATATATATATATATATATATATATATATATATATATATATATATATATATATATATATTTTTTTTTTTTTTTTTTTTTTTTCCTGTTTAACATCATTTTATTGTCATTACATTGCATCTTTCATCTCATCTTTATTAATGTTGCCAAAAACAACAAAAAAGAAACAACATCACAGAACATTTCTGACACAGTTTTGCTGACTGGATTAACACTGGTAGAAAGAGAGAAAAAAATGTGTTGGTCACACGCAAAATAAACAGAAAGCAAGAATGAGAAAGAGAGCACAGCTGTTGAAGTTGAGATTTTCTCTCTTTGAGATCTCCACAGTTTCATCTTCACAATGTTATCATCTCTTCCACACAGTCTCGCAGCTGTTGCAAGCTCCTGCAAAGGCATGCCAGCCTCGCCACGTGCTTCACACACAAAACTCTCCTTCTCCCAGGTGCAGCCGGGCAAACAATGGACAACCGCTTACGCAGTTCACAAGAAAGAAGCAGCAGAGACGTGTTGCTCGGCGTAAGCTGCGTCCCTCTGGCACAGACGCCGTCTTTGCCTTTGCTCGACGTTGCCGATACTGGAGGAGCCAGTCACGTGGAGGCTTCAGTTCTCACACGGACTCTTTCAGGAGCGTTGTGTGTGGAACTAAATGAGCGCAGAACACTGGTTTACAGCGTTTGAGTGGGCTGCTTTTGCCAGAGGTATCACTTCCACTCTTGCTACAGTATGAGAATGAGGCTGTAATAGCCCATATGTGCTCTTCCGTGGAGAGGTTTCCCTCAAGCCATGATAAGAACAGATGGAAAAGCCTTATAAGCATCTCATTTGGCCATGCAGGCCGCGGTACAAAACTACAGGGACCGTAGAGCTGCGGCGGTGAAAATTTACAGACAGTCAAGGAGGTTTTGCATTGTATCCTGGACTGACTGCGATTAGATTATGCCATTGTACTTTAAAGTCAACATGAGCTGTTTGCAACCCATTTTACTTCTGTCTAGACAGACATTCAGTAATAAAAATTAGTAGGGCAGAACTTGATTTTATCCATCAGGCATTGATTGAAGTAGCTGTTATACACCAGAATGGAACCAGATGGTTGGAGGATCAGAAAGTAAAGAGAGATTCGAGAGTCCATTTTGATTTCATTAATTAATTAATTAATTAATTAATTAATTAATTAAGAAATGCATTAAAAATTTTGCCCAAAAGTTATGTTTAAATATGCAAGTTAATCATTATCTCATTATATATGCACTAATTAGCATATATTCCCGAACAACAATCTGAACATAGGATAAAGTCAAGTTTAAAATACTTGCTTCATTTTGTTGACATATTAGTCTCTTTATCACTCCAAAAATCTGAAAATACTGAAAACTGCAAGAAAAAAAAGTGTGTGTGTGTGTGTGTGTGTGTGTGTGTTTGTAAAGTGGAGATTTTTGGCTCTGTGAGTGAGGGAAAAAAAAACTAATTCTGAGAAAACAGCCTTTAATAAAAATAAAATAAAGTAATAAACTAAAATAAAATAAATATATATATATAAAAAAAAACATAAAAATAAATTAAAACGTTTTTCTAGTCTGAAACAAAACATTACCAGTCTTGACCAGTTCATGAAAAAAACAATGTTTTTGCTTGCAGTGTTTTGCCTTAAAGTTGTTAAGTCGTTTGCAACCCATTTTACTTAACCTGGTGTGATTCTTTATCAAAAAAGGGCAGGACTTGATTTTCACCATCAGGCATTGATTGGATTAGCAGTTGTACACCAGAATGGACCCAAATGGTTGTAGGATTGAAAAGTAAGAAAGATTTGAGACGTCAGCCAATCAGAAAAGTAGTTATTATTACATTTAGATAAACAATTACAAACATTTTTGGAAGTAGAATGAGACCAAGAATGTGCATTAAGAAAGTAAATATAGGGTCCATTTTGGTTTCATGTTGACTTTAAAACAAAAGATTCTGCAGTGACTACAGTCCTCAATGCATTGTGCGTAGGCCGAACATCTCAGTTACGGTTATTAATGAAATACTCACAGGAATGTGAATGAGATTAATATGAAGTCGTAAAGGGAGAACAGCTGCTGCCATGGAAGTTGTGACTACAAATAAAACTATAATGAACTCATAAAAAAGGCATGATGAAATTGAAAGATTCAACACTGCAGATGAGCACAGTGTATAGAATATTTAAAGCCGCAGTGTGTCCTTTCTGCACCACTGGTGGCACCAGACAGAATTGCAAAACTAATGACTATTTCCCAAACATGTCGTTCATTGCTCAGTCAACCAGGTAGCCTCAAACTCACGTCACTGCTTCAGCCAGAAGTTGACATGTTGAACACTACAGTGTTTACACTGCCTGCAAACAATTACTTACAACTGTCTTGCACAAAAAATTAAAAACTTTACACATATGAAATACATCACACCAACAATCCATCTTCACAAGTGTAATTTTGATACTTCGATATCTGTGAGCTCTCCCACAAACAGGGAGGGAGACAGAGGTTCAACGACCTCCGGATGGAATGATCCATCAAAGGATAGACATTTTCGTAGAGGAGGGATCTATCATCAAATGGGCACATGCAATGCGGAAACAATCCCCAGGCATTGCCAAACAGAGGTCGGAAAGAACAAATAAGGCTTTCAGTGCATGTTCTGCTGGTGACCTTTGGACGGCGAAAAGGAGAGAGGAGACGAGCAACTTTATGAAAATTATGTTTTCTGAAGATAAAACTTCCTTCTGTACAGAAATGAGGGGATGTCAACCCATATGGAAATGTTTCACAAATGGGATGTACTTAATAGCTCGATTGTTTCTCCTAAAGAGAAAATGGATGCTTTTGATAAAGTTTCCTGCTTCCCATATTTTTTTTTCCTAAGAAAATTACTATATTACTATCACAAGCATGTTCAAAAGAGATCCCATTCCATAAAATAGCAGATATCTCAAATGAACTGAAACTTCAAGCTTAATTAAACATCTTTATCTTTATATAATCTTTATATCTTTAAATATTTGTATCTTAGCTACCTGTACACTATTGACATTCATTTTATACTTCTATTCTCTTAACCATGTAAAGCCTGATTTTTCCCCCCAAATGGAATAGTTTTATTGAATTAGACTAAGCTAACCTAACCTAACCTAACCTAACCTAACCTAAACTAAACTAAACTAAACTAAACATATGCGTTTTTTGTTGAGTATCATATTTGATACATCAAGATTTTTATGACTCATACACTAATATATAAAACAATATGAAAATCATAATCACGGAAAACACACACACACGCAAAATTCTGATTCTGACAAAATTTGCTACTTACAAAAAAATAAAAATAAATAAAATAATAATATCAGTTTTCACTCTGTATCTCCCAATAAGTAAGATGATTTTTAAATGCTTAGGTTTTATGATCAAAGTTCTGTAGTTTTCATCATTGGGGGACAAAATATAGTGTATATTGTGAACAATGCAATACGATGATAATGTTATGGATAATAAAGTAAACCTAAGTCGCCTCAGTCCAGTAAGTGTTCATCTTGAAATATTACTAACAATATAAAAGCGTTTACTTTTAAAAATAAGCAAAGATTTTACGGCAAAAAGGACACGTGTACCACAACCTAAAGGGGGCATTTTTATAATTATACTAAAAGATCTTTACTTACTCAAATGAAACAAAAGGAGACTTGTGTGTAATATAATAGATAAACTATAAAATGTACCACTGCAAAGTACCAGAGTTCTGTAAACTCACATCTTGACCTATTGCTGAACTCTCACCATTTCCTGCACTGCCGTTTTGAAAACGATCAACAGCATCTCTTCCAAAGCAGACGTGCTCTATACATATCAGCGGTGGAAATTTCCCGCCTGCAGAATATTTTCCTTCACCGCTCCTCATTCAATATCAGCCATTCAGACTTCCATTAATGCATTGCCTGTGCCTGCGGAGCGTATCATCAAAACCTGCCACGGAATGAGATGACATCACTGCATCCGCAACACATCACCAGAAACTCCAGCTGAGACGCGGCGGGACGAGGAAGGTCTGAAAGTTTACACGCAAACACACCCACGCACACAAATAAATGCAATGACGGAGAAAAGCCAAGCCGTCGACTCCAGCATGCAAAGCTATGCATGTTAGAAGCTCCCCGTTGAAGCAAAGAGAGAGGCGTACAAGCTATTATCAGAACAAAACTGCAGAAGCCTCCGCTCTCTTCAAATATCGGACCAATTTTGAGGTTCTGCTCGGCAATCTAGAGCAGCATCACTTCCTTTCATTATCGCCTTTTGTTCTTAATGTATTGCAAAGCTTGAAGAGTGAACTACAGGTGTTTGATATGACAATTAGAGTGAAGGCAGAGGAACGGCTCCAGTTTTGCTCTGTTTTCATTTGCAGTTCTTGTTTTCACCCAAGTAAAGGCGGAGAAGACAGAGAAGATGTGGGAAGCGAAAGTAGCTTGGAGAAATGTGAGTTTGTTGCAAAGTGCCTGTGATCAATACTAAAGAGGCAACAAAACTGTGATGTTATTTTGGGGAGAAAATGACAGAGTGCTTTATTCTGTATCTCAGCATCTGTCTGTGTGTGAGTGAATATTGTGGCTGCTGGCAGCATAGCCTGATGTGTGATGTGACTGTGAGAAATTAAAGAAAAGGAAATGACAGCAATATCTACTTCTTCTTCACAGTCAGGTCGTGCATGTGCTGGCTTCAACATGCACAAAAAGTATTTTGACACTAAAGCCACACGTGACATGTTTGAATGCCATTTGCCTTGGATAATAAACTAACAAATCAAATAGCAGATATTTTAAAAACTACACTTTTTTAACCACTGGATTAAAAATTCATTAAACATAACTTTCTCATTGTCAATCAACTGTGGATTAAGAGACAGGCAAATGCATTTTCATTTAGGCGGCGAAAGGAAAATCACATCTGAATTATATCAATCTTATATAGTGAAGAAAATGAATTAAAGGTAATCCAATTTTATTTTATTGCATTCCTTTTTTTTTCATTTTGAAATTCACTGTTGTGAAATTGCCCTGGTTGTAATAATAATAATAATAATAATAATAATAAAAATGAATATACTTTATTGAGAATATACCTTTATAAAAAATGAATGAATATACCTTTCTGGAGAAAAACAAGTTTGACTTGAGTTATAAAAATGTTTGTTTATATATTGATTTATTTATTTTTAATTTATTTATTCTTCAGTGATCATCAGTGCTCCATCGCATCAGAAAGTTCTTCAAGTGTCCAAATACTTTTTGTAGCCACTGTATCTGTGTGTTTTATCAAGAGGGTTCAAGGAGATAGTAAATGAGCTTGTAAAATAAATAATTCTTATTGTACTGCTCTTTTTACTGTTCAACTCCTACATAACTCACATTTCTGGAGCTACAGTCGCCTGGGCCCAGATTAAAGCTTTCCCAGCACCAACACACGCACACTTGATAACTCAGATAAGCATCCGTAACTTACCCGTCACGTTGACCTCTACCAGTCCAGAGCGTGTGCCGATGCTATTGGTGGCGTCGCAGACGTACGTCCCTCCGAACTCATAGGTCACCGGGCCTTTGAAGAACAGGGTGTTGTTCTTGATTTCAATATTGCTGGGAAGCGATCCATTCAACCTGAGAAAAACAGAGAGATAATATTTGTTAGCTGACCCGTATGGAAACAGAGTTGGCTGGGAAACAACACCAACTCACACTGGGTGAGTCTGGGATGGTAGGGTAATATCAGTAGATCAACTGTTACTATGAGGACAGATTCAATCTTCTTTGTTAAAACAAACATACCAAGCATACCAAGAACTGCACATCTCAAACTGGCAGACGTGAAGGGTGGTATTACAAGACGAGTGAACGAGCCCTTACAGGCCTGAATGTTGCCCCAGGAAAGAGGGAGAATTGAAGTGGTGAAAACAAACAAAGACAAAAAGCAGAGATGTCACGTGGAAAAAAATGTGTTGTTTTGCTGCCACTCTTTCCGTTCTGGGCTGTTGCACCTGATGCTGGATCCCGCGTGGCCAAGACAAACCGATCAAGGAAAATATGGAGTCTGACTTACAATGTGGCTACCCTTAAGACTTTAACTGTAGTGTCCTAATTCTGGACTCTTCATGGTTCAACTGTCCTGGGGGTTTAGACCTGCCCCGTTCTTCTTCTAAAGCTCGACAGAGGTCACCATCTCTGGCAGATGTTCTTGTGGCAGATGTTCTCTTTGCCTCTTATCAGAGATCAGTATAGCAATGCCTCCCCAGGCACCAGACACCTTCAGATCATCTTGTTCCCACTTAAGTTTCTTCCTTCCATCTCAGTGACACCCAATGTCTTTCAGGGTCTGGTTGACTGGTGGTGTCCTTTATATGTACCTTTCAAACCTTCTAACGGTGGTGTTCTCAAAGCAAGAGATACGAAACAATCGATCCACTAGTACAATAAGGCATCCAAACAATGAAACATATCATTTATTCAGGTCAACAAAAGGGTGAGAGTAGAAAGCATGGCATAAATTAGGTCAAGTCTCAGTCAGAACAGACCACGCACGAACATTGTGTACCATAAGATGAATTATAAAAAAAACACAGTTCTGATACTATTTGGGTTACTATTACTATCTGAAGTTGTTCATATTTTACACAACTGTGAATGCATATTAATTGAATTCTATATTAATGTGGAATAAACATTGCTATTACCAAATTTATAATATTCAGACTTACCAAATTTGACCAAATGTTATATTCAGATTTCCAAACTTGATGGTTTGATTGCACCTTTATACTTTCGGTTTTAATATCCCCATAGTAAATACTGCAGTACCACTACAGTGATTTTACCATGGTTAAAGATATGATGCAAAGCAATGACTACTAAAAGTTCAATTACAAAATGTATAACCCTCACTAACACACACCACTACATCTATTCTCAGACAATTTCATGCTAAACAACTCCTAGCTTGGGTTGTATTGTTTTTCAAATGTTTTTTTGTCTTTAAGCAGAAGTCATCTGTTTTGTAAACTGTTGTAATATTCATAACCCAGTTGAGGACAAGGCCTGTGAGACAGATTTCAGCCGAAAAATGCAGAAGGTATAATGCGTTTCCCTAAATGCTGACTGCTGCAAAGCAATCTGATAAGATCCAGCAGACGGAAGACGGGAGGAGAGATAGATAAGGAAATATGTCACAATGAGCTGTCTGAAGATAAACTCTGAGTGTGAGTGTTTGTGACTGTTCTGCTCGCTTTATGATATATTTATGGTAAGAATCTCTCGGGCATGTTTTGATAGCTGGGAAATTAACGCAAATCTGAAACTGAAAGTGTGCGTAGGTGTGTGAGAGAGAATGTGTGTGAGTAGTCTCATCATATTTCAAAGTGAAATCTGAAATAGAAATTATATTTCGTATAGTCATGCTTAGCCAGACTTTTGAGCATCGGTATAAAGTCTGGCCCAAGAATAGCCCACTTAGGAAAAGACGGTCTGGAAGACGTGTAAAGCGATCAGTCGCAGTTCACAGTTTCATTACAGGAAAGGTCATCTTAAATAGTTGCAGAATAGTTGCAAAAAGACAGGGGTGCGTTTCCCAAACAACGACGTAACTCACTGATTAACCACTATAGTACGATGCATTGTTTTGGAAATTAACTAGCAAGTCACGACTGTTTCCCGAACACTGTCGCATCTCCGTCATTTGAACCACATTGGTTCAGCAACATAGGACCATTGTTTATGACGTCACACGCATGTGTTGGAGGAATAACTTCTGCTATTTAACTGATTAGAGATCTCTAAGATGCTGCTGTATTGAACAAGGCACCTACTGACTAATTTACTATTTTTTTGTTCCCTGTCATTGTGCTTTATTTGATGTTTGATTAATCGCAGGTTCCCTCATACGTCATACTCCGGGGTTTTCTTAGGTATTTATGCACATGCACACTTTTCAAAAATGGTGATTACAAAGGACGCGCAAAAATACATAATTAAACTGCATTTTATATTTAGATAGAATGGAAGATACAGATAGTACTGCATGTTAGCTTGCGTGTTGTGCCCAAGAGTATATTTATTTAAGCCCATATAGCTTATTAACAAGAAACTATGCTTCTAACCACAGGTCGAGAGCTGCAGTTCCAACCACGTAAGTTTGTGACACTGATTGAGAACGTTCATTGAACTATGGTTTCGGGAAACACCGAATCGTTGAACTATGCTGATAACGACGGAACTTGTGACCATAGTTGGCTAACGATGCTTTTGGGAAACGGACCCCAGATCAGAACTTCCCAGATCAAAAAAGCACTCTCCAATTTTGTGCAATACACATCAAGCAGTTACTGAACAGATTGTGGCTGCTTTAAGGCTGAAACAAAATTTCTTAAAGTCTGTGTGAAATGGAAATTGCGACTGAATTTACTTGTTGCAAAGATTCAATTATCTTAAACTATTATAACATATTTTAGAATGAAATGGGAAATTTCATTGAGAATATTTAATTCAATTTTATGTGAAGTTAAGTCGACTTTACAGTATTTTACAGTATTTCTGAATGAAATTGAATATTGAATGAGATAAAACAGAGGGCGGGGCTTGGTTTTAGAGCACCTCCTTGCCATCTTTAAACGGACAGTTGGAGGGGAGTGATTAAGAATGTTCTGTCCAATCAGAGATGAAATGCTACTTGATTAAAGATTACAAAAACAAAACTTTTTTTTTTTTTCTGTGAATATACTTGCACAGATTAATTGTTCACCACAAGACAAGGAATGTGCGCTATCAAAATCACTTTCTTGTAACCTTTCTTGTACATTCTTAAATAACTTTCTTGTAATCTTGTATACAGAGAACATTATTTGTAGGTTGACAGAAAACGTAAACACAGTGGCACTTTCAAAACATTGCTTTGTTTGTTTAAGAATCCAACCAGGGGCCTGTTCCATAAAACAAGTTTACCAAATAAGCCAGGCATATTTCAGTAATTCTGACTTATTTTTACTTGATTTGGTTTCTGAAAGCAAAATTACCATAGCTCAAGCTCAGTCACTGTGGCAACTTATGCTGGCAAACTAACCTGGTCAGCAGCAGGCTAACTGTCAGACTAAGCTGAGCTCCTCTAACACTGACCAATGGGAACGCATTGATATTACCACTGACTCTTTCACATACAATTAGTTGACTTTATTATTAGTCCAAAAATAAAAGTATACAGAAAATACACCTTAAATAATCAAATAAATAAAAAATAGGCTACAACTGACTGTATTTAATGTATTGTGCCCAAAATGTAGGCTAATGACATTTTAACATAGTTGCTACTTGCGCATTTAGTTGATCAGCAGTTTCTAGCCATGCAGCCTTTCTCTCTGAATTTATGACAGCTGCACCTTTTATGGTTATTAGAACATTAAAACATTGCAATCTAAAATGGCTCTTTAAAGCATTAAAAACACTAAATCAAAAGTTAAAATCACTGAATTAAAAAATAAAATAAATAATAGAAATCAGACTACATTTTAACTGATAAGAGGAACACACTTTAACTCATTTGAGCTAGTATGGCTGTATTAGCCATCTTACATTTGATTTACAGTTATTGCTATCATAAAAATACACTTATATGTAGGATTGAAATTCTACGTGTAACATTTAATGTCCAACAACAAATATTTTAGCAGAATGTATATTATATTCAGAATTCTTGCGCTATTATTCTATTCTGCTCCGTCTGTGTAGCGCGCATGCGCTCAGCAGCGCTCGTTCACTCACGTAAGCCTCGCCCACTCCTGACAGCAAAATGGATATATTTGCATGACTTTCTAACATTTACAGATGAAAAATATACCTGTGACGTGTCAGTTATACACTGAGGAAAACACAACGTCTCAAATGCATTAAACAACACAAATATTCACTGTTTGTCATGGTGGATCGATTTGATCCATGATCGACATTAAGGGCTGTTTAAGAATAAGCGTGTACATCAAATTATCCTGACTCGCTGAACCTGGATCGCATTAGTGAGATTTCGTGAACTTAAATTGTAGTTTATGAAACCGCTTTAGTCCCGATTGATTTGTTAGGCTATTTCAAGTCAGGTTTTGGACTTTAATCCCCGCTTTTCTTAGCGTCTTTTATGGAACAGGCCCTTGGTTGACAAAGCAACAGCGGCTCAACCAATAGTGTGGGTTTGGGGAAATCTATGCATTTTATCGACCAGTAGCAGATCATGGAAGTGTTTGGGAAACCTGCAAAAAAAAAAAAGTTTAACTCCATTTGGTGAAGCTAGTGGTGCAGAAATTACACACTTCAACACAGACTCTGTGTTATTCCCAATGCAATTACCGGTGCATTTTCAGAAGGGCATTTGTGTAATATTTATGCATAATGTAAAATATTCAGCGTTTATACCATGTAACAGACTTCCGCAAATTTGTAATTGAACTGCAGCTAGTGCTTGTGTGTGCATCCATAGTTGCTCTGGATTGAAATGTTCTGCAACAGTGCGGTGATGACCTCCAGTGTAGCGCCCAGGGGACCCTTCAGAACACATTTGGTGTCCGCTCTCCACTGCTGCTGTGGCCGTCCCCTCTTATCTGTCACACCGGCGCCCATGTCTCTCCCCATCACTGTCTTCTCCTCCGCCTCACTCTGTAATCACACCATTCTCCTCTATCTTACCTTATTCTCTCATTGTTTATCATCTCGCTTTTCAAGCAACTCCCACTGTTTGAATGAGATAAATATTCTTTTTTTAAATATTCTATTTTTAGGGGTGCTTGCATATTTCTTTTATCTGCTTTTCAAAGTGAGTTGAGTCATCAGTGTTAGTGTTGCTTGTTTGTGTTCACTATATAGTGTTATTTTTGTAACACTGATCCTATTCATTCATCATTGATACTTTTATAGTTTTTATTAATATATTGAATTATTTATTTATTTTTTATTTTTTTCATATTGGCACGGCTGTGATTCGGCATTAGGTAATCACAACACTCTTATATACAGCCATGTCACAATGCTACTTGTGTGATATTTAATTTATACAGCAGTTTGACGGCACGAGTGTGTAAATACATAAGAAACAACAATGGTGTATCTTTAAATACCCTACTTAATTCCGCCGTGGATTCAAATCTCAAGTTGACAGTTTAACAGCTGAGCCCAAGCCACCATTACTAATTAAAAAATGTCACTTTACAACTAGTAATGAAGGAACGTTGAAATGCTTTATTGAAAACATATCATATTACTGTATATAGCTCACAATATTATGTAGAGTATTATGAGAGAGAGATGGACTGAGTGAGTGTGATTACCTGCATCTTATACAGTATTTTGATTGCTTCTAATGTATTTTGATTGCTTCTAATGTCTTCATTTGTAAGTCGCTTTGGATAAAAGCATCTGCTAAATGACTAAATGTAAATGTAATACAGCATTCATTATTCAGCTCAATCTCATATTCACAATAAAACATTAAATTGAATGTCCGCCGAGGAAAGCGATATCTTTGTCATATTATCCTTTCAATTTTTTGGTTATTTCCGATGACATTGCTGCTCAGTGCATTTGTTGGCTCCGTCTTACAAAGTATGTAAAAAATAACTTCCTAGTTTACTACTCTGTTTCAGTCTCTTTCAATATAAAAGTCTTTACTGCTGACACACTTATAAAAACATAATTTTTGTCACCATCTAATGTTCTAAAACTAAAATCACTGTCACAAACATACAAATACTATAATTAGATAGTACTATTATTCATAGAAAATATTATGTATTGAATAATAATATTGAACATAAAACAACAACAGCCATCATTGCTCTCACTTTCTTGTACCTAATCTTTTCCCTTCTCAATCCCCATTTTCCTCATTTCATCCCTTCCCTTTTCTTCTCTTTGATTCTACTTCCAGTCTCAGCATACCAATTACTAATAAAAAAATGCCTCAAGAAGACCTTAGTGCCATCCACGAGTCCCTCTTCACAGAGTTGGCTGCTGTATATGTGTCCTTTGATACCCTGAATAGCCCAGAATGCTCAGCGCTTTCCTCTCTCTCTCTCTTGTCCTTTCTCATTAAAACCCACCCCGGTCCACAGAGGCAGTGCACCCTGGGCATTGCCAGCTATTAATCCACCACAGCTGAAGTCCGGTGACATGTTTTCCTTTCCCAGCTTTCGCTGCCTAATTACTGAACAAATTGCCACATTTATCTCTCCGTTTTTTGCTGCATAATTCCTCCATTTTTAACTGTAACACACAACCTGCTCATCCACTGTGTCCAATGTTGTTGGTGCTGTTCGGTATCGTTCGTATTTACATACACATGCGTTCATGGGAATTTGCTAGGTGATGAATGACAGGATATTTTGCCGTGCTAATTGGCATATAAGTGTGGCACATGCGGCAATGCCGTGGCACTGAATTATAATGGTGCACAAGGGAGTTCAAGCAGAAGGTTACATGGGTCATCTTACAGAGTGGACCTGACCCAGGGGCGCAGGAACAATCTGGAACAACACATTAAAAACCTTATCAGCTTGTCTCATGAATATTAATTAGGTGATGTAACAAGTGACAGGCTGATAGGTCAGGCCAATTAATCGGCATCAGCTTGCCATGTTCACTTGGCCCTAGTGTGTAAGCTCCAAAATCTGTCATCTATCTATCTATCTATCTATCTATCTATCTATCTATCTATCTATCTATCTATCTATCTATCTATCTATCTATCTATCTATCTATCTATCTATCTATCTATCTATCATCTATCTATCATCTATCTATCTATCTATCTATCTATCCATCTATCTATCTATCCCTCCATCCATCCGAAACAAAAAAATATTGAGGAACGTATTTTTTTTCCAAACCACACATCCAGTACTAAACTCTCAAAAAAAAAAAAACAAAAAAAAAAAAAACACACAAAACTTCACAAATACAAATTTGTAGTTGGCTAAAAAAACAAGTTGTGTGCAATAGTAAAAAAAAACAAAAAAAAAACAACCTTTGTGTGTGGGGGTTTATAATAATTAATACAAGTTTAAATGATTAATGAGTAATGGTTTCCACACCCTTGACCTCACATAAACACCGGCCTTGTTCACAGAAAGGTTTATAAAACAGACCTGAGACTGTCTTGTCAACATATTCATTTGGTAGGCAAAGCAATGATGTCATTTTTTGCCAACATACTTTGCATCCAAACCCGTAGCACCAGTAACTCGACAACAATAGCCATCAGAAAACTCATCCTGACAAACAAGACCCGGTCTCACTGTATATCTCTTTCACTGTTCTTTCAAACCAGTATATTGGTAAAGTAAACATTCAGAAGTACACAAAGAATAGCTTATTTTCTCATGTTTGATCTTGTTTGAAGGGTTATCAATGGCTCTGTGAGTTCTGAATAGAGCCATTCATTGTAAACGGCTTTACTTATCTTGATTGAGTGCTAACCACCAATGAATGAAGAAGTAGTTTACGAAAGGAAATGATTCTCTTATCAGTCATAACACATCTATGCTGTCATGTAGTATTACAGTAAACTAAATATTTCAGAGGAGAACTCTTCAAACATCAGTCGTCTTTTATTTAGTTTAATGAAGCCGATATACACAACCAGTCAAACATTTGGACACACTGAGCCTCATGATCTTAAAAACCTTTTGATCTAAAGGCTTATGAGTAAATGCTTGACATTAGTTTTTTTTTTTTTTAAGAGAAATATAAATTATTTATTTCTAAAAAAAAAAATAATAATAATAAAAATAAAAATAAATAAAATTGTGTGTTTTTTTTAAAGATATATTAGATAGTAAAGGAAAATCAGGCAGCAAGTGTTCAGCACACATGTGAATTCCTCTAAGCAAAAAAAAAAATAAAACATCTATCATCTATCTATCTATCTATCTATCTATCTATCTATCTATCTATCTATCTATCTATCTATCTATCTATCTATCTATCTATCTATCTATCTATCTATCTATCTATCTCTCTATCATTTATTTGTTTGTTTGTTTGTTCATTCACTTGTTCATTTAGTTGTTCGTTCATTTGTTCATTCTGAAGACTACTAATATTTCAAAACATGTTAAAAGTAATAAAAATGAGTAGGTGTGTGTAAACCTTTGACTGGTAGCACAAATATTTGATAGTAATGTGTAATTGAAAACAATATCACAAAGTAAATACATAAAACAAAACAAAATGAAATAAAATAAAATAAATGGGCAAGAACTGTTTCTTTTGTTACTTGCAAACAAACCAGTTGGCTTTTTATTCTTCCTCTTTATGTATTTTACTCAAATACATTACTCATTCATCTTGTTATATTGATAAGCTGTGGTAACAAAGTAATTATTCATAATGTGGATTAGTAGGTCAAGCAAGAATAACTCACAGTTTCCACTGGTAGACGGTGACGGCTGGGTTGGCGTCTGCATTGCACGTTAGCTTTACGTCTTGACGATTCAGGTACCAGTTCCCGTCGAATCCCTCGATTTTTACCTCTGGCTCATCTATATAAAAGCAAAAAAAAAAAAATGTCTTCAGGCAGGGGCTCAGACAGCTTTTCTGGGTCACATGACTTGACGATGGGTGCTTGTCATGATACTGATTAATGGTCTGGGCTCATAGCTAAAAGGTCAAGAGTTTATTTCTTAAGCGATTGGGAGAAGAGCCAACAAGTGAAGGGTTACTCAGACTACAACCACCACTGTGCCCTTTAGCTACCCACTTAACCGCAAGCTGCTCCAGGGCAACTATTCCAGAAATTGGCCTAATTGGATAAGAACCTCAGCTAAATGCCAAATTTCAATTCATTACAGCACAATTTTTCTATTAATGACAATATTAAAATGCACTGCATACTTGATGGTACCAGTCAGTAATTTCTATGTCTCTTCAGATTTATTCTTAATTGCTTTCATGAGCATGTATAAGGCCGAGCAAATTCAATTTGGAAATGTTATACCAAAGGGTAACTTGATTAACAAAACACTCAAAGTAAATCAAGAATTAGGACGAGTGATTCTCTGTGAACTTACCGCTGTTCTAAACACGGCCTTTCACACAAACAACTGCATCGCAAGAACAATGTATTCTATAGCGTAGTGTGGGAGAATGGGTGGATTTCCTCTATCAGTGTGCTGTATGGGGGCTGCTATACTGCTCTAAACTGCCCTAAACAATAGCTGATAACAACAGCGGCTGAGACAGGCCAGTGACACATCTCTTCCTGCACTGAACCTCCTCCGCAGGACTTGCGTAACAGTACAGCTTTAATGCTAACATCTTATTACTGAGCACAAATACATTTTTTATGTATTGTTTAGACATTCTTTGACATTCCAGTGGGATGTCAGTAATTAGACAAGTCAGATGGATCGTAACATCAGCTAAATCATTAAATCAGTTGAATTAAATCTGGATTTTGAGAAAACTGGATAACATGCACTTATGTATTTTTGTGATGTATAATATGTGATGTATGTTATATAGGCTGCACTACTGATCAAAAGTTTAGAACAATTAAAATGTTTTCACGTTTTTGAAAGAAGTCACCATACATGCATTTATAAATCAAATCAAATCAAATAAAAAACGAATTAATGAATTAATATTAAAAAATAAATAAATTAAAAAAATACTATTTTAAACTGTTTTCTATTTTAGTACATTTTCAAAAAGTCATTTATTCCTGTGATAGCAAAGCTGAATATTTTTAGCAGTCTTCAGTGTGACACACCAGAAATGATTATAATATATTGATTTGGTGCTCAATTATTAGTAGTGGTTCTTATTGTTTCAAACAGTTTCTGCTGCTTAATTTTTTACAAATTTTTGGTGGAAATTATGCTACATTTTTTGATGATTCTTGATGAATATAAATTCTAATGATAGGATTCTAATGAATAGAAAGTTCACTGAACAGCCTTTATTTAAAAACATAAATATTTTGTACCATTATAAATGCCCTTCCTGTCACTTTTGATCAATTGAATGCATCCCTGATTAATAAAATTTATGATTTCTTTGCTATTAAATAGTAAACAGCAAAAACTGATTTCAACATTGATAATAAGAAGAAATGTTTCTTGAACAGTAAAACAGATTATTAGAAGGATTTCTCAAGAATCATGTGACACATAATACTTGAATAATGACGCTGAAAATTCAGCTTTGCATGACAGGAATAAATTACATTTTAAAACAAATCAGTTCTTTGTAATTGTAATAATATTTCACAATATTGATGTTTTTATTGTATTTTTGATCAACTAAATGCAGTCTTGGTGAGCAGAAAATACTTAAAAAAAAAAATTGAATTATCCCAAACTTTTGACCGGTAGTATATTTTATAGATATCTATCAATATCATCATTTCTTGTGTTCCTGCATAAGTTTGAAAGATATGAAGAAAAACATTGTTCTTACACTGAACGTTGAGTATGACGCTGTCTGTAAAGCGTTCTGCACGGTAGGTGACGATGCAGGTCAGCTTCTGACGATGGGTCTCGCGGCTGGGCAACACGATGTAGTTACTGCGCACGGTCACGGTGCCATTCGGATTGCGCGTTTCCTGAAACGTGGCTTCGCCCTTCAGAGTGGTGTCCCATTTGATGACGCTAGGAGGCTTGCCGTTAGCCGACATGCAGGTGGCCACCGGCATCTTGCGTTTTGGTGTCCTTGCCACGATGGTGGGTGAAGTCAAGGTCATCTTGGTCACAGGCCGTGCTGAAAGAAAGAAGTAAACAAGAAAAAAACAAGAAAAGAAACACTGTAAGATACTAAAGTACTGTGTGAACAGAGGTGCCCTTGAGAATCTGTGTTTCTTTTTCTCACTGATCCAGTGCCTCTAACACTAATCTCGCCGTTCTGAAAAGTCGTTTTTTTCCCCGTCAGTATAAATCAAGCAGTTCACTAATTTCTTTTCCCCCTACCCTGTGTTCAAAGCGAAAGCATCAGTCAAGCACTCAAACAGATGTAGAAACCACTCGTTTCTCGCGGTGCCCAAAGTCATCCAATCTCGATCCTTTATGGGCTGCCAATTAGCAATTAACAGGCCCGCATCAAAAGGAAAGATGTGTGTTTATGTGAGTGCGTGTCAAAGAGTGCTGATAGCAGGACTGAGGTCTGTGGCGAGGGTTGATATGACATGAAGAGGCTCTTTGAAAACACTGAGCTGGTTATCTCCATTCAGGTTGCTCACTCTTACTGCAGTGCCAGCGTTCTCAGAGGACGCATGTGAACGTGATATACAAAATGGGCTTGGGAGTTAACAAGCCACACTAGTGAAAAAAAAAGCTGTACTTGAGCCAAGCAGCTCCCTTTGCTGGCTTAATGGAAAACATATCAACACTTCATTTCTAATTAGATCTGCAATCAGTGGGAGCATAACCCACCTCTCTAACGAGATACTCCTCTCTTGCACTCCAACACACACACATACACGCACATACATCCTAACCTGTGCAGCTTCCTAAGAGACGAATCACAGCTCTGCTCTTGAAACAAATTGTGTGTGAGGAAGGAAAGCTTTTATTGATGTCTGTTTTGGACATTTATTAAAGTTCACCCAACAACAGAGACTTTTAAGACTTGCGCACCCTCACTTTGTACAAGCCGTATTTATTTTTCATTTTAGGCAGAATGTCAGAGAATCAGTTTTTTTATACAATGAAAGTGGGTCATGATTTAAACAGCCAAGCTCAAAAAGGCAACATAAAAGTAGCCCATCGTGCACTTTATTCCACGTCTTCTGAATTCATTTCATACAGATCAATTTTTAACCTAACACAAACTTTTTTGTCGGCCAAACTTATCTGACAAAGGGTTATTATAGTTAATAACTAAAACTGAAACTGTAACAGTTCTAATTTTAATTTAGTTTAACTTGACATATTAAAATAACTAAAACTGTAATAAAATAAAATAAAAAATTACAAAAAAACACAACGAAATTGCTAAAACTATAAAGTTTAACAGAAAATATAAAAATAAAACTTGAAGAATTTCTTTGAAGTATGTACACTTTTGAATTATTTAACAACACATGTGTATGTTTACTTGGTTAATAGTTAAATGACATGCAGGAATACAAATACATAATTTCATATCTATTAGTAAATGTTATTTATTTGTGTATTAATTTATTTTAAATTAAATTGAAATATTAACTTTCTGATTTCAAGAATTATATGCTTTTCATCAACACACAAACCCTATTTTGTGAAAACCCTGATCTACTGTACAGCTTTAGAAGATCTGGAGTCATATGAACTACTTTTACAGTGTTAATGGTATTTTTGGAGCTATATGGTATAAAACACCATCCACTTTTGTTTTGTCAAAGAGAAGCTCGGAAATTCTGCTTAACCTCTGATTTTGTGTGTCAAGGAAATAAGAAAATAATACAAAGTTGGATTCCTGTGATAAAATGAAAGCTTATCTTCACCTGTGTGTGTAGCTTTTGACAAGAACATGTATGAATACATTATATCTGCAGTTGAAGCTGAGATGCAGCTCTTTCTGTTGTGGTGAACACTGATCAATACATGTCAAGCGTAGTGAAGATTTTAACCAAGCAGATTACAGACATGGAGCGGTCAAGGACAAAGATGATTTTTTCTGAAGGGCTTACAGGGTTATGAATAAAATATTGCTGAAACAACATCCATTTACACCTTACTACCTGTTAACCATGACGACACCTTTAATCAAAAATATCTCACCATGTCAGTGCTAAGAGTGCGGAGAATATTCGAGAAAATGACACCTACTTCTGTGCTGTCCATACATGGTGTTATATGTATTCTGTGTGCAAATCAGTCTTTTGGCACTGAATGTGAATTTTCGTATAAATCATTCACAAGTCAATTATAGTGAAAACTGTCATATTTCATGTGAATTCACTTCAAAGTGTTTGTAAAACCTTTCTTGCATTAAAAAGATAATTTCTGTGTAAATCATAAACATACAATTATAATTTTATAAAAGCAGTGTTTATGCACACTTTTGTAAACTGTTCATAAAGCATTCTTTCAAAGACGTTTTTTTTTGTAAAACTCTTTGTAAAAAATATTATTGTGTTTTATTTCTTTCATTTTTTTCTTACATAAATTGTCCCATTTAATGCGAATACCTGCATGCATAGCTATTCTTACATACATTTTAGCATGAAATATAAATGTTTTTGAACAAATTACACAATTTGATCTGCTTGTTATTTGTGAATGAGGCCCATTGTCACATTAATGTGACAATGTCAGAATTATTTTATGAATGACACAGAACTTCATTCTGCTCATGTTTCATGAATGAGGTCCATTGATGCTCTGTTTGTGAATGTGCTCTTTTCAGAGGAGAACAGCACTATATATGTAGCATGGTGGTCTTACCAAAGACGGTGAGGTTGACCATATTCTCCCTGTTGCCTGCTGGGAAGGTGGTGTACTCGCAGATGTAGGCCGCCTCATCAGAGAGCCGTAGGTTGCTGAACACAATGGTGGTATCCTCAAGAGAAGAAGGGGTCCTCTGGCGCACAGCAGGGTGCTTGAAGCTCACGCGGTCTTTGAAAGGGGGTAGCACTGATACTCCCAAGGCTGGGTTAGCGGTGGCGACGTTTTGTTTGGTGCCATTTATCAGCTTTTGCCAGGTGACCTGAGAGATCTTCACCGGTGGCTTACCGTTGATGAAGACACATCGCAGCTCGACCGTATCACCCACAAATCCGGACTTACTGGGGTCCGTCTGCACTGACTGCCCGTTCCCTGCTGCAGAAAGACAAGAAGAGGGACATTACAAACAAGTCAACCAATCCGTGCTGACAATGATTGTTAATGAACTAAATTTGTCAATACTTTGGTAATTTAGCAAAATTAACCAATATTAAAGGAATAGTTAACCAAAAAATGAAAATTCTGTCATTAATTACTCACCCTCATGTCGTTTCAAACTCATAACACCTTAGTTCATCTTCGGAATTTTTGATGAAATCCAGGAGCTTTCTGACTCTACACAGACACCAACGCAACTGACATGTTTAAGGCCCAAAAATGTAGCAAAGACATTATCAAAATAGTCTGTGTGACATCAGTGGGTCAACCGTAATGTTATGAAGCTACGATAATACTTTTTATGTCACAAAGAAAACTAAAATAACTACTTTATTCAACAATTCTTCTCTTCCGAATCACCATCCGCCACCATTCACGAGAGTACGTGTTCTACATCAGCAGCATCAAGCGCTTGCGTCGTGGTACTCTCCTGAATGGTGGCGGACGGTAACTCGGAAGAGAAGAATCGTTGAAAAAAATAGTTATTTTAGTTTTCTTTGCGGACTATTTTAACAATAGTTCCTTACTATGTTTTTGGGCCTGGGAACGTTTCAGTTGCATTGCTGTTTATGCAGGATCAGAAAGCTCTCAGATTTCATAAAAAAATATCTTAATTTGTGTTCCGAAGATGAACAAAGGTCTTATGGACTTGGAACAACATGAGGGTGAGCAATTTGAATTTTCATTTTTGGGTGAACTATCCATTTAATACCAATTTTATTTTAAGGTGAGCTACCCATTTCATCTGTTACACATAACTACCCCTAAACCGAGCCCTAACCCTGAGTAGTTAATTAATGTTACCTAGTACTGTGTTTTTACACTGTAACAAAATTACCTTAAAATAAAGCGCAAACAAAAATTTATTTAGATTATATTTAAGCACATGCTATCTGTCCATATGTGTTTTTGGTATTTATTTTGAATATGCATCATAAAACCTGGCAACCCGAACTGCAGTTACAGCAACTCATTGACTCGACTCGGGCTTACACGCTACAATCGAGTGCATCAAAACAGCTAGCATGCCAATTCAACAAGAGTACTTCAAATGGCAAACAAAACTAATTGCAAGTATGGCAGTGGTGTTTACAGGCAGCATTAGGTCTTCAAGAGCGCCGGATGTAGACTTTCCCTGCATGTGTAATGATGGTAGATCCCCCCCTGACTCTTATCCTGACTGCCAACCCTCCCACACCACTCCATCCTAATTATTTCTCATTGGTAAACATCTCGGTGACAGCCTCAAGCACCTATTAATGGAAACAATGTGGGATCCAGTCTGAGTGTGCCCACAATGATGGCACTTGAATTAAGCTACAATAAACCAGGCAGGCAATTAGTAGTAAACGAATGGGTTTTCTATTTTTTCCCCACAACAGCTTTCAGGAGTACGGAGGTATCTGTCACGTAGAAGATGCTTCCACTGCCCCCAGTTAAAACAATAGTGGTTTTGTCTCTCAAGAAAACCCTGAAGTACGGCATGCCCCACAGTAAAATGCGTCTTGTTTTGGCAGGCCCTTGGCCTTTTGTCTCTCTAGTGACCTTCTTTTACCCCCTCCAGCTGAGAATGATGTGTCAACACTCGAACCCCTCCTTCTCGCCCCTTTCTTTTCTCTAAAGTCTCGCTTTCTTGCACGTGCTATTACTCATACTTTTGTTTAACTGCCCTCTTTACCTCACCCCCTGCTTTTCAATCATATTTCCATTGTCTTCACTTCCTTAACACCTGACCAGACAACCGGCTCTTCTTACATTTCTACCATGCTTTTGCTTCCTCAGAAGGGCTATGCATCCATGAGCACTTTCAGTTCCTGTTTAGCTCTACAGAGGCCATTCATAACAGAAGCTTTCCTGATCCATGAATAACTCTGAAGCAAACGTGTCCCTGGAGGGTCCATGAGTTCTGTTGTCTTTAACAAACCTGTCGTAGGAGACCCCGAGTAGATATATTTCTCCTCGCCGTCAGGTGCTGTGCTGTCCTGTTGGCCTTGCTTCCTGCACAAACATATACTAAACCACATACCTTCACCTCCCTCTTTCCCCCTCTCCCTCTCTCTCGCTTATTTATGACTGGCAAAAGAGGTAATTACCTCCTACAGAGAGACCTTAGCAAAGAGGAAGTAACTCTGAACTACCGCACTTAATCACGCCACTCATAAAAGTTGGAAATACTGCAGGGGAAAACAAAACAGAGGGAAACGGTGGGTCATTTGAACAAATGAGTGCTATTTAGATCCCTCATATAAATATGTATAAAATTTGCTACAATAGTGACATCATCATTCTTTTAAGAAGTGAACTTTCAAGCACAACTTAAACTTTAGTTCTTCATCTTACATTTCGATCATTTGCCGTCTTAAAATGCCAACACTACTACCATGTGTTTGTATAGTAAACAACAGATGATTAAAAATGGACGTTAGTAGAAATATCAGTAATGCATTTTCTTTCTAAAAAGAATGTTTTGGTTTGATGACTGTCAGATTAAACTGATAAATTGTGAACAATGTTAACTTTCTGAACGCATAAATATATTCTTAGTATTAAAATGATTCATTTGGATTGAGATTTGTTCACACATTATTTGTTTGATAGAAAATTACATACAATATAAAATCATACAATCGTATGCATTTTAAAAATCACCTTTTTTTAAATGGTATCTTTTGAAAATGAGACAATAATGGACAGCATTGAAGAGTTTAAGGTGAATTACTGATCAGGGATCAGCTTCCTACTGATAAGGGTGTTCGTAAGCCATTTTAAGAGAAGTTGAAAAACTGGTTTGAGCACAGGCCTGTGGGTAACAACAGTCATAAGAGTTCAACAAGTATGGGCAAGTGTTTAAATGCTTAGTTCATGACTTATAGCCATTTGAAAGATAATCTGGGAAAAGTTAAACTTGAGAAGACACTGATAGTCTAAAGCTAAAATGCATTTCATGACCAGCGGGGCAGAAACTAGCCACACATTTAGAGAGAAAAAGAGAGAAGCAAGCAAAATATATGCTGTCCATACAATGAACACAGAAATGTGTGTGTGTGCTTGCAAGTTGGACAAAAAAAAAGTTCAAGGTCGCCACTGCACAAATCTGAAAGCAAGACACCGAAGATTTCAGAGAACGAATGGTACCGACCTTGAATAGAAAGAAACACTTATTGTTAGGAAGTTTCCTTTTTATCATGCAGTGTTACACTAGTAGTTTCAGGTTTGTTTTGAAAGAACATGAAAGTTAAATCTTTTCCCCATGAATTCAGCTGTGTTAAGCACCTGCAAATTGATTAAACTAAATATTTACACTTTCTTGCTCATGCAAAAGGTCCCATCACAATGGTCTTACTGGTAGTTATTTACTGGTCCAAGTCATAAGAGACCCCCTAAGTATGAGAATCAATTGTGATGCTATCCTTAGCAAACATCACTTATAAAGGAGGGAACCAGCTGGTGATGTGTCAGTTTTTTAACCGATGCACACCAAACCCTTCATTTCTCATTTACCCAGGCATGTACGGATGAGATATTTTTGACCAGAGTGTATAGACCCATCAGCAGGCACTGTGAAACGACAGATTGATTGACTAATCGAGTTTGACAGAAAGACGGCTGGCAACCTCTGCACAGATACCTTGGGGAACACCTGTGTCCTTGTACCCCTCGGTTTGACCCTGTTTCCGCTTGCATTTGCTACCGTGACAGGGTCGAAAACAGAGAAAATGCCTTGTGAAGTACCAATACGATTTCCAGCTTGCCAACATCAGTTAGAAAAACCATCCGAGGCAGATCTAGGGGGAAAGAATATAGGCCTAGTTCACTTCAGCTGCATGGAGATATTGTTAGTGGGGAATAGTAGAAGTAGCAGGGAGACTATATTCTGCTAACTCCCTCCTCTGAGTCATCCACTTAGACCACCACAAATAAAGATCAGTCTTCGCTTTTGAGGGAGTTGTGAGAGAGGGGTAATTATACGGCTCCAGAACCCAAATCCTCACACTAAGGAACCCAAAGCCTCTGGGCCCCCTGACCCCATTTCCACCTCCTCTTCCTCCACCTCGGGGCTGAAGGGGTCTTCCAAAGAAAGTAGGAGATAGAAAGTAATTATAGCCTGCACAGTGGAGTTGAACAATAGAGAGCAATCAGAGAAAAAACATTTGAGAACATAAACACTTCTATACACAATACAAGTTAAGTTGCTATGAAACGGAAGCAAGGGCAAACAGACCGCAACAGAACGTTGTCGCTCATTTAGTCACGTTCCATCCACCCATCATGTCTCAGAGAATGAGCATAAAACAAGTCCAACATATGAGTGATTAGTCCCTCAGCTTTCAGTAATCTGGCATGACTGTGAACATGTAGGTGGAAGTCAAGGACGAATGTGGTTTTCCTACTGGAGGGTCTAACTTTGAGGTCGACTTTGTTTTGCTAGCCTGACCACTGACCATATACCTCCGGAAAAATGAAATACAGCCTAATTTGCCTTGTAGGAAACTCTTAACCATACCTCAGATGCAATATTCTCCGAACCTACAAGTGTCAGTGGTGAGCAAATATTAGCTGAACCAGCAAGAAGAAGCATTATGAAGTATTGCTGAGCTTTACATTTACATACCCCAGGTAAAAATGTGTTGATCAAATGGCCGATGGGTTGGGTTGGGGGGTTGTATATCATCTTGGAAAATTGGGGCCTTCAAGTCAAGAAGGTTCAAAACCCCTGTTTTATTGTATTAAAGGTAACTGCTGTTGTTTCCAGGCCTACTTTTCACAACAGAATCACAGAATCTGCCCTATTCACTCAGACACGTGGACCATGCGGCCGGGGTGGGGGTACGACTATGAAGCCTCCTGTAAGACGTAGCATCAGCGCGGAGGCACACTCCAAACAGAGCTACCATTCTCTGGGACGGCAGCCTGACCGGATCTGCATCTCTCCCCGGGCACGAGGCACAACAGTGGACCTGCTTCAGGCCTCCCAGAAAAAAAATGATGGCATTCGGCCCATCTCATTAAGAAAACCGCAGAAAGGCTTGTTTAGAGAGTCTACAAAATACGCCCCATTGTGTGTGGGTAATCTAATAGCAATCCAGGTCCTTCAGTTAGGAAAAAAAGAAGAGCTCAGCTTCGGTGAGGACACTAATATGTTTATGTGCTAGAGAGTGATGATACGGTGCCTGCCAGCACATCCCGCTCACGCTGTGGGCGCATTACAACGCTGTATCAAGTTAGCAGCTAAAAACAGAGAAGAGACTGCGACGGTGGAGTTCAAGAGTAACTCTAAAATCAATGAGGAGAATGTAATGAATCCTACAGCCGGCCATGCACGTACGACTCATTCTAGTGTGTTTGTTTTTGAGCGTGTGCGCATTTCTGCAGACGTGCTGGGATGCTGAGCGCTGCCTCTACCTCTAAACATGGCTATTTGATTCCTGGTTTACCAGCTTCCCTCATCTACTGTGTCAGCCTTAGCTAATATTTACCTTCAGCAGAAACCTGCTGCAACATATGGTCAGCACTCTGGCTTTCACTTGCGCTCTGCTCTCGCCCCTTTCTGCATTAATGCTTAAACTTTACACACGTTTCCCCTGAATATCCCTTTACCTCACAGACCATCTACCATCTGCTTGATTGAGGTGGTGTGTTTACCTGAACCAACCTGCTATACAGGAAGTTATAAAGGTTGTGCATATCCTGTTTGTCAAACAGTTTGGAACATATCATCAACATACCCTAAGGGTACCGTTCCAGGCTGATTAACAGAGATAGTTTAAAGAGGAATCATGCTATTTTTGAAAAGTGGATGGGAAATATTGCAACACTCAGAAACATGGTTATTATAGTAAACTAAGACAGAAACTAAAAACAATAAATACAAGTAAATAAATAATGTAACTACTTAAATTGACAAAACACACACAAACACACAGGTTTGTTTCTGTGAATTGTGGGGACTTTCCATAGACTTTTATACTGACCAAACAATACTTTCTATCCCCTAGCCCAACCCTAACCCTAAACCTACCCCCTACAGAAAACCTGTTTGCATTGTTACACTTTCAGATAAACATCATATACTATTTTTAATGTTATTTTCCCAGGCCGGTCCTTGTGGGGACCGACAATGTAGCATAAACAAGTACATACACACACACCCCCACACACACTAAAATTATTAAAGCTTTAACTGCAATTAAAATAAAACAGCAAATTAATGAATAAATAAATAAACCAACCTGATTCTCAATGATAGTAAAATAGCACTGTTTAAAAAAAAAAATATCATGCATAATATTAAAATGCTGTCAATATAGAATATACAATACAAATAAGTCAATTATTATTAATGGCATGCCAGGTAACCAAACAAAAAAAAAAAAAAAAAAAAAAAAAAAATATATATATATATATATATATATATATATATATATATATATATATATATATTGGTATATATTGGTATATATTGATTATGATTATAATATGATTGCAACATTAAAAATTAAAATCAAATGTTTAAAAGTTGATTGACCAATATATATTAAAAGTTGATCAATATATATCTTGTAATCAAGATATATATTGATTATGATTATAATATGATTGCAACATTAAAAATTAAAATCAACTGTTTAAAAGTCACATATGAATTTAGGCAGCACAATATGATTATTTTGACATTTGCTAAAAAAAAAAAAAAATACAATCAGTTATTGCATTATTAACTCTCATTTAGCTGTATGTATCGACAAATGTAATTATTAAATTAAATTATAAATATTTTTCAGCCCGATTTGAGCTAAAAGAGTATAACACTTTTGTCAAATTTTAGAGGTGATGTGCCATATGTTTTTATTTATTTATTTATTTATTTTTTAAGCGTAGGCTTAGCAAACAGCTTTTGGCCTTTCCTCATTCAAGCAGATAGAA
Source organism: Acrossocheilus fasciatus (assembly GCA_036784905.1). Taxonomy (NCBI): domain Eukaryota; kingdom Metazoa; phylum Chordata; class Actinopteri; order Cypriniformes; family Cyprinidae; genus Acrossocheilus; species Acrossocheilus fasciatus. Next base: position 27,827,332 of record CM071955.1, on the reverse strand, counting down.
GCTGCTCTTGCATAACTTGAAAATAACCGGCCGAGGGCATTATCAAGATGGCCGCCAAGTCGAATGACTTGCTTAAAAGGACATTGCCCTCATCTAAAGAAGGCACTGATTATACAACCATATGTTGCTTTCTTCCATATTTGACTATGGAGCCAACCCCACATGGCACAAGTCCAACGCGATGTAGGACGGAGTGTACAGGCCCACGCTGCTTCCCCCCGAGAGTGGTTTGAAGGCGTTGTGAAAATGTCAAGGGGATGCATCAGCATACCTGTGTTCTGCTCTCTTTCTTCTCCATCACTCTTTTTTACACACTGATTCATCTTTCACAGCTCGGCCTGCCAGCTCTTCCACTACATTTTTATATCCACAATCCAACAGCAGGATAGATGATGTAATACACACGCATACAGGCTTTGAATCTCTTATTTGGCAGGCATATTGCACTCTTTATAAAGGTCAATGGATGCAGCACAAACTTTAAATGTTTGTTGCATCATGCAAACAAAATCCAAATAATGTATTTATGTTTTATACTAGAATCTTGCTGGATAAGATCACTGATTTTTAAAATAATTTATAGACATATATGTACTGAAAACAATTTGTAGCCTTTTTTTTTTGAGCCTAGCATAAGTACATTGTATAATCATTATATATATATATATATATATATATATATATATATATATATATATATATATATATATATATATATATATATTTTTTTTTTTTTTTTCATTATTCATAATTCCCATGACAATTTTAATATAATACAATCTAATTTATATAATTTCATACAATTATAATAATGATTTTTTCTATTTTAATATATTTAAAAATGTAATTTATCCCAGTGATGGCACATTTTCAGCATCATTACTCAAGTCTTCAGTGTCATAAGATCCTTCAGAAATCATTCTGACATGCCAATTTGATCCTCAAGAAACATTTTAATTACTAACAATTACATTATGTTTTTCTGCTTAATAATTTTGAAGAAATTGTGATACATTTCTTCTCATGATTATTTGATTAATAGAAATAAACAACATATATATATATATATATATATATATATATATATATATATATATATATATATATAACATTTTGTAACATTGCAAATGTATTTACTTTATTTACTTTTGATCAATTTAATCTGTATATGCTGATAAACTATTAGGCATCAAAAACTAAAGACTGGAGTAATGAAATTATGAAAATTCAGTTTTGATATTTCAAGAATAAATTAGGTTTTAAAATTAAAATACTAAAACATTAACCTAGAAAACAATTATTGTATTTGTAATAATATTATACACAATATTACTGTTTCTACTGTAGGTTTGATCAAATAAATGCAGTTTTGGCGAACGTAAGACTTATTGTCTATGGAATTTCAGTGATATCAAGCTTTTGACCTTTACTTTAAATTAAACATAAAATGTAGTTTTGTCTCGCTAGAAGTTCAAAACAGGTCAACAGTAACTACAATGTGTAAACAGACTGATACAAGACTTGGAGACAAGGTCGTGCTCGCTAACGTTCTCTCTCTGTCCCACTCGAAACGTGAACAAGGACACTGTCATAGTTTCGGTTGGGCTGAGGAAAAAAACAAACACAACATTTGTCCGTACTTGCCCTAACAGCTGATGACATCATCCCGATACGAGATACCAGACCACCTGTCAGAGTTAGAGGAAGCGCGGAGCTGTTAGGGTCAACAAAACTTACGCAGTTAATGATTACAAAGGCCAGCAAAATGACTACACAGAAATGGCCCTGCTTGTTTGCAAAAGAGAGACAGAAACTAGGCACAAAGACACAAAGATAAGGGGAAAAAAGGCTCAGCTGGCACCATTACATAAATGTGTGCATAAATGCATAAGGGGGTTTTACACAGAACGGTATTCAGCTAAATTATTGATGTCCTCATTCAGTAAAAAAGCTTTTTATGTGATACAAAGGAAAGAGTGACAGCTTCCTTTACTATGTGTATTTATGCTGTGCTTGGAGTATGTATATATTTGCGAGCAGATCTTTCTCCATGTGTGCAGAAATACACTGGTGTATGTGCAAGGATATGTTTGTGTACAAAAGGACAACGGCGAGCCAGCTTGTAACAACCTGAACATCTATAAATGACTTTAACAAACTGAGATGTTTTAAAGGAATCACTGTCTCCTGTGCATATCAACACAAAAGTGACCAGCATATCTCAGCGGGTGATTTACAAGCGACGTAACCAAACAATACGACCACTGCAAGCCTGCGAGTCGTGGCAAATGTGAAGTAGTTTAGAAATAATGAACAAAACATAATTAATCTTTTATCACACAGATTGCCAGATAAATACACCCACAAGCGTTAAATGATCAGAGTTGGCAATTTTTCAATAATGCAGTGATATCCTCCGGCATAAAATCAATAACAGCTGTTAGATGTCTTCATGTGAAAAATATCTAATCAATAAATAATGTGGCAATGGCCATTACTGCTGGGCCATAAGTAATGGATTACACCTGAGACGGCCTTTGTCTTCGGGTTACTGTTGGTGGGAGGTGTAAAGGGGATTGGAGTCAAATTAAAGTGAATCTGAGGACAGATAGAGAGAAAAATTAAATACAAAGGGGAAAAGAACAGTTTATATAAGAAAATCAGATGGAGGGTACTGAACAGATTATTACATTATAATCAACCTTAAAGGGATAGTTCACCTAAAAATGAGAATTTGTTGATTTTTTTTCCACCCTCATGTTTGTTTCTGCATCTGAGAAATTTAGCATTACATCACTTGCTTACCTATGAAACCTTTGCAGTGAATGGGTGCCGTCAGAATGAGAGTCCAAACAGCTGATAAAAAACATCGTAATAATCCACAAGTAATCCACACAACTTCAATCCATCAATTAACATCTTGTGAAGCAAAAAGCTGTCCCCCTTTGTCCATTCATATCAAAATCCACCAATGGAATTTGTTGAGAACTGTTTTTGCCTGTAAAGAGTGCTTGATGTGTGCATATCCCCTAAATCAGACAAGACAGCTTTTTCACAGGAAGGAGAAGTATTATGAATAGAAGACTCTAGCCGGAAGCAACACATTGAAGTTTAAAACATCTCAATGATAGATTTGTTTAATAAAAGCAAGCTTATTATTTCACAAGATATTAACTGATGGACTGGAGTGTGATGTTTTTGTCAGCTGTTTGGAGTCTCATTCTGATGGCACCCATTCACTGCAGAGGATCCATTGATGAGCAAATATGTTCCAATGAAGAAACAAATTCTTCTACATATTGGATGGCTTGAGGGTGAGTAAATTTTCAGCATTTTTTCATTTTTGGGTGAACCATTCCTTCAAGAGAACAAATTTGATCGGTGTCCAAGGTGGGTCATTAATTATTACCATACAAAGAGGCATTGTATGGTAATAATTGTATTTTTAAATAATAATAATTGCTGTATTTCACCAAATACACATGAGTCATATCACAGAGTAAAGAGTCATGCAACAGCGTGCAATACAACACAAGCCCGCAGACTCAATAAAATCATTGTCTGGTGCAACTCCATGTCTGTATTTTGAGTGACGGCTGGGATGTGTTTTGTGTCTGCTGCTGAACCGATGGCCCCAGTGCACCTTGGGCTACACTGTATACTCAGCACATCTTGCAGAAAAAGCATTTCAAGTTCAGCCAAAAGCGGCACTGGGGAATATGCTAAAGACGGCCATGCATGACAAATCCTCTCCCTGTCCATCATCATCAATGGGCAAAATTTCAGTCTGGAAAAGTTCAAATCCAAAGTGTTCACAAGGAAAATCGGATTGGAGGTAAGTATAATGATTAAATGGATTACATGGATGAGCGATTTAAATGCTATGCATGAACAAGCATGAAGCAAGATTTCAGGTTGAGTATGTTTGCAAAAATCACCTGAAAATAATTCTTCAAAATTAAATGTCATTATTTATCTGCATTTATTAATCTGTGGTAACAATGTAACATATACTGTTGCATGCTATTACTGTAGGATTATTTTATTTATGTAAAAAAAAAAAAACTATCTATCTATCTATCTATCTATCTATCTATCTATCTATCTATCTATAAGTGTCATGGCAATATTACATAAATAAGTATCTTGTAAATACCATGGTACATCAATATCATCATAACAGAGCTATGACATAGATCAAAATAATAGCCAGTCCTAAAAACTGACCTATATTTGTCCATTTTGAGAATACTGGTCAATGACTATGTTGACTTAAGTGAAATAATAATAATAAAAAAGTCATGCCTTTGTGGACTAATCACATTTTACCTTTACATTTATATAGTATATATGTGTTTTAAATTGTCTTGATAGTGGTATTGGCATTGGACACTTTTCGTTAAGGCTTCCTGATGACTTAACCTCTGATTAGCTTTCCAAACTCCCAAGGCTCCTGTGACTAACAGTAGCACAACCCCCTGATGGGAGGACTAATCTAAAAACAAAAAGAGAACAGATAATCAATATTTGATGTGAGGTGCTGCTGAAATCCTCAAGCCCCCTCCTGCGTATCTCTGATGAAAGAGTTTTATGAAGATTTCTTAGAGGGAAGTCATGTTGAGAGATTCATCCATTTTTAACAATTTGTAGAAAAATATGAAATGTCCATCTGACATCAAAGAGCATGGTTTATTATCAGGGTTTAAACAGGCCAGTATTGTGAAAACAGGACAGATGGGCCGGTGGGCAGCTTTGGTCTCTCCCCCTCATTCGACAGAGCAGATTGATCCATTAACATGTCCGGTTGGGAATTCACACTCCCACTGGAGGAGGTAGTGAGAGAGTCTCGACCACTCACAATTAACACATACATTTAGTATGCACCCGGCCAGTGTCATCATCTGTTATCTGGCGCTAGATGAGATCATAGAGATTTATAACTGGAAGAACATTGGGAATATTTAGCCAACACTACAACTATGAGGAAATGACTACTTCTTAAAAATAAAAATGGCTAAATCATCACAGTTTCGTATTGCCTTTACAATATTCTTGATTTGAAATGAGGATTAGGACACTTGACTCATTACATAAGGGTTTAGCACCTTTTTCTCAGTCAAGACAGCGTAGTTAACGCTAGCAAAGTTGTAAGCAATCATTAACGCTTTTGCAAGTACTCACAATTTGCATGGACGTTTGGCTTGATGCTAATCTTAAATTCAAAAGAGAACTCAGCAACTTTTACCTCCTTACAAAAGTGTTACCCCTAAAAAATAACTTTTTTTTGTAATAAAATTTAAATTCATTTTTACTTTTACATTTTTTTTTTTTTTAAATCAGGAACGGGGTATTGCATGGGGTAACCATGTTGAGATCACATGATCAGGTGATAATTAATCTCTCTAACAATCCTTATCAGACACTTCTGCTTGTGAAATAAACTAACAATGGTTGAATGCAAACAGAACATTTTCCACCATGGCATGGGTAAACAAATATGTTTACTTTTGTGGATGCTGCCTCCACACCACTAGGTGTCAGTAAGTCCGAAAGGGCTTCCATATCAGCCAGTGCAAAATTAAATTACTCATATGTCTTTTCCATCAGAATGGTTCACGTTCTGGAGCCAGAGCTTATTCTCTGTCAGTTCTTGTCGAGGCAAACTGGAGCCTGTCACAAACCGGTTGCACCTTTCCACCGACTTGAGAAATTAACTATGACACTACTACATGTTTACCTGATTATAACAAGTATAAAAACAAACTTTGCGGAAACTCTAGAACCTAGAACCCACTCTCATGTGGCAGAAATGCACAGAGCGGTTTGAGAATTGGCACTGGCCTGGAACCCGCACCTGAATCATGCCGGTGGAAAAGTGCTATCAGATCGCTAAACTAAAAGAACAAAGAAGGGGAGACAAGTAAAAAGGATGATGTATAAATAGTTCAGTGTTTCTGAGGAGAACTCCAAGAGTATGGGGCTGTACTATTTCCGTGACCAAGACCACAATGAATCTTTCCAATGGCTCTTTGGGAGCGTTCCATTCTCCACACACAGCCCACGGAATGCTCACCACATCTCTTGTGCTCCTTAAGTCTCCAGTGCATGTGCTACCCAGCTGGGTAGAGGGACGTCAAAGTCCCCCTCCTCCAACTCTTCACCACACACCACATTTCAGAGATTTTCCCATATCCTCACATGCACACACACATACGTACACACTTCAATGCATAGAGGGTCCAGAGCACACCACGTCTAGGTCCAAGATCCAGTTTTCGCTTTCCCTACAATAGTTCTTCAATGTGACTTTTGTTCTAATCACGGAAGCTTTCCAGAAATCTGTCAGATTATCTCAGCGAGTCTGGAGGTTGTTATTCCAGGTCGCACATCAAAGAGCAGAGGAAACACAATCCAAATGACACATCATCTATCATAATGCATGTCCTTCCGTCAATAACCTCCCTTGCCAACAAAACCCGGCAGTCTGCGGTGCAATGGGTGGAACTTGATATTAGGATGACATTTTTCTTCATTTAAAAACTCACCAAATCGCTTTGCGGTCATCAAGCGAACGACTGCACAGCAGCGCAGAGATATTGTAACATTCTGATAGCAGCTAAGCAGAAACAAGAACATTTCATTTTTAAAAACGCAGAACGATTTCTTAGAAGCGAAGTGCGGAACCGGGGCACTGATTGCACATTTGAAGAGTTGAACATTGAGGCACTTTTGGCTTTCAATTAAATGAAAAGTATCTGGCTACGAGATGAAGACGAGAACCACAAAACCACAGGTTGAGGAGAGGGAGAACGTCTGAAAAAGTCGAGGGGTGGAATTAGTTACAGTATTCCCCACAAGACATCAGAAGGCTGTATACTGACATGAAGGCCATGAGGTACAAGAACCCACCAGAGGATCCTTCTACAAAGAACATTAGCATATGTGCGTTAGCATATAGCATTTTGAAAGTCATTGCGGTTGAGGAAAGGAAAATTGCATGCACTGTAAAAGCAGGCCTGAGGTAATTGTCCGGGTGTCTGAAAGCAACAGGGTGGGTGGGCTCACAAAAGAGGGTCTCGGCTGGAAAACAAGAAATGGACTTGTGGGATTTTGCAGTGGGTCTAAAAATTAAAGGTTTTTGAGAAGTAGATTATTTTCTTTTCCACAAAACAACTAGATTACGACATTAAGATGATTCAAACAACATGTTTAGGATACAGGGGTGTTAGTGGGAAAAATATGAAATTGTTCTCTGTTGATAAATGGTGTGAGATGAGTAAAAAAGATTTAACCAAGGCTACTGGTAATTGTGGAGTTCAGAACAGTTTAATGTAAATGCAGTGACAGCAGTTTTAACAATATTCTTCATTGCTAGCCATAAAAGCTACAATACAATTACCTGCTGTTTCAAAGATGCATTTAAACTCTAAACCGTGTCAGTCTGAACGATGAATTCAAATATCCCCACAGGTTTACTAAGCTATTCTTGCAAGGTGAGACAATCCCCTGTGAAAAGAGTCTGCTTTTTGCCTGATACCCTTTGATAAAGAAAGAATGGGGTAAATATATAAATAAGTCTAGCTGACATATCACAATAGTGTATTACTATTGATCAGAGACCCTGAAGCGAGCGAGAAAAGGGACTCAAAGGGAGATTCAACAACTCAATTAGCTTGGATTGAAATTACTGTCACTCACTGAACCTTGCAAGTGGAGGAGCACCGCTCGAAAGAACTCAAAACCGGGCACAGTCTTGGCAAATCTGCAGCTTAAGGAGACAACACAAACTTGCTAGCAGCAAAGGATTAAACTCATCATCATTTCCTTTCATAGAACAAACCGTATATTCCGGTGGAAATGACTCACATGCCCCAGATGCTTCCACTGGAGCAACAAGTCATTGAATTTCTATAGCTCTTTTTTAAAAACCAAAAATTTTGCATATAATAGCGACTCATTTCAACCGCTGCCAACACGCAGCACCCACCTGGAGAATGCAGCAGCCTGTTTCTGCCAATGCAATCAACGCACATTTGCAATTCAGTGTGGAGAAAAATAAAAAAATGCACCATTTTTTCTACATTTCTTTTTTCTTATGTTTTACAGTTTTTGATTGAACTGTGCTGTGCAATTTATATAATGTATATATCCTGTGCTAAGTTACACTAAATGCTAACAGTTTTACATTTTTATGTGGACTACTGATTTAGTCACTCTCATATTGTTCCAAACCTGTATAACATTATTTCTTCTGAGAGAGAGAGAGAGAGAAAAAAACTGTTGGGCATAAAACAATATTGTAAAATTGGGTCCATTTGACACTGATACGTTTTTGAAACTTACTTCTTTTATGTTACACAGAAGAAAGAAAAAAGTTTACAGGTTTGAAACTACATAAGCAAATTCCTTTTGAATTCCTAATTTTTTTTTTTTTTATTATTATTATTTTTTTTGTTTTTCATCATTAATTTTAAATTAAAGTTTAAATTTTGTAATTTACTCACCCTCATGTTGTACCAAACCTGTACAAGTTTTTTTTTTTTTTTTTTTTCTTCTGTTGAACACAAAAGGAGATATTTTGAAAAATGTTGGTAACCAAACAGTATGAGGACAATGGCTACCAGCAGCTGTTTGGATGGACAGAATTTAGATTTTTGGGTGAACTATCCCTTTAAGACCTAATAGTTGGTTAGTTGATCAGAGATTTAATTTTTAAGACATACAGTTTTGCATTTTTTATTTATTTTTTCCTCTCACAATGGCAGGAAAATTGTCCCCCATTCTCCTTTTTAACCATTTTGTCAAAGTGCCAACCCTACGCATGGCCTTTCCCTTCCCCTCCCTCAATGTCTCCACCACTGTCATGCTTTGAAAGGATTGACAGGCTCTCAGACAGAGCTGATTAAAAGCTTTAAGGTCAGAGAAGTGGGACAGCTATTGAGTGAACACCTGTCTGGCCATACACACACCACCAACCCAATGCAACGCTAGGTGTGATCCTCATCACAGCACGATCAGAGACTTCAATAAAGCAGCCTTGCCGCCCCCTAACACTGCACATGCACTCATGGGTGAATGTCCTGCCTGTCTTGGCCAAAACATCATCATTAAATGCCAAACAAAACCGTCTTTTAAAGGTGCTGGAAACGATTTGCTAACCCTCATCCTCTCTCCAAAACCCATGTCAGCCAACTCGATGGCAGCAAACTCGAAATCACAAAATGCTTCTCAGACGGAAAGTGTTTCTTGATTGTGACTCTCGTTTAGTGTTAAAATTAAATAATACTTTTAAAACACCTCAAAAAAAAAAAATGCATACTTGTTCCAGAGGCTTTTCTCTGAAAGATGAGTATGCTCAGTTTGAGAAAGCAATTGACATTGTAGAAAAACATTTACTTCCTGGCTCAAGATTTCTCTGCAGTCAGCCAAACCCGAAGCTGTCCTGAAGTGCACTTTTAAGTCAATTCTAAGATGTACGACTGTTTGTCACTAGTTTGAATACAGCAGCATTGTATTTTCTGCGCTATCTCTAGGAAGAAAGACGCAGTTGCTCAGTCCTTCAAGACAAACAGCGCTGCCTGAACCGAACAAGATACAGCTTGTCTGTCATGATTTTGTTCATAGTAGTTGAGCAAAATTAAACTTTTCCTGAAAGCAATTTCTGTGACATCGGTATTCGTTTCAAGACATGCATATGCTGCACATGGGTGTGTGACACAACTTCTCAGGCAGTGACAGCAGTGTCTTATACTTTAAGTGCTATACTGAAAATTGAATTTTCTCACTCAGAGGTTCATGAAGTTACTAAAATATCCAACATTGAAAAAATAAATGTGGAAGAAAAAAAAATTTGTGTAAAAATATAAACCCTTATCAATGTATGTACATTTTAATCTAAAACCATGATGTATTTTTTCTGTTATTTTCAAAAGGCAATAATAAATCTCGAAGATAAGCAATTCATTAGAAGTGCATGTGTCGCAAGTTCCAGCAAGGTGACTGTCTGATTACTATTACCACATCATTAAATGTTATAATCAACAAACTGCACCAGAAGTGTTAACCGAAGCCATGATTACAATTGTGAAAGTGTTCGTGGGATTTTTATGTCTATTAAAAGCAAAAAGTTTTAAAAGAATGTCTTAATGACTGTTTTCTGCTTTCAAAGGTTATGCCAAAGGATTACTGGCCATTAGAGGTGACTTTTCAGGCTCTCTTCCCAATAAATTGTAGGCATTACAGTTCGCTTGGCACGTATGTTCTTTCATAAGGACTTACACTGCTTTTCAGTCCAGAGTTGAATTTTCATTTCGAGATTAAAACTGCAAGGCAAATTTTTTTAAATAAATGTTTAAACTAATCTTTTACATTTACTGAAGAAAAAGTTGTGCTTGCCTATGCAAAAATGTATTCTGGGTGGGCCCATGTTTCTATGACATTGCGGTAGCATATGGGATTTTTTTTACCCTTTTCACTTTTTAAAAAAGTAAGTTTGAATGCTCAGAAAAGCAGTCATGTATCTCTCATCGAGGCACGTTTCAGATATCATTCATGTAGCACAAACATGCTGAAGATCAATACATGGCGTTACGGTTATGTTCATTTTCTAACCTTAAATAAGAGCAATAGTTACAGTGATGCTTGCCTTAGCAATATACTTCAGAAAGAAACTCCCAAGCATCAAAGATACTACTTTAACCTCCCCAGAACCTGGCTGAAAACTCATTTTCCTCCTTCAAAGCCATTATGTGCCTTCATCTTTGTTTGAACACGTGATACTCCTCTGCACAATGGGAATGGTGTAGTGTGACCTCAAAGATATTCTCAGAACCGATATGTGGTTTGTGGATACTCTATCAGGCCTGGCGCACATCGTTTTACCACCAGGTGCAGGAGTATCTCCTGTTTTGCAAGTTCAGAAATCCTCTCCCATCCAACATAGTGGCTTAACCTGTCTAGCCTGATACGACTCATGAAAAAAAACAGAGAACCGTTGATTGCTTGACCTTGCTTTAGTTTCCCACAATGATGAAAGCAAGCATTTGAAAAAGATAAAAAGGCACTCAATGTTCCTTCGCAAAAAAACTGTGCACAAAATACGGGTTACATTAAATGTCAGATTCCAGTAGACTGAAACGTTAAGAGTACACATGTAATGTAATGTTTAACGTCAAAAAATAGCCTAATTCAAAGACAATGACTTGTTTTTTCGTTAATGCAGTAGTATTTAATTGCGATATTCTCAATAACATTGAAATATTAACCAATTACAATATGTATTATTATTTAAAAAAAAAAGGATTAAGTGAATTTGATTTTCGACTGTACCAGCATATTGATGACCTCAATTTTAGCAAACATGGACAAAAAAACAACAAACAAAAAAACCTCTAGCAGAAAACAAAAGGAAGTGAAACTTAGAACATTGTATTTATATATTCATAAGTATTATAGTTATGTATTCTGTAAATCTACAGTTATGATCTAGCCTGCAACCAGTCAGCAGGGTGCAGGTTCCACTTTTACTCTGCATGATGTTTTGTTTTAATATTTATTTACTGACCCATTTGACACCCCTGTGGGAAATCATTTTCAAGAAGGTGAGACTGGTTCTTCTTGGTGTTTGTGTATTCTGTGATGTGTTGGTCCACACAGCTAGGGATCCTAATTACTTTGAGCCTAAACACATCAGTGATTTTATAGGACATTTGGTATTAAACACTACTGTGCACTTTGGATGTAAAAGAGCAACTCAAACATTCTACAAAACATCTCTCTCTCTTTTTTTTTTTTTTTTTTTTATCCCAATGAAGATATAGAGATATAGGTCATTTGGGAACAACATGAGAGAGAGAGAGAGTAAATAATAACAGATTTTTAGTTTATGTTTGTTTGTTTTTCATTTTTGGGTGAACTATCCTTTTTAATGGTGCACACAACAAGCATGTTTATCGGATACGGCTGTTGTTATTATAATCAAGTCAGGGGAAAGCTGTTCAGCTGGCTCCTTTAGCACCACGTTGCTATGGCACTGTGTATATCAGATTAAGATGACATGTCCATGGATCCTCTTCTGAACACATTTGCATGGGAAACAAGTTTATGAATGTAATGAACTGCTTCTAGTGCCACTACAGCTGTTAATGGAGGCAAAAATCACTCTACTTTTGCAAGCCAAAGACATATCCAAAAACAGACATGGGCAAACCCATCCTCACACAAACAGCCTCTGTTTCAAGAGGGGTCATTAGAAAGGTTCATGTTCAACAAATCTGACATCTGGTTTGCTTTCACGTCATATTATCTACAGCTGCAAGGTATGTATTTGTACTTGGTGGAGTGTAAATGTAAGAATGTTTGTTTAAGTTTGGGAAGGATTCAATTCTTGGGTATGAGATGAGTGAATGTGTTCCCATAACTGTCACCTTTGTTTAGTCATATTTATTCTAGCACGGCATGGCATGGATGTTCACACAAACTTGACTTGCGAGTCAAGTCCCTTTGTGTTTATTTCACGAAGCCCTTTACAAGGTCTACACCAAACCCAGTTCCTGGAGGGCCACAGTCCTGCAGAGTTTAGCTTTAACCCTAATTAAACACATTTGATCCAGCTAATCAAGTCCTTTGGGGTTATTTCTAAACTACAGGTATGTGCATTGGAGCAATGTTGGAAATAAACTCTGGACCTCCAAACAGCTTCAAAAAGTAGCATTTACACATTTGGCATATTGTATCCAAACTGACTGGAATTTAAAGTATCCCTTTTATAAACTCATGCATTCCCTGTGATTCGTACCCATGACCTTGGCTTTACTAACACAATGGTTTGAGCAACTCAGCTCTTTCTACAACAAATTATACTCAGAAATGTTCCAAATGTAAACATACTGCAAAAGCACAATGATAATTAAGACTTGTTTGCACAAGAAAATCATATCCATAATTCATGCCTTTAGTTCGACAATGATCAAAGGTAACCGTTTACGCTGCTGTGGGGAAACAAGGATTGAGTTCCAGTTAATAACCTGGTTGTATTCCCAAATCAAGCAACTCTTTCGGTTATCAGCAATGAAATTATTAATTTTCATATTTAGCAAAAGCGTCCACACAAATTACTTGATTTGTTATTGTAATACTACGGCTTTAAAGATTAAATATGCAGGCAGCACAACAAAAACAGCACTGATGAATATGTATGAGCGCTTCCAAGCCGTGCACCCGATTCGCTCAGCCGAAATCAAGTGAACCTTATAGTGACCTACTTAAAAGAATGCCAGATGACAAGGCCATCTCATGCTTTTTCATCTTGCAGTCAAGTGAGGCAGAAAGCCCCACACTGCACCGTATTTTAAACAGGCCTCCTTATCAACGCGGTGTGGGCAGTCCTCGGGCTGCACAGGGCTTGGTTGATTAGCCCTGTGAAGGGCAGGGCGACTCTACCCTCCTACACTGGACCGTACCAAGGCCACCGCTTCTGTTGTTAATGGCATGTCCCACCCCTGCAGTGCGAGACTCGAACGGTCGGACTCTTCTGCTTCCCACCATGTGGCTCGCAGCACTCCGCTTGGCCGGTGGACTGTGACAAGTTCGGGGCTCCAAGGTTGTTTGTGCTACAGACCAGCCAAGCCTACAAGGCAAAGGTGACACTTATACCCGCCGCCCAGCCTGACCAGATGGCAGCTGTTTCTTTAATCAACAAAGGTGTCTATAGATGACACTTGGCATACGCACCTGAGAAGAACCTGTTAAGCATTCAGAAGTAACGCAGTGCAGGTGTGCCAGGAAGTCGGTGTGAGCAAAGGTGAAACGAAGCATCACAACAAGCAGGAACATGACTTTTCTATAACACCCAAAGGCTCAAAACCGGCGGTGTGCTCTGATCATACACTTCTCATTAATCGACTCACAAATGACGCATATGTTTCTCAAGAAGTGGGCGCAGCAAACAAACCGCAGGGAGGCTGGCCTCTGTGAAATCTTATGAGGTAGCGGTGGAAGGGCTTTAACCCACAATGGCCGAGTGAGTCAAGACACGCTCATCTGTTGAATAGTGCTGATGAAATTCTACACTGAAGCAGTTCATGTCAGTTCTAGCTTTTCTTGTAATCATTTCTTAGCATATGACTCAAAGACCCAATCCCACAATCCCCGGGTCATGGCTTCTAGGCCGTCAGTGGGAAATGAGACCCACAAAGGTCTTGCTCCTCAAGAGAATCACTCAATAGCACTGAAAACAGTGGATCAATGAACCCATTGTACATTTTTTACAGGCGGTAGCAAGTTGTAAAAAAAAAAAAAAAATACAAACAGACAGTGGGAATGGCTGCCAAGGCCTCAGAGGAGTTCATGGTGGTCACAGCGCAGGGTTCTACATCAGACTGGACAAAACGAAAAATTACAAAAACACCTACTTAAGATACTATCATTCAAAATGGTGGATGATTCTGCAATACGCAGCAATACTTTCTTACCACTACACAATGGTTGGGAAATAACTGGTGAATAATGTAAAAATGTGGTTACTCTTAGAGTCCACAAGCCAAACCACCACAAGGCTAACTGGACCAGTGAAAAGGTCATGAGATTGTATGGTTATTTGCAATTTAAATTGTTCTTCCCTGCTCAACATGAAATCAAAACCAAAACCTTTTTATTTATTGAATACATTCCTGATCTTATTTATGTAATCTTCATCAAAATAACTTGCTATGCCTCTGAAATCATTTGAATGATGTCCAGCTATATTAACCATTTTTAGGCTATGGTTGTAGATAATGCCTTTCTAAACGCTCTTGATAATAGTCAATAAAGTAACAACAAAGACAGCAAAACATATATTAGCATGGATAAAGGATGAACTTGACCGGCAGCTTAACAACTACAAACTCACATTAGGGTTTTGCTAACACCCATTTAAACACCATTTTTCACAATGCAATGGATAAAATCACATCTCACTCATTTTTGTCTTGCTGATTCCTATTTCTCTCAGAATAAAGTCGAGAAGTAAAATGGGTTGTTAACGTCATTTCATGTTTAATAGTTGATAATACAAATTACAACTCTGTTTTATTGCCAGTTCAAGCGTCTAGAAAATTGCATGTTTGATTTTTAGAGTATACGCAGATTTGGAGACAAAAACTACCTGCAGCATTGACGATATGTGCTATTTGGATATCAAAATGACCTTTCGATGAAACAGTGGACACAAATGCAAGGTTGAGCGGTTTCGCTCTATTTTGCTCAAAGAGCAGCGCTTTCTGATCTCTCTCCGAGATGTTTTAATGCCAGTTGAGTCACCAAAGGCCAGAGAACATCTGCATTAATATGAACATAAGGCCTGAGAGCCTGTGTGAGAGGATGCTTTTTACACTCCCTCACTGTCTGACAACACTTTCACTCGATGACCTTCAAGTTGCAGTCTCCCAAGCTGAGGAGAAGAGAAATAGAGGGAGAAAGAGAGAGGAAGGAGGGGAGGGCACAGGGCACAACAAGAGAGGGAATGACATAGAGCATGCTCAACACGCTGCGGGAAGGTCTGGGCTGTGGCCTTGCTGAGGGTCTTACATCAATACTTATCTTCTGAGCTCTGAATTAAGCTTCAGCAACAAAAATAGTGTTAGAGCTGGTAAATATGTTTCATTTTAGTGATTCAGTCCATACTGTGCCTGTTCAGTATGGACTGTTCAAAAAAAAAAAAAAAAAAGATTGAAAACATTTCAGCCAATACTTTGAAATATATACCTAATAGGATATATTTGAGATGTACATCAAATATACGTATAAAAATAGATTTAAAAGTACTTGGCCGAAAAAAAAAAAAAAACTGTTTTAGCTATATAGCTCAGCTCTAGCATCTAACAGGATGGCAAACAACCACAGAGTAAAGCGTAGACATTTAAACAAAGAAAAGGAAAAATTAGAGAGACCCATCGCTTTCATATCACAAAAAAAAATAAAAAAAACAAAAAAAAACTTCAAATGGTGTGCAAATACTGTTGGATAATTATCACTAGAGAGGGGAAAAAGCAGATCACTTGCTTTCAGTTGACTTGCATAAATAAGCAGCGGTAATACAACACTATTACAGACACTTTGTCAGTGCAAAAACAAAACGGCTTCAAAAACTAAACCACACACCAGCGTCCACTGGGGTTTGGCAGACTGAAGTATCGTATTGTGCAAATGTGGCACTTTGAAAATTGATCCATGAAAAAACAAAGCCGGATCTGGGCTATCCTCACCCATTTCAAGCATACATGAGAAGTGTAAGCGTACTGCGCTCACGTGTGCACATATATGTGTGCGGCCCCATGATGCCTGGCTTTGTGCACGATTCCTTCTGTGCGTCTCACATGACATGCTGCCTTTGCGTGCGCAATATTGACTTGACAGCAGAGGAAGGCGAAGAGAGAGAGGGAGAGAGAGATAGCAACTGCGCAACCCCGTCAAAAAGAGAGGAGGAAGTGCTGAGCTTGTTATGCCAAATGGCGTAATGGGAGAGACTGGAGCGTGCAGAGCATCAAATTTTTATCCGAGCAGCAGCACACAGTTTAGAAGAGCTTTATGGATGCAAAACAGCAGAAAAATATCCTCAAGGAAAGGCACTCTATTTTTAGATCGTGATGGGCACAGTCTAGAATAATTTAATTAGTTTAATTAGGAACTGCGGTGCGTGATCGTACCAATGTGCTTTTTCGCTATTTGTTCTCAGGTTTTATGGCGCAACCGCTCCTTCCGCCCTGACGGTTAAAGTTAAATTAGCCGTTCATTTGACACATTCACACAATGATGGCACACTGGCTCCATTCGAGTTCAATATTTATGTTTTCCGTGAAATGAGGGCTGAAAATTGAGCCTCATTTGTTGCTGCAATTCAATAACCGACGATTCTCCCTTTCCAGTACATGGGGACAAATCCAACCATCCACAGTCCTACTGTTTCGCATTCAATAGGCCTACCTGGCATCGAGAAGCAAGCTGGGACAGGAAAAAGAATTCAAAATGTCAACCAGCTTCCCAGCAGAGGGAAATATGACCCAAAATGCAATCGCACAAGCAGGGGTCAGCTTCTCAAGAGGAGAGCCACGGGCATCAACAACGTAGCACTGCAAAACCACCAGGGAACGGTCTTTTTGAGTTCAGAATGGACAAATTAGAAATGTCCAAGCATGTTGTGTGCTAAAACGACTTGTTCTTTCTTTTCGATGCCCATTAACTTCTGTTGTGCGGTAAAACAACAAACCAGACAGGAAAGTAATTAAAAAGAGTCGAGTGTCCAACTACATAGGGAACAAATACACTTCCCAAGCCCATCGTGCTTATATATGCACCCCGTTACCAGAGACACCTGCATCCAAACTCTGCGTTCCAGCCTCCCAGATGCAAGCGCCAGATGTACCCCGAGCCGAGCCAGCTTGCTGGGGAAAAGCGATGGGAAAAAGGAGGTGAAAATAGCCTGGAGAATCACAACATGGTCATAAAAAACAGCACAGCAGACACAATGAGAAAACCTGCTAAGACCTCCCTAAAGAACCACGGATATAGACGGGAGCGCTCAGCTGAATCGAACGGGGATTTGACTGCCCAATGCATTTGGTTCGTAATGAATGCACTTCCTATTGCTGGATTTGCAGAGGACCTGTAGACACAGGATGCAGTAATATTAATGGGGCTACGCTGAGAGGACGGATGTGTTTTTTCAATCGTAGGATTCAGGGACATTGTCAAATTTTGTAGGAGTCTGGCAAGGGGAAGGTCTGGACGGAAAACAGGCAGGTGGGGGATACAATTGAATACGTCGCCAGATACTCTCAGACGTGAGGCCGAGGAAACGACGAGGGAAAATGATGATGCGTAGGACGAGTGTAAGAGGAAACTGAACTCTACTACACTCAGGGGTGAGGTTAACCGAAGAGTGCGATGACAATACAGTCAACAAGTTTTGAAATGTGCTTCTCTTGCACAAGAACAGACGCATATAAGACACAAATCCAGTCTTGCAAAATCTGCCCACGCCAGCAAAATCTCACCTGAGGACCAGTTAAACCGCTTCCCCGACTTTAACGTCCTCAGCAGGAGACAACTGTAACGACGCAATGTAACGGATGCGGTGTGTTGAAAGATCTCTCTTTTTTTCCCACACTCACACACTCTTAGGAAGACGGGAGTGGCCGTTTTGCCACAGAGTTGGTCCTGTAGTTGTCCTCCCTGTAATTGTCTACACATTGGCGAGACCGCAACATCGCCAATATGAGAAGGTTACAAACCCAGCGGAACCAAAGCCAGAAAAAAGCCTCTGTGATTCGCATTAAGTGTGTCACTCAAGCTCTGTGGCTGATAGCTGTCCTCTATATTAAGATATTGTGTATTTTCGGCAAGAGAATACAGTTAACCTAAGGGGACAAATCACTACATCAAGGACATTCACAACTGAAGACAAATGCAAGAGAGATATGCTTGTCCTGATAGAAATAGATCTTTACAAATATTTTGTGGTGATAGGCTGTGAGTTACAGTGGGTATCAGATGGTTCACAAAGGTACTCTGATGTATACCATGGTAGGGGCTGCACAAAACAACAGTATTTACAAAGATTCCGTACCACCTACTCCTAATAACAATACTGAATAATTACTATGTTCATGCTCTATGGTATTTAAATAGTATTCAAGGTACTTCAAACAATGGTATTCAAGATAGTTCAGTGTTACTAAAGACAAAACAAAGAAGCTTGGTTGGTACTGCTATGAATACGTTACGTGATAATACCATGTTTTTTGGACATGTACCATGGTGATACTGTTTTAAGGACATTTACTAAGATTATACCATGTTTGTTGAACATATACCATGTTTTTTTTTAGACATGTACCATGGTGATTTCACATCTGAAACATGATTACCACGATACCACTATTACCATTGCACTTTCTGGCCCTTATAAATAGAGTAAGCATACAAGTATGAAGTGGGACGTAAGTTTACAAATAATGCTTCAAGGAAAAAACGGTGCATTTCCTGTTTAAAACATCCCGTTTTATTTCCATCTCTTTCTGTGCTTGTTATTATCCCCTGCACACAGCAGTTTTGTAGCTGTTGGCTGCAGGCCAGTTAAATGCAGGGTGCCTCTGTTAAATGCATCTCTATCTCTGAACCTGGCTTGCACTCCGCTGATCAGGAAACGGTGCTAGGGTCTCTACGATTCCCACAGAATACAAACACTCGCGCACAAATCACAGCCTCTGAAGAGAGCAGGATGAGTACGTGACAGTGAACAATAGCTTGATTTGGGCTGCGCAACTGGAATGATGGGTGTTTTTGGTTCGTTTTGGACGCATAGCCGTAGGGGTGTTTCAATTGGGCTGAAGCTGCAAGAACAGACTTGTTCCTCCTGTCACAGTTACATCGTCATCTCAGATAAAATGAAGGAAGACAGTGATTGCACAATAAATGCATGTTGTGATAATTTATTTAATCTCTCTTATGACATTTGCACACAAACACAACTTGAAGAGGAGTGGTAGAACACGTTGTTTGAGTGCGCTAGGAGCTCCTCTGATAAAAATAGAACCCGGACTCCATTTGTATTCAGACAACTATCATGTTCATGAGCACACAGGACATCGTAGAGCTATTTTAATATTCTTTTTCCTCTTCATTCAGATTTTCCTTCATAAAAATAATCATCGGGGGGTTGTAACGACATTAAATATGGAAAAATGGGACAACGGGGGTGCGCTGATGACTTCTCGTGTTAACTGTAATCGCTCATTGAAATCCCGCGTGCGAAAAGATAGAGCAGTGACACTTATCATTGATTCCTCTCCCTCAGAAACCGAGTTTAGGAACTACATGCCCGGATCCATCATTCCCAATTAGGCAGTTTTACTGTGAGGCCACACGTAAATGCAAATGACCCATTTTCTTATTATCAGCCACTCTGTAAATCACTCAGATATTACCACCCTTGACAATTTGCTGGATCCAAACAGCAAAGGTGGGATGGAGATTTTTTAAAACACAGCCATTTATGTTGAGCCAAGCCTCGGTTATATAAAAGCAATTGCGTAAGATCCTTTTTTTCTACCATTAGTCGCAATAGCCTTCATGGTTAATTTCACTGCAGTTCAGTAACCTCCATTATTTTAAAAAGGGGTCTCTTTTATGCCTTAAACCCTGCAACGACATTCGTATTAAACCCTTTGTGTGGTGTTCAAATGAATGTTCAAAGACATTGTGTTCCATCAGTACAATTGAGTCTTACAATTTAGCTTAAAGATAGTCCTCACCTATGGAAGCATATGTGTAGCAAAATTCAATTTGCAATGTAATACGCAAAATGGCCATGCAATATGTAAAATGGCAATGTAATTCTGTATTTAAATTTACATTTTCCCATATCATATGTGCAACATTTAGTGCAAAATGAAAATGAAAATTCAATTATATAATTTAAATTTGCCATTTTCTACACTAGTTTTAATATCCAAAATAAAAACATATTTTAAAGCTTTATAAGTTGCAAAATTAAAATACATTCAAATGTATTACTCAAATTGATTCAATATGTTTAACATGTCCAAGCAAAAACTGTAGCAAAATTATCATTTAAATGCTGTTTTTCCTAAATGTTGCTCAAATGGTATGGGAAAATGTAAATTTAAATACAGAAATACATTGCCATTTTACATATTGCATGGCCATTTTGCGTATTACATTGAAAATTGAATTTTGCTACACATATGCTTCCATACCTCACCACATGTAACGTTGGAGCAGAATTACATAAGCATCCATAAAAGATGTTTACAAACCATCATCCATGTTTACATTTTCCCCATCATAATACTTTGCTGTGTGTTCTCTCATTACATCGCCTTTACAGTAACTTTGCAAGTTTTCATTACATTTATGCAAAGTGTATTGTGACCTGAAAGGATGCAAATGTTGCTCTATTTTGGCTACGTCTAACTGTTAAGATTAAAACGTTATGCCATTCTCATTTGAAAAATGAATGATTGTAAAAAGTAGTGTACAATCAATTGAAGACAGACAATAAAACAGTAAATAATATCAGTCAAACTGATTATAAGTCAAATTCTAGTCACAGCCATCAAACTTTAATGTGCCAAAGTTTTTAAAATGTATAATAATAATAATAATAATAATAATAATAATAACAATACATTAATATAATTATGCAAAGTTTAAAAGAAAACTGGTAGTAAAAATCCTAATGAAAAAAAAACATAGAGCTATATGGAAAAAATGTTGGCACATATTTGCCATATATCTACTACCCATAGAGTCCCTTAATAAAATGAAATTAAATGAAATGAAAAATAAAATAAAATAAAATAAAATAAAATAAAATATTAGGTAATTATAAAAATAGGTTGATTTTTGAGACCAATTTGGTACACTGGTAACAATTATTTGTATTCAGGAAGGGAAAACAGTACTGGTGAACTAACACAACCCTTTGGAGGCAGAAGGCCAGTTTTACAGGCAGAAAACCATACATTCATAAATTGCAATTATAGGAAGAAAAGTGGGGCTGGGGTGAGGTCACACCTTCCGTTTACACCAATGAGGATCTCATCAGCATTGTAAACTCACTCCCTGGGAAAACACATCAACAGCATCTCTCCACCGTCAACCCAAATTAGAGTTTAATGACCACAGTGTTGCCCATTCACTATTGTTTCCCCCCACAGATTTGTCCCCTACCCGCAACCATCTGTAGCACCTTCATAATGTTTATCATCCTTCTCTAAACAGCCCATTTTCCCATAATCACACTCTCTCGCTTATACAACCCCTCGTGATTGTCCCCCTTCTCTCGCATTTTTTCCCCTCCACTGAGATTGCATTGTTTCTCAGCCTTGACCTCCGTGCCCCAGAAGCCTTTGCGCTTGTTGTTATTGTTTCCTACGCTTGGCCTTATTCACACACCGGGCTCATCGTGGCCGGGCTGAGCGTCAGTGTGGCATTATAGCCTAGCATTCTTCAACTAATTGCCCTGAGCTGGATTTCCCAGCAAGCCTTGCACCCAATCAGCAGCCACATCCAGCAGCTGATTGCATGAGGCTGGATGCTGCTCTCGATTGGGAATCAGACACCATGGAGGAGAGACGGATGGAGGGCGGAATCATGGGATAGGTGCATGGACTGTAGTGTCTGTTTGTTGTCATTCACAAGAGGACAGCCAGCAGCAGGTGGAAAGGAAGAGGATGAGATGAGATGGAGGTTAGGCTACAGAGCCAATTATTTTCACCTCTTCGGTTGGCCTCTGCCAGCAAACATGTAATCTTAAACGCTCTTACTGATCCCAGGGCAGCTCATGGAAAGAAATAGCGAGAGACCTAATAGATGAGATCAGATAGAAAGCGCTTATGCAAGAGAGAGTCTTTCTCGCCACTATCTGTCCTCCATAATGCCACCTATATACTCACTTTCTCTAGCACCCTATTAAAGTGCACATACATTACCGAGCTTCTCAACCGGCCACTGACTTTACATGCTGTAGGTGAAATATGGAGTGGGAAATGAAGATGTTGGAAAGGCATTATCCATGTTAGTGCATTTGCCTCATTTCTCTCTCTCTCTATCACTGTCTTGCATTCCTGCTTTGCTTCTCAAGGATTCCAAATCTTGCATAAATTAATTTCTATGACTTGTTCATGTTCTTGAGATTCATGTATTGATTCATGTAAAGAAGAGTTTGCAAGTCAATGAAATATTCTAGAACAATGGTGCTAAATGACTGTCATGTTCACATATAATTGTATTTAGATTGAACATCAAAAAATAACACAGCATAAATAAATAAATTAATTAATTAATTAATAAATGCACATTCCAAATAAGTAAACAAACAAACAAACAAAACATTGTGAATGTTTTTTTCATAGCATATGTCCAAAAAGAAAGGCAATATCATGGTATAGTAAGTAAGTCAATAAGTCAATGAATAAATGATCAATAAGTAAATCAATCAATAAATAAAGCAAGCAAGGTAATACCACGATACATTAAAAAAGTAAAAATGTTAAAAATGTATACATACATTGTTTAACATTGCAATACATTTAACTTTAGTTTAAAAGTATGGGTTTTGCTAGTAAAAAAAAAAAAGTGAAATAGACATTCCCAGAAGTCTGTGATATATAAAGCAGATTTTGATCATTCAAGTAGATAGGAACATTAACATTTTATAATTCATGAAAAATATGGTTATATAATTTCTGTAAAAATCACAAAAAACACACTGAGATAAACATGAAATTCTGAAGTAGAAAGACTGAAATTGTATTTTCCTTAAAATCATACTCAAAAAAAAAAAAAAAGCTTTATTTTTTTATTTTTGCAACTTCTTGAAAAAAAATGCATTTATTTTATTTTATTTCATTTCATTTATTATTATTATTATTGTTATTATTTTATTTTGTATTTATTATTGATTTTTTTTTTTTTTTTTTTTTTAATGGTGCAGTACTTTTGTAAACTTTGTGTTTGGTGAAAAAAAGGAGTGTGGAAAAGACTGACGCCGATGAGTGTGTGTTGGATCAACGAGCCACTGCAAGTAAGACAGAAGTCAGAACACAATGTAACAGTGCGTGTACTGGGAGGTGTTTCTGTGTCCCAGTCATTCCAGGTGAACTCTGGAGGGAGTCTGACTGTGATGGGCTGAGATACTATGTGCTGAGGTGATGGAAAACTGCCAGGAAGTATAAGACGAGTGTGCACGCACTTATGCTGGGGGGGGGGGGGGGGGGGGGTCTCTCTGCAGTGAGGGAGGGATCTCATCTCTGCAGTAGCAGTCCAGCACTGCTGTTCCTGCTTAGACCTTGAGCACCGGAACCTCTTAACAATCCCACTCCATAAAGAAAAGCCAACTTCTGTGCAAGCTCGATGGCCTTTTATACCAGTGCAGTGAATAAACCAGAGAGGCTACATGGATAAGGCATGACGCAGAGCAGTCAACTTCACTTTATGAAGCCAGGAAGAGGGGTCTTTGAACTTACCTGGACCTGAGATAGAAAAATAGAGCCTTACTGCTTTTATGAATTCTGGGATAGAGTTTGTAAACAGGACTTGAGATACATCCACTTGCCAGAGATAATGCACTTTACTGCATATGAATGAAAAGAGCATTGCATTGTATGAAATATAAGTGGTTTGCTCTTTCATATACCATGAGAATTGTATCAATAGTTCTGCCTCCATCATTATCCATGTTGTTTGAGTGCCCACGGCCTTCTGAGAGCAAAATACCTTGATCTATGAAAGCACATGAAAAAAGAAAAAAAAAAGAAAAAAAGGAGCAGCTCAGACAACCTGCCAGATGAGAATGCGAAAGAGTAAAGTTTGAAGGAGACTTCTCACCACCTTCCTTTCCTAGCAGCCCCTGATGAGCTTTTCCTTTCTTTTGCTCTCCGACACTTTCCCTGTCATACAATGAAGAAATGAGCTGAGCGCCATCAAGTCATGCACCTTTATTTGCTGTCCTTGGCGTCTTGAATCACACAGAAGTCCAGGCTCCCTAGTGATTGTCTCACCCTGCGCCATGCCGGCCTTCCTTTCCCATGGTGCTTGTACATTGTGTGTTAGCTTGTCTTTGTTCAAACACTCAGCACAACTCCTTTAAAATGTTAACGCAAACCAAACGGTCGCAGGGAGCAGCAAAAGTCATTAGCCTCCATGCTGAATAGAGCCGTGTGCTGTGGAATTAAGGTTAAAAAGGTTTTCTCATGTAAATGAGTTGACAATGCCCCCGAGAGGTGTTTAAACCCCAGCTGTAAAATCCTAATTCCCCAAACACATTAGCATTTGCTCCATAGCGACACAGGCTAAACTTAGAAACCTTGAAAATAAAAGATACAACCTTATTAATACACGGACCGTTTGACAGAGCAGTCCGACTAAGCTTTTTATTCCCATGTTGTGACAGATTAGATGACAAATTAGACAGACTGACAAGAATGTCCTGGGAAAAAAAAAAAAAAATGCTAATCGCTAAATAGCACAATAGCTAGCATTTTTCTTTGCAAGATGTTCTGAATGTAAATTAAAATGAACTGACACCCCTAAGTGTTGAATCTGACCAAAGAAGTCAAAACAAAGTACTTGAAAGGGCATGAAAAGCAAATATGTAAATCAGCCCTAAATCTACATCATTCATAAGGAAAGTTTAACATAACATTTCAATAACAAGTTCAAATTTGGATTAGAAGTTTGTAAAAGTGTGTATTTTCATCTCACGCTAAATAAGTGCTTGTGAACAGAAATCTGAGACACTAATCACAGCAACAGTACGTTCCTCAAACGCAAAACATAAGTACTGTGATTATCACTTTATTATATATTTTACACGTCACAAAAAGTGTTCCTTTTCTTGCTTAAAAATACAGTCGGTGTTCAGTTGGCTGACTGTGCTATGAAGGACAAAAGAGAATTTGGGTTTTGTCAGATGAATTTCAACAGATTTTCCAGAAAATAAGAGAAATACATTTTCAGAAATAACAGTTGAAAGTCACTGTATGAATCACATAGGACACATTAGCTTTAATACTTTTAATACTTAGCAGAGGAATGTTTTTTTTTTTTTCGTATAATCTCACACTGTGAAAGTAACTGAATTCAGATGTGAGCTTGTAAGCCTCCATCTAAATAAGTCCATTAGTAAGTATTTTTCTTGCTGTTTTATTTATTTATTTGCTGAAGCTTTGTTGCTATAAATACTCATTTTCCAACAATTCTATATGCAGGCTAAGTTCATTTAGGCAGTCAGATATTCCAACTTCATAACTGAAGTAATATGCCCAGTAGTTCATTATTGTTAGCTTTGGTCATTATATGCTAGTGTACGTTTTACATATGCAGTTTATAATTCATGCACAGAGGCATATCCATTTTTTTAAACACTTTTCAATTAAACACCATATTGTATTTAAGATTCCTTTGATATGCCCTTCTTCAACTTCATATTTCAACTGGAAAATAAGTGAACACTGGAAAGATTACTGCATTAGGCGAGCCATTTCACGAGGACATTAAAAAGCACAACACTGGGTAAGCAGCACCTGTGAAGCTGAAGGCATGTGTGTGGAAGACCACAAGTCCCAGAGCTAAAAGTGACAGTTTTATTGGAGCATTAAATTGTTTTGTTCTGGAAAATGAGGGCTGCAACCAGAAAAAAGTCCCAAAAAATTCAAAGTTAAGAAAAGTAAACTAGAGTCACATGTTTAAATCCCATTGTTTCATTGCAGTCTGTGTGAACATTTTTCCAGGCATGATAATAGAGCGAAAAAAAAGGCACAACATGAGAAATACGGTCTTATTTTTCCAAATCTAAGCCCTTCCCTCTAATAAAAGATTTCCAAGCTAGTAAAAAGACAGAGCAGCCATTTTGGCACACTTTTTCATATTACCAAACCAAAAGCGAAGCCAGAAGACACGTGAACCGTGCAACCTTTCCGAGACATTAGCCATTTCGAATGGCATTTAATGCAACGCTCATTTTAAAGAGCAAACATTTAAAATCCTGACATTACCACTGCAGTGTTAACTATAACTAGCACGCTTGCCTTAATGTTTGATGAACACAGAAGATCCTTTGTTGTGTTACTCCCTTTTTCATGTCCTAACCTTAACCACTGGCTTACTGTCATATCCAACGGCATGAGTCAGCGTGTGCTAAAACAAAATGTCCACCCCCACTTCCTCTCTCCATATCCAGAGTGGAGGGTGCTTGTGTTCAGTAGTTGGGAACGCTGTCAGGCCCTGTGAGTCTTCCAGCCCTGCTGCGTCACACTCACTTAACATCTGCGGCTCCCTATCGGGCGGAATATCTCTCTTGAACGTGCCACAGCACACGCAGCTCCCAAACACGGATGAGATGCCTTAAGAAGACGTCCTATATGATAGATTGCACCATGCACGTGAGGCTGTGTTAGTGCACACAAAAACGAAAACTCTGTGATTGATCGGATTCTATATATGTACCATCCATGCATGCAGAATAAAAACGTTGCAGAGAAGGAATTCTGGGTAGTGAACTGAGGCTATAGAGGCTGTAATACCAGAGGCTTGAGACTAAAGAAACCGTAACTTTCCGTGTAATCGCAGGTTCACATGTAAGCTACGTAGTGCAGTTATGCAATTAGTCATACGCAAACGCACCAAATAATCTTGATTATGCGAATTAAATCATGTAATGACATGTATAAATTAAGTGAGTGTACATGAGCAACTTGTACATGAACACTTATCACGCCTGACATTAAGCAAAGCTCTTTACATGTGTTTCATGTCTACTAATCCTAAACTTGCTTGCTCAAAGACATATCACTAAATGCTTGCGCACATTATTTTAGTGCAAACATTTGCATCTTATTAATTACCCATCCACATCCACATCTAGTTTAACCAGGCTGGTATTTTCATAACTTTCAGTACAAATTTGGTTCATTATAGAATGCGCCTTATTCACAAAAACAGTCATTTTTGCATGGTGCAATTAGCATTTCACTATTAGCATCTGCTTTTCACTATAATGTAATTTTAAGAGAGACATTTAATTTGTCTAATTTCATTGCGATCATGGCAGCAGTATTTCATCAAATCCAGGGGAAAAAACATTATACTGGGCATACATCCAAACACGCATTGTAGTTGAACATACATTTAGAGCAATGAAATGCCAGATGCACACAAAACAGAAAGTCCTTTAGGTAGGTCCTTGAAATATTCTTAAACATTTTTCTTAAGAACACGTCCTTTTATTTAAGAATAAAATGATAGACTTTAACACTGTCTGGTTGTATACTAGCATACTAATGAGGTTGCCTAGTGTAATACAACAAATTCAGTACTTTAACACTGCTAAAACATTTAGAACGTTATTTTTCTGTGTGTGTGTGTGTGTGTGTGTGTGTGTGTGTGTGTGTGTACTAAAAGTAAGAAAATCTGGTCCCTGAAGACCGCATGCAAAATCATTCCATTCATTCTTAGCAGAGTCTTCGCATCTCCTCTTGTGAAACTTCACGTGGAGCTTTAGCATCCATGGGGCACGTGTGAGGGATGTCGGAGAGTGACATGTCAGCCCCAAAGGTTCTAGGACGAATGGCACCATGCCATTCTGCACGAAACGGAGCCTGAAGCATACACAGCTCAGCATCACTATCATCATCATTGTTGTCATCTTCAAAAACAACATCCTTCTCAAAAAGCCCCTTACATGCATGGCAATGGCTCTCCACACGCATTATAGACAGCAGGGTTCACCCGCGTGAGGTGGCAGATTACAGCAATAGATGGAAAAGTAATGAACTATGACTGCTACGCTCGGCTGAGCTGTCAGATTAGAGGTACGATGAGAATCATTTGCAGGGTATTGCCGTAATGGCAGCACAGTGTGAAATGCGTTCTGTTTTACGTGTATATATATATATATATATATATATATATATATATATATATATATATATATATATTAAAAAGGCAGCACTGTCACACAAAAGACTGATTGATTTATTTATCTGTTTTTAATGCATTTACTTATGCATTACTACAAAATTTGTCATTGTAAATTCAATTTAGGCTGTCTTATATGAACTAAAGGGGAAAAAAAAAAATGACACACTCTGACCTCAGGAACTCTCGGAAGGGGAATGAGAAAAACTCAATGCATCTCAAGTGCAACTTTGACCTTGGCAAAATGCATCATGTAATATCTTATCACATATATGCCACCAAATACAGGCCATTCCTTTCCCTGATGCAGGAAGCAGTGCCGATGAAATGAAAACACTATCTCTAGAGATGCTGCATCATTTTAATCCGTTCCCACTGACTCACGGCTTCACAAACAGAAGGAAAACTCAATTTGGAGAAGAAGAATCACATAAAAACCATATTCTGAGAGCTCTTCGAGGAGGTAGAATCTGCGACAGGCTCGCATTTAATAACCTTGACCACGAAAATGCTTTCGTACTGTGTTGCGGAACACAAAAAACAATTCAGATTCAATTCTGACAGAAATAAGTCAAGTTCTGAAAGCTCCTCCGTTTAGTTCACCTCCAGAAATGAACTGAGAGAAAATGTCAAATGGCCTCTACATGCCAAGTGGTCTTCCCCACACCTGCCAGTGCTAAGAAAAGACCCTTAAGTGGAAAGGATGTGCTCACACTTTTGGCCCCGTTGCTGGCTTTTACTTCAAGTCCTGGTCAAGTCGAGTGACAGGGGTTGGTTCAGTTAACGCAACATTCAAGGGCTGGGAAACAACTGGAAATCCCACTGGAATGGAGCCAAAGCTGAGAAGATGTAAGCACCGTATGGTCAAGACATTAAGGATGACTAGAACAACCTTTGACCAAATGTAGGGGGTCGTAGTAAAACGAAGGGGTCATCAACGGCTTATCTAAACACACGGAGGGCAGCTTGCAGTGGAGTGCAAAACCTATTAGCCTTTATGTTGACATAGGAGCAATGTGCTTTTGTTATTAGCACTGCCCAGTGTGCTCTACTTGTCCTCTTTCGTTGTTTCTTCCCATATTGAAGCACAACGACCCTGTGTGCCGTGCTTAGTGCGAAAAAAAAAAAAAAAAAACACTGCGGGGGTGTGGGCAATGAAGTATAGTAATGAATTGTGACAGCTCCTTCCCAGGGATGAAAATATTAAACCCTTCCTTTTTTAATGCAGTCTCTCGCTCTCAATCTCACCCTTCGTTTTTTTCATCCTTTCCTCCCCCCGACGGCTCAGAGCAGGGATGGGGACATCTCCGTATAGGATATTCAAGCAAATCAATCAATTAGCTGTATGTGCGGAGTTCAGTCTGAGCGTGGCAGCTGGGGGGAGTGGCCTGAATCCGAGGAAGCAAGGGGTTGGGCGATGAGCAGCGAGCATGCTTCTGTCGAGCACTTACTCGTGCGCACAATGGGGTCAACACGTGACCCCCTCCAGCACGCAGAGCATCCCTTCTGCGACGCTTCGGGGCCGGACACACAGCACCATCTGAGTTTGCTGTACGCCGTTCAGTATTCCGACACACTGAGCTGCAACCGAGGACAAAGCGCAGCCCGGGCGGCTAAATATACATCATGTGCAGTCGTACTCTAGAGATCTGAACAGAAACAAACCGAGGCAGGGTAAACCGGATCGTTCATTTGAAATATCCGAGCATGGGTACGTGAACTTGTTAGAATTCAGTCCACTGGGTAGACGAATGCCCTCTGCAATGATTAGGGCATAAAACGTCACAGATTTGTAGCTGCGAAATCACGCCACATTTCATTACCACTAAACGGCTGGCAAGTGAAAAGAAAGAGCAGCAAGAGAGATCTTTCATCTTCACCTTCAGAGGAAGCGTTTCCTTGTGTCCTATGCAACCTTTCACCCATTCGCAGTTTAATCAGCGGTCCTCTTTCCCAGGAACCTTGAGTCAGTTGCATGTAATCAGCCTTTGCAAGTTGCTGTGGCACTGATAAACGGCCAGGACACTCTCGCTGCACCATTTCCCCATAAATATAAACCGTAAATCCACTTTTTCATGTCAGGTGTGGAAGACAAAATGGCAATTGCAGAGGCCGCTAATAAATACGTCTACTAAATAAAGCAGTCCGTAAAGAGATGGCAGACAGTTCTGGAAGCAAATCATCTCAGCAGACAAGTGACCAGACATTTGGCAAAGCCAAACCAAAAGAGGAACTTAAATAGCAAGATTATGTCTCAATGAGAAGATCTAAACGAGAAGATATAAGTCCAAAACGCCAGAGAGTGTTACAGCAGCATTATGAATTTAGACCAAAATGTCTTTGATCCCCATTTTTCTTGTTTATGCAGAGTTATGATTCTTAAATCCCACATCTGAATAGGCTCTTCTCTAGTCATTATCTCCAATTTGCAAACACATAAAGAAAATAAGAGGTAACAAAAGCGTTTGAGGCACTATCATACCCCAAACAGAGCTCGGATTGCCTTTAATTCAAATATAAAGTAGCATTTAATGACAGTTTATCTGTTTTCCTCGCAGCTGGGCAGGCTTTTCACTGTGGAAGGGAATTGCTATCTGTTGGAAAAAGCCGACTCCTACTCTGGAAGAGGATGGCAAAACCGTCTTTGTAATGGTAGATAAACAGTGCAGCTGGAATATACTGAATGTGGCTTTTCTCGCTCTCTCTTTCCACTCAATTCTTCGTATGCAGCATCATTTGATAAATTCTGCTAAAAAAGGAGGTGGGTGGTAAATCTCACATCATGCATTATCATTATCATACATAGGTCATTTGAAATTACGGTAATGGTATACAAATGCAGTAACAGCCGCTCAGAAAGACGGATGGCATAAGTTGTATTACATTGACATTGTACTGAAAGCAAACCCAATAAGGCTCTTCATTTAGGTGAAATAAAAGCCTCAAGGGACAGTTTAAACTCCTATGATATGTAGTGTAGCTTTGCAATGCCTCATGATTTGTAACACCTCTAGTGCTTCTTTTCGTTCGCACCTTTGCATATGCAAAGAACAGCAACACACTTACGGCAGCGAATAATGCTGTGTTATTCTCCTGTACTCATCAAGCTCTCAGTTTACACAGACACTTACACACACATGTTCAAGTCACAGTCTGGGTGATGAGCTGTCATTTTTCAAGAAATCTGACAAACACAAGAAAACACTCTATCATAAAGTGCTGACCATGTATCCTGGCTCCACCACTGATATCTGATTAATCTGTGTGGTAAGTGTGGGCTGTCAGGACTGGCGTGGGGCTTCTTGAATGATGGATTTTCCAGCCTGGATGCGTGAAAAGCAGTTGTGGATGTCAAGACTCCCCTGACACACATTCAGTGCTGATCAATCTCCCATTCCGCTGCCCCGGGCCTGCCCCCGCCCATCAGCATCAATCCAGCACAAGTAAATACAGTGAGTGGCTTAATGCATCTCCATTCTGTTCCCATAGGACCTCCCAGGCTAGAGAAAGAGAGAGAGATGCAGTTCTCATACATAACAAGAACTAAAAGATCTCACAGAGGACAGGTAGGCTTGCTTTTTATGCGGGATATCCACAGGTTGCTCATATTTTATGAGTGGACACAACCATGGATGTTACTGATGGATCAGCATATCGGCCACAGTGATTATTTGGATGATCTGGCAATTTTGAGAGATAGCCATCAGCAAATGACCAGCTCAGCCAATTACACAAAAAGTGTTAGTTTGATTATGTCAGATTTAAAAGAAACCAAAAATCACAAATCAGCTTGTAAGAGCTGTCTCTCTCAGAATTTCCAAGTGAGAAAAATATCACAATGTCAATGTTTTGATATGAACTGTTTATTTCTCAGAGGATGCATTTTATGCAAGATTTATTTAGGTAAATAAATATGAATAGTTAATTTTAAGATCTACTTTATGACTTTTGATTGTGTATTTTTGAGGTATTGGCAAATCTGAGCATTTTGAGATGTTGTGATTTAAGTGAGGAGACATAAGATTACTGTAGTATTTTGCTCAAGAGAAGCATTCATCAAATTTAAGAAGCGGTTGGGATATTGAAGTTCTTTCATTTGTGATTTTTTTCTTTCTTATGGGAATAGTTTTCAATATGAACTCAAGTACTTTTCATCAGATTCTTCTATGATCAAATGATCTATGACATCCACAATAGTTTTATAACTCTATAATTTTACTGTATATCAGCAAGTGACATGCTTTCTAGTTTTATTTCTACCAGGGAATTTCAATAGAAAGCTCTGAAACAAAATTGATTCTTAAATGAACACTTAACTGAAAACTACATAAAGAGTCTTGTGCGATGACAAAGTAAACATAGAGCAATAAAATTTTCTTCTGAGATTTTCCTCTCATGCGGTTAAGGAGAATGAATTAAACAAATCATGGCCCGTGTACACCCACACTTGCTCACTCATCTAGTTGCACAGACACACGTACTGTATCAAATCAAGATCACACAACCACAGAGTCAGCAAATACTCCAGAGTATCACATAAATTACAGCAACGTTTCAACATGGCCCCAAATCAACACGCAATCAAGACCTGGGCAATGGGCCGGCGGTTGCAATTCTCTCAATCTCTGCTTCATCTCTGAAATCATTACACATAGTCGGCTCAGCAAAACCTTGCTGAAATGTGTACAACAAGAAGTTTCATTCCAGTGAGTTTTAAAAGTCCGAACAAACATGTGCACACACATACACAAACTTTTTAAGTGACAAAGACAAAAAGGACGAGCTTGAAGCGGTGGAGAGGAGCAGCGTTAATTACAGCCAATGCTAACCATGGCGACACCTGCTTTAAAGGGCTGTGCTCACTTCTCTCTCTGCTGTGTCCAGACACTGGCTTGATTAATCCCAGAGAGAGAACTTTAATCCTGATCCCTGCACGTATGCCCCCCCCCCCCCCCCCCCATCACTACCCTTGAGCAGAAACATCTGGATTTGTCGTGTTACGCAGGTGGAATAAAACATAATGAACACAAATGGTTCTGGCACTTAATGGACTCAAAAACTATAAAAATAAATATACAAGGCATAATGTACATGTAGTTAAAAACTGAATGCATCCCGTGATGGAGGAGAGATAAACATTCATGAGAACAAGCAGAATTGTGCCTTTTTCTGTACAACCAGTAAAAATATGCAAATCAATCGGCATATATGTTCCGCAACAATGTATTATCAGAAGCCTTTTAAAAAAGCAGCACAGAGATGCTCTCCCATCACCAGGATCAAATATCGTTACCTTCCTTGTGGGAAACTGACAAAACTGTCTTGTTTTCTCTGACAGACTCTGTTCGTACCTGCTCTCTTAGTGAACAACGAGAGCGAAGGGTTATATGGTGCCAACAATCTTTGGCTGATATATGGTGACTGACGTTAAAGACAGGGGGCTTTGACAGGCCCTGTAGGTAGTAGGAAGGAAGAATTAGGAAGGTTATATAACTCAATAGTATACACATGAGCAGAATTGGCTCAAAATGGCAGAACTGTCTAGAGAAACAGGAAGAAATGCTCTGGAAGTTTGGTCAGTAGTTGTAAGTCTACATACAATGTGAACAGTCAATAACGAAATCAACACAGATTCCAACTCCCATAATACAGGAAGAAAGAAAGCACGGAATAACTAAGTGATGCAAAGATATAACATGCACACCACACTGATTCATTCACTACTCAAATCCATCATCTAAAGCTCAGTATTTCATTTCATGCATCCGATATTCCATGAAGAAGACATGCTTCCAGGAAGACAGCCATCATTAATTGCAGGGGATTCGCATGGACACAACGAGCCATGTGCACAACGGAGCACACACAATTGTTGAGCCTGCAAATGGCATAGATCAAAACGCAGCTGAAAGTGAGAAAAGCAAGCCACGGGAAAGTCGCTGGAGAATGTTCAGTATGGCTGAATATTTCACGGCAGCAGGAAGCATGAGGCTAATACTTTCCTGCTGCTCCGGCACATCACCATGCAGGTGTGGCAACTCTGACTTGCAGGGAAAATGAAACTGCGGGAGAGTATTAACTGAGTGTGTTGTATTTAACACCTCACTCCAGTGATGCGTGTCACTGAGAGGCAATTAAAGAAGAAGAAAAAAAGCAATGCAAAAACACACAGGCGTCTTCATACAAGGGACCGGCTTAATCTCCATGCACCGAGATCAGACGATCTCATTAAACCTCAAACAAGACTAGAAACAAACAAACGGTATTGCTGACCCTTAATAAACACATCATATGGTTGACAAATCACTACCTTTCAATCGGGATTGTCCATGAAATGAAGAATTATTCATGCTGTGGTTGGTAAAAGTATAAGCTGCCTTTGTGTGGCTGATAAATATATTTCTCTGTGTGGTCAGTCAACCTAATGTTTTCCATTCTACAGGAATTATATATTTTACAATGACTGTGGTTAAAAGAGGTAAACCCTGGTGAACTCTGAGGTCCAAGGTCCTGGGCAGGAATGATCAATATGCATAGTTAAATATGCATAACATTTTTCATAAATCAGTTTTTAACCTTGAGGGATGGAGAGAACTTTTAAAAATCTGATTACTGAAATTATGAACATCACTAATAATGACTGTAATCAGGTTTAGACTTCACACCTTATCTTGTTATTACTCATTATTTTCACCCTTGAAAGCCCAGCATATAATAAAGACACTGAAACAGCTTTTCCAAACAGGAAACATAAAATAATTTAGTTTTTGGAAGTAAGAAACTGAACATGTTGCAACTCACCTAACTACATTACCAAACAGCGTAGCTTTTCCAGGAATAACAAGCCATTTTTATCCACCAATCATCTGAACAAATTAACTAACTGATTAATTTTAATGTGTTGGTTTGTTGAGATGTTAAACATCAACAGATGTTGTTATCCTTATTGTTCTATGATGAACACAGCAAAATAACGAAATTCTTCTATAAGCACCTCAGCAAATGCATAGCTTGCCTATAATTGAATTATACATTTTGAGTAACACGGTTCACGTGTTAACTGTCAGTTTAAGCTACAGGACCATGGCTGTATTTATTTATGAAGATGCTAATGTGCTAATGGCTAACAGCAGGAGAGGAAGGGTATGTACGTCTGCCGGCCAATCCCATGCCGGAATCCCAGGCATGGCACTGTCGTGGCACAGTTCTAGTGCCCCAATGACTGCTGCATACTCCACACCCCTGACCCCTATTTCCCTGTTGGTCAGTGCCGTCACAAATCCAAAAAGCCTCCCAGCATTTCCATGGCGACTGGCCCTGGCTGAACAGATGGCCTCAGTGTGCTGAGCAGCAATTAAAGAGGGGGAGAGTGCAGAGTAGAGAGAGAGAGAGAGAGAGATAGAGAAAGTGGGTCAGGATCAAGGGGAGTGCGTCCGACTCTACTCTGCTGCATGTCCACAGTATAAACACACATACACATGCACGCTTACGTACTCATAAACAGATTGACGTGCGTGTCTGTGCACACATAGACTCATGCATCACTGCATCCCTCATTCTCCGAGCTCTCCGTTCCCTTTATAAAAACAAATGCCCTATCCATCCCCCTCACATCACGGAGGCACAGCAGGAACACTGCGCAGGGCTTAAAAGCTTTGGATCCTACTGGAGAAAAAGCACTGAGAACTCATTCCCCAAAAAATAGAGAGGATCTATCGATAACGTCTAAAGGCAGGAGCCCTAGTGAAGAGAATAACGCTACCAAATCCCAGCCAATTGGATTAACCCTTCCCACTTCTTCCCTGCCCCCTACATCTTTACTCCACATGATTACTTCCATAAGAGCAGCATCCTGGCACAGCCTCCACATTTTGTTTTCTTCTTCCAGTAGTCGTTAATTCACAAACGGTGGGGACAGAAGCTCTCCCTTAACATCATGGTCCTAATTCAAGTTCTGAGGTTCCCAGGTGGGTTCCACCAGAACTTTCATATATCTACATTCAAACACAGACTCAACCTGAGATTAAACATGCCAGCTTAATGACCAAATCATTTTATGAATCCATAAATTTATACATATTGCTTAAACATATGGCAGAGATCAAGTGTTTGCTGTAGGAACTGTAGGTTTTGTGGTCCAAACAATCCAGATGAGAAAGAAGGGGAAAGACATAAAAAATAGTGAAAGAGAAAAAGATTAACGACACAGGGGAAAAATGAATAAACATACTTTTCTTTAAACAGTTCTTCAGCCAGTCAGAAGTCCCTTGCTGCTTAAAAACATGGCTTGAACCAGAAAGACGATCTAAGCGTGAACTGCGGTCAACCCTGGAACGGGCGTTCATTAAGCGCTATAACACTCCCCTAGCACCCCTAGTACATCCCTAAAGATCATGTCAGTAGATCAGCCCTCACATCCCCCCTGCAAATCCGTTTTTCGTGAATTAACAAAGGAAACGTTTAGCTTTAAGTCATTTTACAGCGTACCTCAGAACTTGGCAGCATAGATGGGTCACATTCAAGACCTTGGTGTTTGTCTTGCAGTCATAGGAACAGTATGGGGCACTGTATTGAGTTCCTTTTTCGCTTAATTTTCATCATGAGATTTGATTCACCCTTCCCTGAGTGCAGTTTCTAGGCTCCTAGCAGAAAAACCCAACCAAATAACAGTTCGGTCCATCAACTGTGGGTAGACAAACAACAGCAGTGAGAGAACAAATTATCTATTTGGATTTGGAGAGAGGCAAACGGTGGCGGCACCAACATTCTTCGTAGCAAGGAAAACTTCGCCTCTTGCACTCTTTAACATCCACAGAGCCTGCTGGAAGAATAGAATCAGAAGCCACGCTTCCATAGGCATCACAGGGTGCTACATTGTCTTTGGCTATGTGCATGTTGTTGGGAGGTGGATTATTTAGCTTGTATGAATAAATGCCCCTCCCTCTCCCTAGTCAGATATAACTCTTGGCACAGACTGAAGCACAACAAGGACTTGGCTCCTCACATTAACTGGCTCCACAGCTTTTTGTGGCTTCCATACTGGCTGATGCCACAGCTAAACCAACCGCGCAACGCCTCAAGAAACGAGCCAGAGATTAACCTCCCATTCAGCTCTCCTGGCAGAGTTGCTCTCAGAAGGTGCGAAAGGGAGGGGTATAAGGGTGGACCCACTGTGAGAACGAGGTGAAAGGGTTCTGGAGGAGGGAGAGTATTGTGTCTTTGGCTTATCATTAGGGAGAGGAACCATGCCTGGTTGTTCTGCTCTAGGAGTGTCAATCCTTCACCTGTGTAGATACAAGCACGCATTTCTTTGTCGCCAATCTCAGAGTTTGTTTCCATGACTTTCGTGCAATGTCACAGCACCTGGAACTGGGCAGGGAAAAGCCCCACCGAGCAAACTGGAGTTAAGTGTCTTGCTCATGGGCACAAAGGTGAACATGCATGGTCGTCCTTTCAAGGAGATTGATCCAGCAACCTTATGGATTACAACCTTGACAGTTCCATACGAGCAGATTTATCATACATAGGCCACCCCCGATGCATGGGGATGTGCCAACATACTACCCTACACATTTAGCCACACACTTATGATGTGGATTATCAATTTCATAAACAAACATGAGTCAATGTGACTATAGCAATACGACAAATGCACATTTATCTACATCACACATTCACCTTGCAATAAAATGATCCACTAGATCAGATTTCAGGGCTTTTAATGTCAATGCACACTGCTGTCTGAGACACTGGGGACACGCACTATTATTGTGAGAGAAAGGAACCACACCCTGACGCAGGTGGCACTCTGGTGATTTAATCACAGGTGAGGCGGCACGCTTTATAATGCACTCTGGGACAAAGAGTCACCCCTGGGCCAAGAGTAAGAACTGCCTGGGGCAAGTCAGGGTTGAATGACTATGTTGGGGCAGTGAATTTGAGCTGTGGAACATATCGGCAGTCTGTTCCATTAGTGTGGCCATCACAATGCCTGAACAGAATATTCTTCCCTCATTTTTTAACACCTCTCTCCATTATTTCTCACCCTCTGTCTGTCCCTTCTTTACCACAGGAAAGGATGAAGTCTATAAGCGTCTCTCTTATTCTTTCTATTTTTTTTCTTTCCATCTGTCACTTACACTCACAAGTTTTGTTCCAAAATCTATTGAGCTGCCTACGTAGACAGCATTCTGAGGCATCACAGGAGCACTTTGCATAAAGAATGTTAATCGTATAATGTGAAAAATTCAGTAGAAGTTTATTGCAGAGCTACACTGACACCTATACTAAACCCCACACATACACAATAAGGTGAAATGTGATGTGAACCCACTACCCACAGACATGTGAAACACAAAAAGTGCTAGAACGGTGGCGGATGTGTGGGTGCATTTGGGCCGAAATTTTCCCTCTCTAAATGAAGTAGCGACATGGAGCTGTGCAGCCATGCCTGAAACTGGTGAATCAATATCAGACTACATTAGTTACTCTGGCATCAGAGCCTGCCAGGCCAGAATAGGATCAATGCCAAAACAGCAAGCCATCTCTCGGTTTATCTCCTTCTTTCACTCTGCAACTGTCTATATCGCTACCTGTCTGGCCAATCAGAACAATTTCAGTATGAATGAAAAGTTTACTCCTATTTTGAGCAAGTAATGCAAAAAGACAGCCTTCCAATAAAAAAGGATCTGGATTTTTGGCCATAGCAGATATTGGAGAGAAATTCCCTCATCTCCAGATTTTACATCTCAATCGGTAGCTGGTTTGGGATTTCAGAACAGTTGGAGATAGCTGAGAAGGTATTGATCTTAGGTAGATCTATCTGAGCATTTGCCCGAGTCAGTGTAGAGTCTTAGCAGGACGCAGTGGGAGCAGATGCGCACTGCCAAGCAGGATAACTAAAGCCTGTTTTTGTTTTCTAAAGCAGACCCATTTCCCCTCCCTTTCTTACTACAACTATATTGTTGATTTGAATCATTCTCTGCACTCCTAACAAGTCTGCAGCCTGGAAATATTAAACAAGTAACTGTAAAAACTCATTAAAAAATTTAAACTTTTCATCCAACAAACACACGCTCGTTGTGTCTCTCTGCCTGTGCAATACATAACTTGGGAGCTGCATAAGGAGCTGCAAATGATACATCACTACTTTACAATTTCTTCAAAGTGACTACAACAATCAGATTTATTTAGAATGCTTTACTGTTTTGAATCTGACTACAATTAAAGTGTTTTTCTATTGATGCTCGACTTCTTTTTTGCTTTATTTTGAACAAATCACAAATTAAAAAAAGGATTACTTACAGCATGATGCAATATTTTTTTATTCATAACTACTAACTAGATCTGCTTAGCAACCCCAGTCCTTGTCTTCCCTTCATCCAATCTTTTATTTGCCAATTACACAAAAACACAAACATACACACTCACACATCCACCCAATACAGGATCTGTAGACTTACTGTCCCCTTGGAGAGAGAACAGGCAGGGAAACTGCAGCCATATTCACAGAATTCCTCCTCTCTATTCCCCTGACTGACGCTTTTGCGCAGGCCAGTAATCGCCAGTGCATGTCTCTTTTAATGGAGGCACATCAGCCCAGCTGCCTGTAGTAAATTGACTTGTTCAGTCTGAGAGGCCTGTGTGTGCGTACATGTGTGAGAATCTGATCTATTTTATTTCAGAGGCATACACAGGATTTTAACGGAAGGCCTGGAATTATCCAATCGCTCAATCCCAGATCAGTGCTCTGACTAACCGCCCCACTTCTCTAGCGTGACACCATTACCCCTGCTGGATGCCTCTCAGCAGAGCCCTCACTGGTTTATCTCATATGGAGCCTGTGAAGTGGAAGGCTTGATAAAGACTCAACATAAACCCTTACATAGGCATTTGACAGACAGCTATAAAACTCTGCTACACTACTCAGAAATATATTTATTATAGAGAAGCAGTGATAGCGAAATCTGTCCAATACTGATAAATATACAATAATTGTAATAATTACAATTATATTATATATATATTAGAAGACTTAAATACTTTGACTATATTATATGATTTGTATACTTTTAAAATGATAAATGAGTGTAAATCACATACTTGTACCCTAGCCCCCTAAAAAAAATAAATAAAATAAAACTGACCAGCATTCATAGCAAAGCTCTGATCCACAATATCATGTTTCAATTAAAATCTAAACATGATAAGGTGAATTAGCAATGATGGATCACTGTTTAGTTCTTTTGGCATAGAAAAAGAGAATACTGTTTGAAAGTAATATAAAGCAGAATATTATCTGCTTCCAATTTTGGCCTAATCAGACAGATGATATTAAAAAAAAAAAAAAAAACCTGCTATAATCACTTTTCATATCTTGCACCCCTAATGTATTATATGCACATAGAGAACCACACCTCTGATTATGTGCTAAAATCATTTTAACTAATAATTTAAGAGCACATTTAAGTTTTGTTTCTTTCTTTTTTTTTTTTTTCTCTCCTCTCCATTAATCTGTGGTCTTCATGCTAGCAGCATGACTAAAGACATCCATACATGAAAGAAAATGTTTTAAGTGTATGTTATTTTTTTATCCAGAAGTTAACAACAGTGGACACAGTGGCCTAGATTAGTCATTTACTAGCCAAGGGCGGCCTGGCACCCCAAACCGTCAAATCTTGTGATGACCATGAGTTTGAGCAAAGTTCAGACTTTCATGTAGAGAGAGAGAGAGATAGCGACGACAGAACAGAGAGAAATGGAGGGATTATTTAGGCCGACATCTGAGAGGATTCCATTTAAATGAGGAATCCTAATGAGCTGATCCATGGATGACACAGCCGGAAAACGAATAGTACTGAGAATGTACTGAGAATTCAAATTCAATTCCAGAACTTGAAATGACTGAGCAAACAGGATGCTGAACTGAAAATCTGATTCAAACCTAGAAATGAGCAAAACGTTAAATAATAAAAAATAATGGTAGGCTAACACTTTATTATAGGGACCAATTCTCACTATTAACCAGTTGATTGTTAGCATGCCTGTTATTAACATACTGGCTGTTTCTTAGTATTTATAAAGCATATATTCTTCATGATCATATTCTGCATCCCTAATCCTTCCCAATACCTAAATTTAACAACTACTTTACTAACTATTAATAAACAGCAAATTAGGAGTTCATTGGGGCAAAAACACATTAAATTCATTAACTGTTTATAAAATTAATTTATAATAAATAAAATGTATACAAAAATAATCTACTAGTGGTCTCATATTCTGCATTTCATTGAATAAACAGCCATAATTAATCACAATTAACTCATGAATACTGGACTAATGAAATTCCTTTCG
Organism: Acrossocheilus fasciatus; assembly: GCA_036784905.1. NCBI lineage: Eukaryota > Metazoa > Chordata > Actinopteri > Cypriniformes > Cyprinidae > Acrossocheilus > Acrossocheilus fasciatus. The sequence continues at coordinate 27,785,497 of CM071955.1, read as the reverse complement.
AGTGACAGCGTTCAAATTTATTCAGTTGTAATTCCTTTTCCTGCCATTCTAATTCATCATCCTGTGGCCAATTCAATTGAAATTCCCAGTTATAAATCGAAAAAGAGCCAATTCTGGAAATTCTGCAAGAAAAAGAAGAGAAAATAAAAGATGCCAACAGAAGGAGGAGGGGAAACACTGCAGTAATATAGCTCAAGTATCTGTTCAGTGAGTGGAAAACCAAGGGTGGGAGGATGGGTGGGCTTAACCATTTAATCTCTAAATCGAGATGAGAATCGCTAAATCACATTAATACCAAATCAGAACAGCACAAGCAAGATTGGCCACCATTTATTGATTTCCTTTTTCTTTAGTCGGCTGATTCAAGCATTTCGACTCGAAACAGAACAGGATTTTCAGGGGTTTGAAGCAGAAAATTGCAGCTGCGCTTTGCAGATAAAACAAGAACTCCATTTGGACGGATGGAAGGGAGAGGTTTGTGTGATCAGGGACCTGGAAAACAAGTGTGTGTAGCAGTGGCGCATGCATACACGCAGAGACGGTCGCAGGTGCATGGAGACAAGTACGCTCTACACTGAGACGTCACATACACCCTCATCCAAAGGATGCTGAGGCTAAAGGTTCCCCACGCAGAGTCACTTTCAGGTCAACCTGATGCTAAAAACCGCCAACTTCACCAACAAAGAGAAAGAGGACGCACTTGTGTGTGTGCGCATGTGTGTTAATTTAGCACTTACTCTGTTTTTAGTGTTATTTGTGCAGTCAGCTGTGCGGTGCAGAAACACTCTGTGCTGTCACATCCACTCCATTATTTAGATCAGGAGCTCTCACTCATGTTTAATTCACCATCGAGCGGCTACGCCACATCTAGACAGAGCCGCACAGCACTGCCTAAATGTGCACTACAGACTCAGCCGAAAAACAACGGCGGAAGTCCTGCGGATGCAACATATTTGCATTACAAAAGGAAACCGCTTTTTAAGAAAAAAAACATTTATGTATCACCAAGAGACTTCTCAGGAAGAATTCTGGGTAAAATGAAAAAGTCTGTGTTTTTTTTTTTTTTTTGCGCAAGCGAAATATGCAAATAACAAGGCACACAGCTTGCACACGACAATTTCCCATCTTCTAGGTTGGTTGTAAACTGAGGATTCAGACTATGATAATCTGCCATACTTTAATGCAATACTCAATGCAATGTACAATTTTTATATCTCATAATTCTGTTTTTTTTGTTTTTTTTCTTGGAATGCTGCTGAGGAAAAAAAAAGTTAGAACTGCAAAATATACACTAAGAGTTGCTTAATTCTGAGAGAAAAGAGAGAGAGAGAGAGAGAGAGAGAGAGAAAACAATTGCAAGATATGAACATGGTATTCTAAGATAAAAAGTTAAAATTATTATTATTATTATTACTACTACTATCTTTTTTTTTTTTTTTTTCTTTTTTTTTTCCCCATTCAGTGGCAGAAACATGCTTCCATATACATGTTAAAAATTCTTGAAACAAGATAAACATAATTGAGAAGCAACAATGAATATATATATATATATATATATATATATATATATATATATTTTTTTTTTTTGGACTAGATACTTGCATTCAGAGAGAGTACAATTATAGCATTTTTTTTTTCCTTCTTCTTCTTTATATATATATATATATATATATATATATATATATATATATATATATATATATATATATATATATATACTAATTAAAAATATAGCTAATTAAACTGGGTTTTTTACCCAGTGTAAAATGTATACAGCTATGATTTATTATTATTATTATTTTATATAAAATATCTATGATCAGCATAATTTTCTCATTTTTTGTGTGAAGAATGCCAAAAATGCTTTGCAAGCACAGACAGCATTTATTTAAACTGGCTTGTGGCTGGTTAAGGCATAAGATGCAGGTATTTGTGCTGAAAAGAAAAAAAAAAAAAAAAAAACTTTTGAAAATGACAAACCCATATTAATAAGATACAACAAATTAATTGTGCTTGCATCAAAATTCCCACTGCGCGCAACACAGGAGTTCTAACCAGCATTTCAAATGCTGCATTAACAGTCTGTAGGGTTTGCTAGCAGTGGTCCATGACGTAAATTCACCATAGTAATATTATTTGGCTGTCACTCTCACTGTTCTTCCTTAGCTCGGGGCGGCTTTCCATGCATCACCCCAGTACCGAATAAACCCAGCTACTCCAAGGGAATTGGATGGAGCTCTCATCTGCATGCTAATGTTTAACCATCCAACCCAAATGTCTGTATAATCACTTTCACAGCAGAACTCCATCCGGTGAGCAGCCCCCGCCAAACACAGTGCCATGTGTCATTGTCAGACAGTTATGACTATCTCTCTCCAAGGAGGACAGACAAACAGACAGAAAGACATGCAATAAAAGACTTTTCCTGCAACCTCTTGGGGTTAAGCAGCACTTATTGAGGTTTGGCTGATGAGTTCTGCAGGTTTTTCACCCTTACAAGCTCCATGACCCTTTGGGAGACACCTGCTTCTGATCAACGTCCTCTTTTATGACCCTGCTTCATCTGGCTTTTGGTTTTTTTAAAAGATCCACTTCAAATAAGAACACATCCCCATCTGGCAATTACAGGCGCATGCAACAAGCCAATCAGCTCAAAGACATGAAACCGTGGACCATTTGGGTCAACTTCAGTGTGAACAAGCCAACTGTAAACATCTGAAAACAGCTAATCAAGGAAAGTGTTTCTGGCCATGGTAAACGACACAATCAAATGTTACATTTTGCATACAGCAAATATTACAAAACCAAAATCGAGAGCAACTACTTGAAGTAAATCCTGGATACCAGAACCTCCGCAGCTAGTTTTCACAAGATAAGCACCAATAAGCAACAAGCCTAGTGGGTAAACAGAACCGAAGGTGTCTGAGAGCAAAATTATTCAAATTTTGCAGAATCAAGTTTGCATGGTGCCAAGTTATTACTTGGATTACATTTCAGAGCTAGACAAATTCACATTCTGAATAATTGCATTTCTGTGCTTGATGCTCATCCATCATTGGAAGTGTTCATTCCCCCAAAATGTTTAATCCAACTAAGATGAGCATTTGGAGTTGAGGAAATCACTTTAACCAGCCTGAAAGCCAATGATCTATATGAGGGAATATATCGCACAGACCTTTCCCAGCCTCCCTCATCCCCAGAACGCACAATACCGCGTAGACAATTAAACAGCAATGGGAGAGGAAGTGAGGCAGGGGGTGGCTCATAGATGAAGTTATCATGACATCACAACAAACACCTGCGTTTCCGGGTTCCTCAGACAAGCAGCTTTTAGAGTTGAATATGCAGTGAGTTGAGCTGCAGTTGTAGGTATCACCGAAGCATTATATAGTAGATACGTTTGTTTATGAAAATTATAATGACTCTATCTATCTATCTATCTATCTATCTATCTATCTATCTATCTATCTATCTATCTATCTATCTATCTATCTATCTATCTATCTATCTATCTATCTATCTATCTATCTATCTATCTATCTATCTATCTATCTAAAACACCTTTCACTCATAACCTGCTAATAAATTTAACTAACAGTGAAAAAAAAGCAAGTAACAATGAATTATTTATTTATTTATTTTTTATTTTTTTTGCAACAAAACATTATAGTGTATATAGTTGTCCACAAACAAAAAAGGCAAGTAGACATGTGCTATGTATCTCTTACACTTGAATACATTTTTAATGTATTGGACTAATTAGACTTAATAAATGTGGTTATTAGGTTATTTTAAATATTAAAATGCAAAGCAAACATGCAATTTTGAACACAATGCATGTTTTAATTTGCTTTGGAAGTTAAAATGAGTCATTTCCAATTTCAAGGTTTGTGTTATGCCTTGGACAATGGGGGTCACCATTGAGATGAGAGATGATAATCATGATCAATTTTGCAGAATCCTGGACTTTTCATGATCTACCAATAATGACAGAAATCTAGTTTTTGGAAAATCCCACATGCAGCACTTTTCTTTATCATTTTCAGCTCTTCAAATCTAAAACAGCTCTTTTCCAGTGTATCTGAAGAATTCAAAAGTGTCGCCACTGACAAACAGCAATTTTATGTATACTCTGCTATAAAACCTCACCTTTCTGACCATATTCTCATCATGATGAAGGACTGGAGGCAAGTACCCATCGACAACTGTAACACAGAACTACAAGCACAGCCAACTAATGTGACGTATTTGAGTGAAGTTTGTATTGTGATCTCTTACATTTGTGCAGACAATGTATTCTGCTCACTGAAGCCGAATGGATTGAGTATGCTGCTGCTGTTTTGGCACAGTCAATTTCATCTTGAGCACCGCTGTGGACTACGGTTCATGTTAATAGCTTTCTACACTGTTAATTTCAGGAATGGCTGGGCAGATCACTGCTGCTTGATGATGAGGAGTACACGATAACCTGCTCTCTCACCTGTAAATCACACCTTACTTTGTTTTACACAGGAGTAATTAAAAGCTATATTTACCCAGATAACAATACAAATGATTCTGTTCCAAAACTACAACTAACTGAAACTGACCCTCATAAGTGAATGATTAGGGCACCTGCATAGGAGATGTAATTATCATGTTACCATCCTAACAATATGATACCCTAAAAGTAAAATGCACAAAACAATTATTGGGTAAAATACTCTACTGAACAGTTTTAAGCTATTGTTCAATACTGAATAGATTTTATACATACGCCATATTGGTCTAAATGCATTATGGGAGTGCTTTCTCCACAAAACATGTGTGATGCTTCCTTTTGGCTACAAGACGGCACCTTAGAAGGCAACATTATTATATTTCGGAACAGCCGTCGCGTTGGGAGCACACCTATGATACCTAGGAGTCTACAAAGGAGCAAGCATCTTCGCCAAGTCAGCAGCGTTTGAATAGCGCATACAGATGCTTTTGATAACTAGATTTCCGTACAGGATCGTGGAAAAGAATGTTGAATACTGAACAAGGCCACTTTCAATGAAATAAAACAACAGTTTGCATAGAGCATATGAAATCAAGGTTACTGGGAGAAATAACACAATTCTCTTAGTAGAATAATAAATAAATAAAACTGCCATCTTAAGTCGTTTAAAATGCATAACTAAACTCCAGTTCAATGAATGGGCACGCTGACAGATGAAATCAACACATAGAAAGTGGCTTTTTAAAGCACCTCCTTGTTAAACACCGTCAAAGAAAGCGGTTATAAGTGTTAAACGGCATCAAAGCGTGACTGAAACTGCTAAAATAAGGTCCTTCACCCAAACCGTTTCAGTTCAAGCTTACATAATATATTCTGGTGTGAACCGAAAATGGTTTAAAATGATATGGGACTCACGTCAAAGTAGGGCTGTGCAATTAATCGTATTTGATTATCATGCGCATCTCATCAGGATTATGAACGCGATTTTGCCTAGCTTGTCAGTGAACTACGGCTCTGTGTATTAACTGCCGCTCCATCTGAAAGCAGGTGATGGCGATTTACTGCTAATCACGAAACCGGCTTTACTGACGAGATGCGCATGATAATCGAATACGATTAATTGCACAGTCAAAGCGAGTAACCTAATGCAAAAGTAATGAACGTTTTACTTGGGAATAAAACAGATTTTCAACACATTTGGAAATACAATTGAGGAGTGTTAACCATCTGTCTGAATTTACCCTAGTTTCTCATGGGTGGAGTGGAACAAGTGATGGTTTTGCTCCCACACATGCACACACACACACACACACACACACACACACTTGTTTGCCATTTAAGCCATCTATTGTTGGGGTCATAACAGCTTGTATATCACTTAGACCTTCAAAGCAGGCTGACATTAATAGGCTCACCTTTTGACCTCAAAGTGAATGACCAAATTCCTGTCGCTGCACATAAAGAAAAGCATAAAGCCATTTGACGTGAAAGAGAGCCGAGCTTTTGCAGCAAACAACATATATTTTCCCCTCGCTGAACTCTTTTACGAATTTGTAATCTTTCTTGTGCACATCCGTAAAAGACCCCGGGCGATCTGATATTGCTCATCGCAGCAATTTAGAGAGCGTTGGCAAAACTCACAAATTAAAAATGCCACTCAAATATGGCTTTCACAGTCAATGGGATAATCAAAACACGCAAGGGGGGGAATATCACAAGATGTTCTTCTTCTCTCTCTTGATTGAACCACTTCAAACGAAATTCAAACATGATTCCTCCAGCCAGGAAAATAATCCTGATCTTTTACATGAACCACAGGATCATCTCTACACAAATCAGGCAAGACTTTGTGATCAAAGAGCAGAACGCACAGAATCAGCTGTCGTGCTCTGAGGAAAGGGGACTCATGGGTAACAAGGCCAGCCGGGTATTTGTTCTGTTCTGGTTAGTAAAATATTAAAGTCGACCTGAAATCAGAATTGACCCTATTCTTATGTCATCCTATTCACAATTTTGAACATTTCATCAGTGCACATTATTTCAAAGGAAAGAGAAACAAATAACTATTACTGTGCTTTTTCCCTCTTATATATATATATATATATATATATATATATATATATATATATATAACACACTAGAAAATAAAATGTTGACTGAATCAATTCTTGATCAGCAATTCAGCACTCACTGATGTGCTGAAACTTGCCATTTGTATTTGCATCAATCATAGAATGAATTTCCTGAAAAACAAAATGCAGTGGCTTCTATTTTATACATATTTCATATATAAATATCACTGCTAAAACCACCTTTCATATTGTACATGCAGTAGCTGAAAGTGCTTTAGAAACAGGTGAAAAGCATTTTTGGCATTCAGCCATTTTTCTACCCTGGATTAACTCGACTGATTGCGACACGCACTCACAAAGCACTTTCCTCGGTATTTCACCTTGAACCAGCCCTCTTAGTAAAATTGATGTTTGTGGTGGGTTCAAATAATTAAGGTATAGATCAGAGCTCCTTCGTGAAGTACTCCTTAAACCAGGCCAAACCATGATGAATGCTTATTTCTGAAGCATTAAAAAGTTTTCCATTCCGTAAATAGAAAAAGTATTGCTAAAAAGGTATCACTGGAGGAAATGATGATTTACGAATCAATGATGGTTCGCCAAACACTGGAGGTTAGAAGAAATTATCCATGTAGCATCTGTTTTACTCTAAAGGGAGAGCTGTAAGTCATGTAATCACTATCAATAGGCACAGTCCGTTCCATTACTCTTCTCTTCCATCTTTTTGCGTTGCTGAATGAATTTTAGCCACAAAGAAGATTTAGATGTGTTTTTATATGAACAAGTTACAGCACAGGCATGTTGTATCACAGCCCAGCATGTGCTGATGAAATTCACCATACATGCTTTACAGCAGCATGTTTCTGTCTCCCTGGAAGAAAACTATCATGTTAAAGTAGAAGAGCCCTATAAACAAAGTAAAAGGGATAGTTCACCCAAAATCATTTACCCACCCTTATGTCATTCATAACCTGCAAGACATGCATGTGGAACACAAAAGAACATATTTTGAAAATGCTGCCAACCAGTTTTCGTGACCACTGACCATTATGTTTCCCATACAAAAGAAAGCAAGTTGCACATGTTCGGAAAGGCACGAGGGTCAGTAAATCATGACAGAATTTCCATTTTTGGGTAAACAGTGCTTTTAAAAAAGACTTGCGAGTTCATAAAGTGTCAATCTATTGATTGATCTGGCCTAGTGCTGAGCCATTTCAGGCATTATCAATAGATCGGCAGACCCGATGGACTCCTCGGGCCGCATTACAATCAACAGGATGCAAATTGCCCTATTAATAGATTAGTCTAGCGGGTTCCAGCTTGGCAAAAAAAGGGCGAGTGAATCTCAGAGCAGATAACATTATAAATTACAACACTTCTGCCCATGCTTTTCAATGGAAGAGCCTTGGGCGTCGAATCACAGAATCCATATAATTCATTACGCTTCATTATTTTACTCGACTTCGAAGTTAAGCGTTAAGCATTCAGCTGTACGTGTAGCTGCACGTGTTTGCGAACGCAGACGGCGGGCAGCCCTTCCAGCTCTGACATGTGCATGTGCACGTAGAGTTGATTTATGCTGAGTGATTGCTTTGCTTCAGAAGGAGAAACAATAACCAGATGTCTTCTAAGACCCCCATTCCAGCTGTTAATTGCATGGCAAGTGTCTAGTAAACACTGCACAGAGGTGAACAAAGAGGGATGTGTTCAGTGCGCCCAGGTTGTGTATATCATTTAGATCTGCAAGGTGTCTTGTCAACAGGGCATGCTTGGGTTTGTTTGCTCAAGGATCTTGTCTGAACGGATCTTTGTGACTTTTTGTATGCTCCTATATTTTTTGCCCAGGGATTTTATTCTGTACGTCTTTGAAGTCTTAAATTATAGCCTGGGAAGAAATTAATAGTTATGTGCATGTCATTAATGTCAAGAAGGTGAAATATTTTGCTCTGTTAAGTTAGCCGTCATTGCTAACGGTGGGAAACGCAAGCCAGATAATTCTTTCTGAAGTCATCCCTTACCCACAGGAACAAATGCTCAAATTTGCTGACTCTTTTAATACTGTGTGCTACCATCGACAATTTTGCTTGGGCACAATTCCAGATCTAGATCCTGTATCATCTTGCCATGCAAGTTTAGATCACATGACAAAAGTCTACAGGAACTGAATCTGAAAGCAGCCTTAGAGACACACAAACATTTGGCCACCGTGTGGTTCAAACAAGGCTGTTCTGTTTTTGGAGTCACGCCAAAGGCAACATGTTCAAGCTAAGATATTTGCAACTGTACAAGGTGCCATATATTACACAAAGCTTAGCGATAAAGTCATCTCCTTATGGTAAGCTAGGAATTCAGTGAGCCTTGCAAAACTTTTAGCAAAGCATTATATCACTACAAAGAGCAGCAGTACATTGAGAAGCAAAATATCATTGAAATGTTATCTTTTAAATGTTTTAATCAAGCCTCCATCACTTAAAGAGTGGAAAAGTGAGATGATACAAGGAATAATCACCCAATGAAAGGAGGTTCAAGTGTTATCACATAAGCCTTTCACTCAGCTGACCCTAAACAGCTGTTCTGACTGGCTTAACTTCCTCTACAGAGCCACTGGGGGCAGGCCAGAGATGCGCTCTAAGACCAGCCAATACATCAGACGGTTTGTTTACAACATTAGAGGTCAGCAGTGCAGTATTGATTGAAAAATATACTCTCAAGAGCAGTTTATTAAAAGACACCTAACGCTGGGCCAACAGTAGTACTGTCAGAGACTCTGGGGATTGCACATGAATTGAATAATCTTGCTGATAAAGGAACAGGATGCTTTTTTAAAGGGGAACTGTCTGTTTAAATCAGGTTATTGTGTCACTCCATGTGTTGCATTTGTTTTACAGGAAGGAAGGTTCAGGTAGAGGGGATGAACGAGGGAGGGCAGCTTCTCTGATCTTCACAGAGGAGTCACACCCATATATCAATCACAGACAAAGCAAGTGCTTTAATCTGGCAGCCAAGAGAAAGTTCACTAATTGCAACCTATACTTGACTACAACAATAGCTGCTGCACCTTGGAACATTATGAACAGTATTAACTGCCAGCATTAATTGGTTATTACAGAAAAAAAAAAAAAAAAATAGAATGTTGAGTCGTGGGAGAAAAAAAATAAATAAATGTAAATGTTAAAATTGCATTGTTACTTGCAACTTGACACAGATATTTCTATTCAATTTTTAACTTGAGTTGTAAAAAATCCAAATTGGTTGCTTTTTTCGGTGTGTTCACTTTATAGGCCAATGACGACAAATAAAGGTGATATAGATTATGCAAATTATGTTTTCCCCTAGTAATAGCTGATTTATTAACAATATAAGAAATAATGATAAAACATTATGCCAGCCCTAGTTTCTTTTCTATGTAGTTTACAGACACCAAGAGGTGCATTCAAGTCATTTTTGTATGAACTGCATTTCTTGAAGTATTATAATGTTATAAATAAATAAATAAAAATTGGTGAGCACTGATGTTTATCTATCTATCTATCTATCTATCTATTTATTTATGTATTTATTTATTTATTTTCTTAAACAATAAACACCTGACGCAAAATGTTTATGTAATAATAAAAGCAGCAGGTTCTCATTATCAATTTGTAACGTGAATGGTTCATCGCTTCGGGTTAGCCTACTTGATCCGTCTCCAACCAAGCCACTCATTTGACATATGATCTGGCGTCAAATGATACCGTCAAACAAAGACTAATAAATAAATAAATAAATAATCACTTTTACGTGTAAACATGAATATCCTTTATTTCTTGGAAGCTCATTTACTCATATGTCCGTTCCCTTGTAGGCTCTAACCTGAGCTCTCCAATAATTCACAACTAACAAGCAGCACATATTCTAGCGCAGCATCACTATCGCCATCTGCCTGCATCTTATACTTTCACGCGTTCGCTTCGAGTTCATTTATCTTAATTACGGCAACACTATCATCAGAGGGTTTAGTTTAACTTTACACAGTTATGAAACATTCGTAGATCTGCTGAGTCTTTTTTGAGACGCCTGACCTGACAAACAACAAAAGCTCATATTTGACTAACGACACATCCTTCAACGGAGCTCATGGACTTACCTGGAGCGTTTAACGCGACCAGCAGGACTATCCAAAAAGTCGCCAATATCGCCATCGCGCTTCACGCCTTGCGCCGAATATCCGATCTGATATCGCGATCTGCAAAGAGCGATCCGGTGATTCATGCAACTTCAACACAATCCACTTCTGTTCACCCTTCACTATACGACAGAAAGTCAACTGTTAATGAAACTGCATTCAGTGCAACGTCTGCAGAAGAGTTTAGTACAGCCAGGAATCTAGATCAAACCCAAAGCCCGAATGTAAGATGCTCATCGACTCTCTCTGATTCTGCAGATGAAAAGTCCGCTCGACGAGGCGGTAAGAAGCAGATAAGTTCAGGGATCCCGCATCCCAAGCGTTGAATCCAGTGCGGCTGTTCAACCCTCTCAAAACAGAAGCTTAATAACAGTGCCCTGAATAACGGGGCGTTTAATGCATCCGATCCGTTGGTTCCACAATACAAGTACGTATGATAAGATTCTTCTTTACTTTTTTGCGCAGTAGTAACCAGAATATGTCCTAGAAGTCCCAACGGTCCCGGTCTGTTCCCTCAGTTTGGGAGTCTGAGGATTATCAGATTATTATTTTTGTTGTTTTTGTTGGGTGCAGGAGATGTATCAACGGACGTGAAATCCGTTCCGAGTAATTTTTTTTCCCCGAGAAAACGGACTGATTCTCCAGAATATGGCAACAATTCCGTGGTTTGGCGTACTTCGGGCACTGCTGCCACAACCTGAACTGTTCTAGTGTAGCTGATACAAGCGCGAGCAGAGATCCGAATCAGGGTGACGTCAGAAAAGGGCGGTGCTTACAAGATCTTGAAGCGCGAGTAGGAGGATTTAGTCCATTGTTGCCATGTCCGCTTATAATAAGCGGCTCTGTGCTTGTTTTAGCTTGTAAGTATGAGCAATGGTGGTCTACGTTATTTGTGGATTATTTCCAGAACACACGCAGGTTTCTGAGGTTTGCTGGTCCATAAATAGCAGCTGCCAGACTGTTTTAGCCACACTGTATGTGATGTCTTTATTAAGCACCCTTAGTTTGTTTTCCCCTGTTGTCACGTTTTTAAGGGTGTTCACACTGACAGTAACTTGAAGAGACCGAGCAACTTACTGGACATCATTCATATTCAGTGAGAATTGACAATTTCCGCTGACGCGAGAGACAGGCGACAAGCACAACTGTAAATAAGCAGCAACATGATGGACGAATAGCAGTAGTGCAGTGGCCCACCGTCTGATTCGGGATAGCTGGCAGAGCAGAAAGGCCTACTAGGAACAAAATGAATCACTGTCATTGTAAATAGGGCTTTCCAGTCCCTCTCTTACAAATGCATAGATTATTTTATGCAATGCAATACATGGAATAAAATAAATAAACAATCCTCAACGATCCATAATATTGGAGAGAGAAAGAGGGGGGGGGGGGGGGGGACTGTGCACACTTAGTTTTGTCAGCTCATATGTTTTCGTGATTGAGATCTGGCAACTCTAATTTAGTCGCCATTGCGCAAAGTTTACTCTGAGGGGAGGATTAAATTCGCAGACATGCTGAAAATATATATGCGAAAAGAGATCTTCTGCATGACAAACCGGACATGAAATTATCAATGTGTGAGTTGAGGTAAAATGTTGATTTTATCCCCCTATTGCCTATTTTATTCTATCTTCTATTTACTAGCCAAACAGTAACACTCAAGACTTGTCAACTTTAAGAGACTTTAAGACGCTGAGGTTTGAAGTCAGCGCTTTGCTTCGCTCTCCGTGTCAACTGTCAATTAATATTTAATCTAACTTTATTATTTACAAACAGTCGTAACTTTTCCCATTTCATAAATCTATGTCAGGTTGGACAGTCAGTGTGACAGAAAATGGGGTGATTGAGGAGGTGGAAGTAGTAAAACACTTCCCTCTGCTGGTCACCCTCTCGTGAGTTCCTCTGGGTAAACCGGACACTAGACAGCGGTGTGGGAGTTTACCGTTACCGACAGTCCTTCTCTTTACAGAACTATGGCATCAGTTTACCTCACGTGAGGACAAGTAACCTCTCATTGAAGTCAATCAATTCATTGTTGCCAGATCTCGCAAGAAAATGCATATCCTGGTCTGAAAGAAGACCACAATAAGCACACATTCTGATTAAAAAAATAATAATTTAATAAAAACATAAAATCAGAAATATAATTAAGAATTTATATATATATATATATATGTGTGTGTGTGTGTGTGTGTGTTGTTTACATTTATTTTCCAGCATTTTTAACTCAATATATTTTTTTTCTTAAAATATAATTTTTATTTTCAGTTTTACATGGGAGTTTGCATCTCCGATATGAATAACATGTAAAATATATTAATATATCAAGGTCAGAGGCCAAGGCCAGATATTGAGTTAATGTATTATTGTATTATTGAGTATTTATATACAAGAGCTGAGTATTTGTAGGGATCCTCTCTTCAATATTTTTCTCAGACATTTGAGCCACTCACTCACTGCCCCTATCTGTTTTGCTGAGGATACAAAAAAAAAAAAAAAAAATAAAAAAATATATATATATATATATATATATATATATATATATATATATATATATATATATATATATATATATATATATATATATATATTAATTGAGGTCTTAATTTCTTATTTTCTGAAGTATTGTAGCATAAACTTACATAAAATGTGCATTAAAGACTACATTGGTGAAATAAGTGAAAATTCAATAAGATGCTGGACAAATTAGAAATGTGAGGAAAGGAGAAACAAACTGCAGTTTATAAAGACAATATGAGTGTGGTCAAAACAGCAGTTGTGGAAATTTGACAGAAAGATTTACATTTTATTGTGTTATAAGGGCCAAGATCCCAAAAAGATGACACTACTCTGGAAGTCCATAAGAAAAAAATGCCCAAAGTCACTTATAAAAAGCAGGCATGGCAACACTGAAAGCTATCCAAACCACATAGTGGTTGGCAAACTGACCAAAATCTTAAATCACATGAAAAATAATGGTTTGCCTTCATCGAGTTATGTATGAAAATAATCAAATAAAAGTCCATTTTATGTGTAAAACTTACTGACAGTCCAAAAATATGCATTACCAATAATGTGCATTTAATATACATAATATATATATTATACAGTCTAAATTATACAGATCTCTCCATTCTCGGGCCACATTTGAAGCCACTGCAAAATAGCTGATACACATGCGAGTGCATGTGCAATGAATTATAAATGAATGCAGCAAGGTGTGACTCTTAAAAAAAAAAAAAAAAAAAAACTTTTGTTGTGCCTGACACCTTTTAATAACAAGTTCTCCTTCATCTTGACCTGTTTGGGACCTATCCAGCTCTTTATTTTTGTATTATTCATTGTTTCTTTGTCTAAAGAAAGCAGTGCTGTCCACTGATAGCTGCACAAATATATCTATAGCAGTATAAATGATGCAGCAAAATATCTACTGGCTGACACAGTTCTACCATCACACGGTCTATATATCATCATACCACCCAGCCCTGCAGCCACAGTCACAATAATCTTGAAATTAAAAAGTGCTAGTAACAGATGTCGTTTGCATGTGATGAATTAAAAAAATGCATAAAAAATGGTGACGATATTTAATTTAAATGCGCGCACAAAATCCAGTTTCCCATGCACCGTGGGTGGGAGTTTCTCTCAACAATTTACAAATTGGAATGAATGATTTTATTCATCAAAACATCCATTCTGAAGTGTTGATGGAACAACACTGTTTAGTTTGTAGGATCTGGTGTTTGATGCATGGAGGGTTTTTTTTTTTTTTAACTCATAGAAGAAATTGAGAGCCCCAAAACAACCAGATCTTCATGCTCTGTCCAGGGAAACAGACAAACCTTAAACAAAAAAAAAAACAAACAAAAAAAATCATCTGCAATGAATATGAACGATCCACTTCTTCCATTGCACCATTCGACCCATGAAACAAACACATGACTCGTAAAGTTTACCCATTGCATGAGAGTTCAACCCTTTACTGTTTGTTTCTACAATAAACAGACACTCCTTTCTCCTCCCATTTTCTTTCCCACAAATACAAATGTGCTAGTTTAGACACACACAAACATGCAGTTTAGCCATTAATTGTGTAGCTGCGTGAGGTTGTATGTACACACATCTCTAAACCTCACGCCCATGAGAGATGAAAAACAATCACAAGTACACAATATTTATTAGTTTGTTCCACAACAATATCAGCAATCACAGCTGTGCACTGAACGATTTTCAGCAGCAGAATGGGATCACATGCACATTTGAGTCTCTTAAATCATTTAATGGGCACTGAACGGGCCACCTTCTCAATATTGTGTGCATCGATGTATATGTGTCAGAATTACAGAAGCTTTACACTCTGATGAACCTCATTTATTAGAATCAACACTAATGACCACGCTATTGGAAATTACTCAACTCATGACTGATTTAATGATTATGGAGTAAGGCTGTATGCAAATGTGCATACTTCTCCACTATATAGAGAAAAACGGTACGTAAAAAGTTTAGTATGTCCAAATTCACAGTAGGCGAAAGAAATGATGACTTACTACTTCTGGCAAGATTACAAAGTGTGCATCCAATGGACACTCTATCCCATGAGGCCATGGGAGAGAAGTTGATATCAGGTCACTACATAGAACATACATTTTTAATGGTCACTGAGTATTTAAAAGAATGCATTTTCGAAAGAAAAAAAAGGGACTAGAACTCAGCAATGAATGACTTGAATGAATTGCAACGAAGAATATTGATCATAATGCATAAAAATGATTTTTGCTAACCCGCTTATATTTAGAATGCAATGACAGTGTTTCATCCAACAAACAACCTAAAAGCACTGCAAGGATAACGCTGCAGACTTCACACGCAGTGCTTCGAGTCATTTTGCGCGTCCCAAGAGCAGAATGATGTATGGTGTATCTGGACTGTGTCAGGATCTGAGCGATTTCCAGGAAGTTAGAGAATAAAAGAATGTGTTTCCACTTTGGATGTCACCGTTAAATTGATTTCTCTGGGACACAGCAACAGTGTTAGGACGTGTTTATCATGACCAACAATGCTGTGTTGTAGATATGCAGCTCGGGCAGCAGTTGAAACCCAATACATATGACTGAATTTGTAATTGATATTCAATACAAACAATATGATACGCAGGATCAGAAGTCCAAACAGAGGAAACATGCCTGTCGTTGAGTAGAGCTGTGTTACATTCCTGTTCCTACATCTCTCATATTTCAAATGAGACAGCAATATTTACAAATAATATTAGGCCACACGTTCTACAATTTTAATAATATTTTAAGGTCAGTTTAACATGGCCATTTCTTGCATTTTTAACCAGCCCTGTCTCACTTTTTATACACTGGTATTAGTATGTATCGTTTACAGGTACAAAAACATGGAAATGTAAACATTACATATAGCTATACAAAAATATAATATTTTACTAAATATATTTGCTTATTTATTTTTAAACCATTTTATAGATATGTTTTTGATCCCTTAACCCTATCTCCAAACCTAAACATATAACCACTTACAGTATATACTGTAGAATATATATATATATATATATATATATATATATATATATATATATATATATATATATATATATATATATATATATATATATATATATATATATATATATATATATATGTATGTATGTATGTAAGTTCAATGACCCTTTTCATGTCTATATACAATTAAATAGATTGTTTGGAGCAGGTAATATCACTCCTACATCTAGCACTAACCATTTCTTACTACTGTATATACAGATAATATAATATATTGTGAATATAAAACGGATCACATTACAGCGCAAGTATAATCAAAATAATGTATTGCAAAAATGCTAAAAAGCAGTGAAAGTAGTCCAAATGACTGAAGTTTCTCACAAAATAATTGCATGCATTCTGAAGATTTGGATTGCAGTGTACAAATAAATATTTTATATCATTTTACTTTTAAAATGATATAAAATAGACCATTTTATGTTGCATTTTCTGTCACAGCATTAGAGAAAACACATTTTCTACAGAAATGTTATTCATTTTAAGATTTTTAAGTGTAATCGTGTTTGAAATGTCCATTTAAGTAAATAAGTCAAATGTATTAAACAAATACCATTGAAAACAAGCTCACTGATCATAAATAAAATAGTATCGACTGATTAATTCCGTTAATTCAATCTTCGGGATTCTTAAATGTGTAAATGTAAAAAAAGTTATTTATACGTAAATATGTAACGTTTTAGATGCTGTCAGTTGTACTTTTTTTCAGACTTTCATACTATCGGTCTGAACATTTCGCTGCTGCACAGTGCTGTATGCTATATCTTGCCTATCAGCATATTAGCAATTTCCTCTTTGCACCACATAAGAAAATAGACGTGTGGCATGAGAACATGAGAGTTGGAAGACCTGTGTTAGTACATTGGTATGACATGTTTTATAGTCTATGCAAAAGTAAGTACATTTACATGAAACAAATTGTATTAGTGAGATCACATTGTTTTGACCCTCAGAATTGAAAAGGCTGCCCCCCCTTAAGGCTTTTAAGACCATGTAAACATCATTTTAGCATTTGAGTAACAACACAGCCCATCCTTCAACAACAGCCTCTTCGCATCTGCATCGCATCATAAAAGGTTCACAAAACGGTCAATGCTAAAATGTGCTGGACAAACAGTCAATAGTATCTACTTCTGCTGCTGGTGATGTTTAGAAATAATACAACATATACAATACAACATATTCCCTCATTATTACTTCACAGAAAGATTAAGAAGCTGAACTAGACTACACTATAGAATAATATATATATATAAACTTTGTAATAAGTATAATTGACATACTTAAGTGGAAGGTTATGCATTTGTTAACATTAGAATCTGTAGAACATCTCTCTCTCTCTCCATCTCTCTCTCTCTCGTGGTGTGATTAGTTTGTCCTATTTCTGTCAGTTTTGTTGGTCTTTTTAAACTTCTTTCATCGACCTTGAGCTGGAATGGCAATACATGAATAAAACTTAAATTTTATAATACACTCACCACTATGAAGTAGTTTGTGCTTTGCAAAGGGTTTGTGGAAGAAAAAAACTGAATTTGATCACATTTAAAGACTGAAAAACTGGAGGCTTGGTGAATCTCACACAAGACAGTCAATAGGAAAAACGCACAGATAATCTACTGCAGCATTTTTAAAATGCTTATAGAATACAAAAAAAAAAAAAATGTTGGTGAGCACAACTTGCATTTACAAAGCACCACTTGCACAGTCTGATTCACAAACAATTAACTATTATGAGCATCTTGAATGATTCATTCAAATAGACACAATCACATGTTACCAGGCTGCAGTTTTAAGTGCTGTACTCTTTGTTTTTCTACTTTCAAAACAACCAAATCTAGCATTATGCACCAACTTTTGACGTCAACATTCTGAAGACTTCTATGTATGTTTATTCCTTCTCTCTGTGAAACACACATTATTTATGTTTTAACAAACAGCAGGCAAAACATGCTTGTGAGATGACTTGTTCAGTTGTTGTGCATCTGATGATCACTGTAATTTTCTTCAACAATAACTAGTTTGAAGTCAGCGGGCTCTTACATGTACATTTTTTATTTTTATTTTTTTAAGAAAAAAAAAAAAAACACACATCAGGCTTCTGTACTGAGACGTTACATTGAAGATGTAAACATGCTGTCCATTGTACAATTCTCACTGGATCCCACTGAAGCTTACCCGTATTAAGACAACAGTATTAAGCATGCCAACTGCTTATTAATTAAACTTGAATGTGTGTACAAGTACACAAAAAACATATTCCAACTTGGTCTAACTATTTAGCCATGACTGTAAGGCGAAGTCAGTGCCATCTGCCCGCTCAACCACCCACCATCTGGGATGCATTTGCCTTTCCGTCCGTGATATCACTTCATTGGGTGTTTATCAGTGCTGCAGCTCATGCAGCGCCCCACTGTTGGGACTCTGTAGGGGGGAAACTCACGCAACTGTCGGGTCAACGCTTTGACAGTCTCCTGTGATTACAGGTGAGACAACAGACAGCACGTCAGCCCCGCTTTGTCAGCTAATGCAGACCCATTGACAGAAGCTTTGAGCACTCAGTTAAATGTATAATAATATTTGACAAGTAACTACATTCAAAATAAATGCAAATATTATGCAAGTACTGCATATTTTTTATTTGCATATCCAGTGGTGCATTGGAAAAAAAAAAAAAAAAAAAAAAAGGTGTAGGATTACTTTGGAACAATTTTCACTCACAAAATTATTTATATATATAGATTTTTTTTTTTACTGTTTACCATAACTTATGTCAAATTCGGAGATTGTTCTGATACACTGGAAATCTACAGATGTCCTATTTATTTATGCCCAGAATTTATTTTCTTAAGGGGAAAAAAAACAAAAAAAACCTTTTGAAACCAATCCATTCCAAATTTACTCTCATATCTGTTACATGCTCAAATTTAGTGACACTAAATGTTAAATTTGTTTAAGTTTTCCTGATTATGTTATTTACTTCATTACTTGGCCATTGTGCCCTGAGCCTTGAATTGCTAGCGCGCTCCAAAGCCTGAGACTGTCAAAGAAAGCTTAGCTTCATGGCCCTTAAGGCATGTCGTGCATAAAGCGCTCGGACCCTCTAGCACATGCTGACCTAGGGCACCCTGGCCCTGAAGCGCATGTTTCAAAAACTAGGCCCTTAAAATGTGGGCTCTCAGAGAGTAAAGGGTAAGCTAAAAACCAGGGCCCCCAGGCCCCTCCACACAAAATGTTCCAGGTTAATGCAACTTAAGATTGTAAAAATAGTAATGCATGTACATTTGAAGCATCAGTCAGGACATTCATGTATCTGGCAATATGTTGAAGTAGGAATGAAGCAGTTAGTCAAGTTAGCATCATTTACTAAATGGACTTCCACTATAATCAACAATTATATAACAAACACAACAAATGTAAACATTAAAAAAAAAAAAAAAAAGTTATGTTATATATTTTGTGGTTACTTTTCTGCCATCTTGCAGTGCTGTAACTTATGACGTCACAGGGTTAGTTTTCTTGCCATTCACATTCAATATTAACAGTTTGTGCTTGTTAGACAAGGTAAAGCAGTCAAGTTTATTTGAACAGAGCCCTGGCCATGTGGCTACAAATTAAGGGCCAGATTTACTAACAGCGTGCGCTGACGCAAACCATCTTTTGGCATTAAAATAGTACTGTCAGGAATTACTAAAGATGTGCAGTGAAGAATTAGTGCTGAAAATGCGTGGACACAGTTATTTTTGCATCTGACCTTATTGAATATGCATTTGTACGAGTTTCCCTGTCAGAAACAAAATTTATGGGAGGAGAGTATTAAAATGAATCATGCAACGCAGTTTGCTAACGCTTGTCAAATTACTGGTATTTGCGCCAATATTTAATGCCCAAAAAAAGCATGTCTTAAAACAGGCGGTAATTTGCGCTGCTCTTGGTAGATTGTGCTGGTCATTATGGAAATGATCTGGCTGCGTCTGTGTTCTTTAATGTGTGCATTGTTAGTAAATCACCCAAAGAATTTTCCCCTCCCATTGGTGCTTTTATGGTATTGCGTTCTAACATAATAGACTAGAAAACTTCGTTGACATTAGTGGAAGTGCCTTAGCATGATTCAAATCGTACTTATCTGACCGCCATCAGTTCGTAGCAGTGAATGAAGAGGTATCATATCAGTGACAAGTGCAGTATGGAGTACCTCAAGGCTCAGAACTAGGGCCGTTACTTTTCACGCTTTACATGTTACACTTGGGAGATATTATCTGGAGACATGGTGTTAGCTTTCACTGTTATGCTGATGATACTCAGCTCTATATTTCTTCGTGGCCTGGTGAAACACATCAAATTGAGAAACTAAAGGAATGCATAGTCGATATAAAAAACTGGATGATGAGTAATTTCTTACTGCTAAATTCTGAAAAAAACAGAGGTGTTAATTATCGGACCTAAAAACCCCACATGTAATTACCTAGAACACTATCTAACACTTGATGGCTGCTCTGTCAATTCTTTTTCATCAGTTAGGAACCTAGGTGTGCTGTTGGATAGCAATCTTTCATTTGAAAGCCATGTTTCTAGCATCTGTAAAACTGTGTTTTTCCATCTCAAAAAGATATCTAAATTGCGACCTATGCTCTCAACGTCAAATGCAGAAATACTAATTAATACGTTTATTACCTCAAGGTTAGACTATTGTAATGCTTTATTGGGTGGTTGTTCTGCACGCTTGGTAAACAAACAACAGTTGGTCCAGAATGCAGCAACTTGAGTCCTTACTAGAACCAGGAAGTATGACCATATTAGCCCGGTTCTGTCAACACTGCCCATCGGACAGATATCACATTATAGTCCTCCACGTCCGCTGCATTCTCAAAATACTGGCCGTTTGATAATACCTAGAATATCAAAATCGACTGCGGGCGGCAAATCCTTTTCCTATTTAGCGCCCAAACACTGGAACAATCTACCTAACACTTTTCGGGAGGTAGACACACTCTGTCAATTTAAATCTAGATTGAAGACACATCTCTTTATCCTGGCGTACACATGACACACTAATACGCTTCTAATATTCAAATCCGTTAAAGGATTGTTAGGCTGCATTAATTAGATCAACCGGAACCGGGAACACTCCCCATAACAATGTACTCGTTACATCATAAAAAGAATGGCATCTACACTAATATTTGTCTGTTTCTTTCTTATTCTGTTTCTCAGTCCGTATCCAATCAGATGGTGGATCAGCACCAAGAGATGATGTCTGAAGCCCCTCAGACATAAATTTCAATTATAATAAACAAACAAATATATATTATAAAAATACACCGAGAAACAATAAATACATTAAACTATACATTACAATTATAGCAAATGAATAAATCATATAAATGAAAAACTTCAAATAATGAATAAAACACTAATATAACAATTACATTAAATTATAAATTAAAATGATCCATCGGGACAAGACCCCAGGAATCAGATAAGCCCTTTACACAATCTGACATGGCTGCGGTTGGAATTGAACTGCAGGTTTCGTCTGGCCAGAGGAGAACTGGCCCCCCGACTGAGCCTGGTTTCTCCCAAGGTTTTTTTTTTTCTCCATTCTGTCACAGAGGGAGTTTTGGTTCCTTGCCGCTGTCGCCTCTGGCTTGCTCAGTTGGGGACACTTAATTTCTAGCGATTATCGTCGATTTGGTTGCACAGATACTATTTAAACTAAACTGAGCTAGACAATGACATCTCTGAATTCAATAATGAAATGCCTTTAACTGAAAATTTTGAAAATTGAGTGTTTAATCTTATCATTATACATTACTGACACTCTATCCTCCAATTTTATACTGTTAAGTGCTTTGACACAATCTGTATTGTTAAAAGCACTATATAAATAAAGATGACTAGACTTGACTTGACTTAATTTGACCTGTTTAGTAAATCCTTTGAGTCCTGTTATTTAGTTGTTAGCAACACCAACAGAATTGCATCTTAAGTTGCTCTGTCTATTTTCAGTGAAGCCAACCAATCATGTTACATCGACAACAACTCCAACATGTATGCTAGCTAGATGGCTAGGTAGAAATTCTGAAAATCAAGCTAGCGTTAGTTCTGGCAGGACATGCTACTCAAGCTCGCATCAGCTGACTCTCAGCTGAACCCCATCTACCTATAGGAATATGACACCCATCTAAGCTTCCATATATAAGGTCCTTCAGTATTATCAGCAGTTTTCACATTGCTCAAAAGCTAATTACCCTCCTCCATCCCCAACTCCTCCTCTGTCAGTCAGGATTCAGGATTCTCCTTTGAATCAGACTAATTCTAAAATGTGCAATATATTTGTTGGTTCTGTTCTGTTTACCCTGGGGAGTTATCACTGCTCTCCCTGCTCTCATCCATGCTAGGCTGCATGGATGCACAGGGATTTCTTGCCCAGAACAGAACCATACAGCCAATCCAAAGTGTATGCTAATTGTCAATCATCTTTGATGATAGTGGTCCTGACAGAAATACATTTGTCATATCTGTTTTAACAAGTTTTAGAAAAATTGTATTTTAGGCAAAGCTGGTTTTCTAATATATTGGGCATTACCAGTGCCAAAAATATGCACATTCAATTTGCATTTGAATACCTTTATTTATTTATTTTATTGTATTTTTTATTTTTTTATTTTTTTTCTTATTTTAGAGAGAAGTGATTAAACTAGGCCAAAGAGCACTGAGTACCCTTAGACCCTTGACTGGATATCAAAAAGTGACATTTAAGGGCCCAATATACTCACTGTGAAATTATTTTTTCATTCTTCATGTAGGGGTAAAAGGCAATTAGAAATACCTGAGCAGCTGTGTACTGTTAACAAACATCCCAAGATTCGGAGAAGAATTCCATGTCAAAGAAAGTGGAGCCTAGAGCACACCTAGTGGTAGTTCGGAGGTCAAAATGGAGCAAACATTTTTGGAAACTTCACTTTGGCAAGCTGTTTCAGACTCTTCAAACTAACTCCAAATGAACTTCGCTTTGGCCTGATTTGTTCAAAATGACATCACACCAATTCATTATTAAATTTATCTTGAAGTATATCACTTGACAAGCTTCAAATATGAGCACCTAAGCCCAGAGATCACGGTTCTGCATGGCCCTTTGGAGACCATTCATGCAATCGCAGTGAACGATAGGACCACCCATCTACATGGCAGTAGACCAATTAAAAACATAAATCCATCTGTCAAAATACCTGTACGCACTCCTAAAATGAAAATACAGTACATGGATACTATGTGGCACATGTTTTTGTGTTTGGTCTGGGTTTATATTTTGTTCATTTCAAAATTACTGCCTCCGATTAATTAATTTTGGCTTTGTTCTTGTAAAGCCCAATCTGTTTCTACAGCTCACAAACACTCCGACATCCTGCTGTATACATAAATATTAATGAAAATACAGAAAAAAAGCCCCGAAATAACTGATTGAGAAACAAGTGCCCTTGTACAAGGCCAGTAATTCTGTGTGAAACCTTTTTGCTTAGACATCTTTATGAGACTAGAATGGTCAAAGCCCAGAATGACCTATTTAAAATCCAACTTTCATTTCCTTATTTCAAAAGGATGCATTGTTAACATTCTATTCTGTCACCATTCATTGGCTACTACTTATGTCTCATAATTATCAGCTGTGTTATCTATCACCATTATATTATTTTAGAGATTGGAGAGGAATGCTGCATCTTTGAATGAGAGGATGACCAAGCAGGTTTCAATTGGCAATTGTAACTTGTTTCTTGTTTCTTCTAATTGCAATTTTATTTTTCATAATTGCAAATTAATTTGTCATAATTGTGACATTATATCACACAATGTGAATTTATTTGTTATTTTAAGCTTTTTTCTGTTAATTAACTTTTTTTCTTTAGAATTTCATTCACATTAGCGAAATGTCACAGGTAAAATGGTCCATTGTCTGTTGTCAATACTGTAACAATATATAGCCTCTAATTCACCTGTAACCTAAAAAAGTTAAAAAAAAGAAAAAGAAAAGAAAAAGACAATTCTGCACAATGGAATGAACAGTATACTGAATACAGTTGACAAAGAAAGCGAAACAGAAACTGAAATACAAAATGACCTCAGTGCTTTATATTTTTTGTATTGCAGAATTGCAACTACCTTGTAAAAGTACCGATTCATTTTCTTTCTTTTTAAACTACATTCATCCATCCATCCACTCATTTTCCATACCACTATCTTCTCCAGGGTTGCAGTGGGCTGGAGCCTATTTTTAAACTACATTTATAATAATAATAATAAATACACTAATTATAAAAGCTTGAACACTATTAATTTTATTTAATAATACTAATTTGGATAAAAGTTTAACAGAAGTCTTTAGAAGTCTGACAAGTGTTAGCTCAAGAGACAGCCTTAAATCATCATGGT
Source organism: Acrossocheilus fasciatus (assembly GCA_036784905.1). Classification (NCBI taxonomy): domain Eukaryota; kingdom Metazoa; phylum Chordata; class Actinopteri; order Cypriniformes; family Cyprinidae; genus Acrossocheilus; species Acrossocheilus fasciatus. The sequence continues at coordinate 27,760,771 of CM071955.1, read as the reverse complement.
GAATTACTGAACATGGCTGGACATGTATAAACGAGCCATTAGGGAATCAGCTGGGATAAAGCTCATCCCTTTCCATGTGTGTTAAAAAGTGAGCACATTATCATGCATGAACATTTTTTTTTTTTTTTTTGTACATTTACTAGCAATTACTGGGTGAAAATTGTTTCAAAGTAAATCCTACACCCATTTTTTTTTTTTTTTTTTTTTTTACATATAATGGCAAATTCTACATATATACTGCATATATTATCATATTTTGCCAGCTTATGTTAATACTGTTCACAAACTGCCTTACAGTCTTTAGATTTATTGCTCCAAAATGTATTACCTCCTTCTGACCTTGCTGGTCCATTAAAGCGAGCGCTATCGAAGATGAATACGCTGATAATCTGATGAGTATGTATTGCTGCAGAGAGGAGACCAGAGTCTCATCAGGAGCAGCAGAACACATAACACATGTAATGCTCAGATTAAAGAAGGCTGGAGTGTTAATGCTCCAAACGTCCCTGGAGACCTGTGTTATTAACACTAATCACAGTTGTTGATGTGGATGTTCACAGGGATAACTGTGAACACCGTAAGCATGAAAATGTACAGATGTGATACTGTTTCTGCTGTGGATTTGATATCACAGGGTTTATGTTCTTTAACAACGTTAGTGGAGAGAAAACAGCCAATGTGAAAATAAGAAACATCCACATTTTTGCTTATTTTTTTAGATTTATAAAAAAAAATAAAAATAAAAAAAAACTCCCAACATCTTGAAAATCCAGAAATCCACATCTGTACTCTCATTTTGAGCTGCCATTTAAATTTTTAGAAACAGATTGTAACTGATTAACACAGCTGAACTGATTTGCTGTGCTAATTTTAAATAAGGCAGGAAAAACTCAAGAGTTCCCTTGTGAAAACAAGAGTAAACTTTAGCATATACTTTTAAAAAGAGTACTTATCAAAATAAAATACTTTAAAAGAATATACAAATATACTTGAGTGCAAACTGATTGTAATGTTTTCAGACTCTTAAATTAATGTTATTTAAAATTAGATGAAAATGTATCATAGTTTATATGTTTACATGTTTTAAATGTAGTTAGTTTAACTTTTTTCACCCACTTAAGTAGGACTTAAGTACATTTTTATATGTAATTTCATAATTACTTCTTGTCTTTGAAATAGTTAAAGTGTACTGCTGAATGTACAGATATTTATGGTAAATTAAAATATATATTTATGTAATTTCTACTGAAACTTGTATATCATGTGTTTAAATATATTTTTAGTCACAAATTTGTAATGATGATACAATTTAGAACATAAAATAATAATAATAATAATAATAATACATACTAATAATTAATTTAAATAATTAATAAAAAATACAGTAGATAAAAATAAATTATAAAATAAATGTAAATAACGTGTGTGTGTGATATCAAATGTAATATCAAATAACATGCTACAGTTAAAATTAAATTACAGTTAAAAAGTGTGCTTAGTATGTAGTATGTTAGTCAACACATTAAAGGGGTCATTGGATGGAAAATGCACTTTTACAAGTTTGAACTGAAATGTGTATTGGCAGCGTGTGTACACAACCACCCTATAATGATAAAGATCCACCCAGTGTTTTTTTTTTTTTTTTAAATCTCAATATCAAGCCATTCTTAGATGCCTGTCTGTGTGACGTCATACAGACCCTAGCCTCAGCCTCAGACGTCACGCCCACGGAACATTTGCTAAACTTCTGATGCATATGGCACACAAAAGTGGAAACACTTCAGGAGTTTCAAAGTCGTCGCCGGATTGGTTGAATTATACAGGATTTCCGGGAGACGTGTGTGTCGCGTTCTTTAACGTTCCGCCTGGAAACATAGATTTCCTCACGGCTTCCTCACGAAAGAAGAAAGCCGTCGTGTTTACAACTGTGACGACGAACGCTTATCAGGATCAAATAAACGCTGGATATTCAAAAGTATGTGAAATATTTAAAGCTCACGGCATAGAATCTTTAATGAGTTTTACACACCGGTCTGTTATTGTGGCGACATTTCCACGCCCCGAAACGTGATGCTGAACGAAACGAACTGTGATTGGTTGTTTGACACGTCGGTCAAAGGCCTCATGGGTGGGCCTTGGCCAATGAAAACTACCATATATTTCAGACCTTCAGCCGTCAGACTGAAGGTCTGGCTACGCAAGACTACACAGACCCAGGCCCTCCCATGATTGTTGATTGACACTAGTGTCTTACCTTAGACCCGCCCTGAGTGAGCTGTCATCAGTCCACCATTGTTTCACCGCCGGAGCATATGTAGACAAGAATGGCTCCTAAGCGATTGAGGTGTTCTGTTGTTGGATTTAATAATGAACAGCAGTTGTCGTTTACTCCTGACATCTGAGCTGCTGAAGACGCAGTGGATTACCTACAGAAGAAGTGAGTATAAGGTTATTTTATGAATATTTGCAAATCGTCTTTCCTAATAACGTGCTAGTTAGCAAGTTCCATGGCTAAAGGAAACAGTATCATGAGAACGGCTTGGAAGAGAGGGATGGAGTTAGCAGATCTCATTAACCTTTAACGGAACATGTGGACTAAAACAGCTTGCTGAAAACAGAGCTGATTTTGACAGCTTGAAATGCTGTTGTTTTATACTATTATTGTGAAATTTTAACCAAAGTATATTGTCGACTTTTCATTAAGACCCTAAAGAATCATATCAACTTGTGGAAAATGGGCATCCCTTGACCCTTTTAAAATAAGTGTATTTCTTTAAAGCATGAAAAAAGCCTATTAAAACAAATATTTAAAATGTACTCAAAGATATTTAGAAATTGGGCATTTTTAAAGTGTTAAGAAACAGTCATGAAAGTGTACTCTTTCAATATATTGGCATTTTATTTATTAACTGCAAGTACAGTATTTTTAAAAAAATAGTACACTAAAGTGCACATTTAATACAATTGAATCTATTTATTTTTACGAGTTCATTCTAAAGACAATAATACCATCCAACATACAACCAAAAGTTCTACAGTAACATCAACTCATATAGAACTAGAACGATCACCTCATCCTCTCTTTTTCACTTCACATGACCGTATAATTCAGACTGTATCATTCAGAGATCATCTGTGCACAGAGTTTATCATTCAGACTAACTGACAGACCATCAATCCTGCCATTTCCACATATACAGCAAACAGATCAAGCTATGTGCCACTGGCCACCCGGTTAGTCACTTTACAGCGCACACATTCCTTGCAGTGAGTCCTTTGAAGGTTCAGCCTCAAATTAAAGATTTACAGATACGCCACACGTCTGTTGTTGCCCCGGCCATTCTCCTCAGCCCATATCAGTCCTTCAACTTCACAGACCTCTCCAAGTAAAAGCTTTCTAAAAGTAAGAAGAGAGAAAGAAACCGAAAATTACCAAAAGAGCACCAAAGACTCGAACCACACAACAGTGCACTTTGTCCAACCTGTGATTACAGACCATGTGTCGACCGTAGTGATGTTAGGAATTAACATAGAGGGTCCTGCTGTGAAATGAAACGCCCTATACAAAGCTCAAGTGTCACAACGTTACTCGAGCGAGCCTTAGCTCACAATGAAAAAAACCTCGTGGTGTAACGCATTATGGGAGATAATGCTACAGTGCAAGTCATTTGTGCACATAAAATAGCCAGTTTGATCCACTTACCCTGTAGAGCTAAAGATATGTAAATAGGAGGTTTGAATAACAAAAACCATTCCAAAAGATGCTTAGAAAGACTTTTCTTCAGTAAAGAGTTTTTGTGTTCTTCTTGTTTTTATTTCATCAACAAAATTACTAACAAAGTTTTTTTTTTCTTTTTTTTTTCTCTTTTTTTGTCAACAACAATGAAGATGAGATTAATTTGGAAGAAAAACCTACAATAAATATGACAATTTCAAATAATAATAATAATAATAATAATATAATATAACATAATATAATCATCATTTTGTCATTATAGTATTCATTAGTATTTTTATTATTATTATTATTATTATTATTATTATTTTTGACAGAGTAGATACCATATTATTTAAATATCTAAAAATAGTAAAATTGAGTAATATAAGTAAATATGACATTTATAAGGAAATTATGACTTTTTAAAGTATATTTAAAAAGTAAATTTAAAGTATATTTCTGCAAAACACAAAACTATGAGTTAAAAAACAAGAAAAAAAGTTTAAACCAAAGTGAACAAATTTAACAAAAACATCCCAGTTGATACCATAAAGTATCTTAAATAATTATTTAATACCAGTAAATGTAAGCTGCAGCTGAAGCCAAGTTTGACTTCTGAGTTGGAACCAATCGTCCGAACAGCATTTATTTACAGCTAGCTAGCTGAGATTCAGGGTTATCTTTGAAGTGTGTGTCTCTCTCTCTGCTGTTTCAAACCTCAGGAGAAGCCTATTAGATGTCACAGAGTATGTGTTCTTGGCATGAAAGTGCATGGAGCAAAATTGCTTCTGCAGTGAGCAAATAGACAGACTCCCAGTTCAATGACAGTTCAACAGACCTGGTGCAAATGGAGTGAGAAACTGACCAAGAGGGTGCTGCATGCTTCCTAGCTATGAACAGACGTGTGGAGCGGACAGTCTGGGCTCTATGATGTTCACAAACAGGCAAATTGAGCCACACAGAAGTTAATTACATTTGTGTGTTTTTTTTTTTAATACGGTGTGCTTCCAGCCAGTAGTCTGTCAAAGCTGTTTGTAGATAGAAATATTTTGCGGACACTGGTGCAAAATAATTGTATAATTGACTTTCGTGTATCACTTCCTTATTCTTTAGCAAACCAGCGAGCCAATCAAGAAACTATTTAGCAACACAGTTTGAAATTGCCAGCAGGCAATACTTGATATAACAGCTAAGTGAGAAATCGAGAGCTTTGACGGCAATGAGGTAAATTCATTACCTAACTGAAACAACACTGTCTCGATCACAGAGCTGAGTCTGTCAGAAGCCTCAGGTGTTAATTGTTTTCATCACAGGTTTTGATAGTGGTAATCTGTTTCAGTTCCAGCCCTGTTCCTGAGGACACTGCAGTGGTTTGAGAGAGACGACATGATTTATGTGGCACTCTTATCTTCTGCTTTTGTTCCTCTATTAGGCAAGAGCCTCCAGCAGGGAAAAGAGTATCTGTTAAAATACTGTGGGCACGTCACGTCACTGTCACCATTCTCTCCTGGACACCTGCCATTGATCTTTAGAGCTTTTGTGAGGTAAATGACTGATATACAGCTCTGAAGAATTAATGGTGAAGTGATTGCCTTGATCACGACTGAGGTTTGTAATTAATATTGATGTGTGCCCTCCGCCAGCCTGTTCTCATGTTTCAGTTGTACTTGCAAGCATGCAAAAACTGGTAAACAAAATAAGGGCCTTATTTCTCCATGTACAACAAGAAGGAACATCAACCTTTTTCACTAAAATAGATTTGATACGAGGGCGCCGTTATGAGTAATGAAGTCTCAATTGCAAGATATAGTTGAAATATAAAGTGACAATCATGAGAAACAAAGTCACATAAAAAGTCACAATTACAATAAATAATCGTAATTACAAGAAATGGTCACACTGCGAGATATAGTCATAGTGTGACCATTTCTTGTAATTACTGTTATTTCTTGTAATTGCGACTTTTTATGTGATTTTGTTTCTCATGATTGCCCTTAATATTTCAACTATATAAATGTATATATAGTTATAGTGTGAGATACAAATTAGCATTCTAACAAAAACTCCCCAATCAAGAAACAAAGTCGCAAATATACAAAATCATGTTGTGATATTATAACTGCAATTACAAGAACAAAGTCAGAGTGCAAGATATAAATCACAATTATGAAAAATAAAGTCGCAAATGCCATATTTGAAGTTATAATTGCGAGACAGTAACATTGTGAGATACAAAGCATTTTGAGAAACAATCTTCATTTGAGAAACAGTCATAATATCAACATATGAAGTTGCAGTGAGCCCTATAAATTGACAATTATGAGAAATAACCACAATTACAGGAAACAAAGTTACAGTGTGAGAAAATAAAGGCTTTGTTTGAAATAGAAAGTCAGATTTACGCAAAATAAAACTGCAAATCCAATATATATATATATATATATATATATATATATATATATATATATATATATATATATAGTTAAAATTGCATTGTGTCACATTGTGAGATACAAATTAGCTTTCTAAAAATAGTTCCCATTTAAAAAACTAATTTGCAGTAGCAAGATATAAAGTTGAATTGTGATATAAAATGTCAATTACAAGAAATATTCACAATTACAAAAACAGTCACACTATAAATATAAAGAGATTATTAAAATTTAAGCTGCACATGCAACATTTTACAGTTGTGAGATATAACCTCAAATTGTGAGATAAAAAGTAGAAACTAAGTCACAAAATCAAGATATAGTCTCAATCATTAAGTCAATTACAATAAATATAATTACAAAAAGCAAAAAGCAATTACAAAAACACAGTCACACTGCAAGTGTTACATGTCTGTCTGTCCTAACCCTCATTCTCCTTATTTGGTTTAGTTCCTGTCCTCATTAGTTAATTATCGTTTGATTGTCCCCACCTGAGTTTCATTATGTTGTTTGCTCTTTTGTTCCTGTTCCTTTATAAGCCTTCAGTTCTCCCTTGATGTTTGTCCGTGATTGAGTTAAGTTAGATTAAGTTTAGTGAACTAAGTTAAGTTAACTAATAATGTGATGTGTGTGTTTATTTCCTGATTTACTTATCGTCATTAAAGAAGCTACCTTTTTGTAACCGTCGCCTCCTCGTACTCCTTGGACACCACCACACATAACAGAATCACGGACCAAAAACAGTTATGGAGTTCGTGGAAGCGGTCGCCGCCCTTACCCTCCTGGATCTCCCCTTCTTCGAGTTCGCGAGCCGGTTCTGTAAGCTCGCGGAGAAAACTACACTGAAGGATTCCGCCATCATCGAGATGTTCCGGCTCGGGGCCACTTACCACCTTCCTGTGGACCTCCCAGACACCACGGGATGTTGTTGGAGAATGGCCATTTTCCGGTGTCTGGGAAGTGTCCGGGCCCGAGTCGGAACCAACTCGCCAGCGACCCACGGATTCCAACCGCCGTCTGCGGCCAACCCGCCGCCGACAGAGAGTGCGGCCAACCCGCCGCCGAGAGAGAGTGCGGCCAACCCGCCGCCGAGAGAGAGTGCGGCCAACCCGCCGCCGAGAGAGAGTGCGGCCAACCCGCCGCCGAGAGAGAGTGCGGCCAACCCGCCGCCGAGAGAGAGTGCGGCCAACCCGCCGCCGAGAGAGAGTGCGGCCAACCCACCGCCGAGGAGTGTGGCAAGCCCATCGACAGAAGCTTATGTCCCCTGTGATATTCTGGTGGAGTATGAGGGAATGACTTACCCACCAGAGCCAACCCCTCGTGGAAGCCCACCTTTGCCTCCGCTGGTCCCGTCCAGCTCACCTTCGCCTCCGCTGGTCCCGTCCAGCTCACCTTCGCCTCCGCTGGTCCCGTCCAGCTCACCTTCGCCTCCGCTGGTCCCGTCCAGCTCACCTTCGCCTCCGCTGGTCCCGTCCAGCTCACCTTCGCCTCCGCTGGTCCCGCCCAGCTCACCTTCGCCTCCGCTGGTCCCGCCCAGCTCACCTTCGCCTCCGCTGGTCCCATCCAGCTCCGCGCTGAAAGAGCGCCGCCCAGTGCCTGCGCCAAGAAGGCGCCTCCCTGTCTCCGCGCTGCAAGAGCGCCGTCCAGTGCCTGCGCCAAGAGGGCACCTCCCTGTCTCCGCGCTGCAAGAGCGCCCCTCAGAATCCGCGCTGCAAGAGCGCACACCAGAGCCCGCGCTGCAAGAGCGCCGCCCAGTGCCTGCGCCAAGAAGGCGCCTCCCTGTCTCCGCACTGCAAGAGCGCCGCCCAGTGCCTGCGCCAAGAAGGCGCCTCCCTGTCTCCGCGCTGCAAGAGCGCACACCAGAGTCCGCGCTGCAAGAGCGCCGCCCAGTGCCTGCACCAAGAAGGCACCTCCCTGAACCCGCGCTGCAAGAGCGCCGTCCTGAACCCGCGCTGCAAGAGCGCCGTCCTGAACCCGCGCTGCAAGAGCGCCGTCCTGAACCCGCGCTGTCCGAGCGCCCCCAAGAGTCCGCGCTGTCCGAGCGCCCCCAAGAGTCCGCGCTGTCCGAGCGCCCCCAAGAGTCCGCGCTGTCCGAGCGCCCCCAAGAGTCCGCGCTGTCCGAGCGCCCCCAAGAGTCCGCGCTGTCCGAGCGCCACCAAGAGTCCGCGCTGTCCGAGCGCCACCAAGAGTCCGCGCTGTCCGAGCGCCCCTTTGAATCCATGCTGCAAGAGTCCGCTACCCCTGACTGTCTGCCCGGTAACACCGTTAACTTCCCCAAGAAAATTTTGGGGGGGGGTAGTAGGGCTCCGGCCGTAGAGACCGAGGCGGGGGCAGGGGCCGAGGGATCGGAGGTGGATCCTCCAAGGCCGCCGGAATCCCCTGATCCTCCAAGGCCGCCGGAATCCCCTGATCCTCCAAGGCCGCCGGAATTCCCTGATCCTCCAAGGCCGCCGGAATTCCCTGATCCTCCAAGGCCGCCGGAATCCCCTGATCCTCCAAGGCCGCCGGAATCCCCTGATCCGCCATGGCCCTCGGAGTCCCCTGACCTGCCATGGCCGCCGGAACCTCCTGATCCGCCCTGGATGCCTCCTCTGTGCCCTGTGTCTCCGTCCTGCTCCGGCATCCAGGACGCCCACCCCCCCTCCCGGTTGGAACTTTTACGGCGCGGGACGCGCCTACCGGGAGGGGGAGATACTGTTACATGTCTGTCTGTCCTAACCCTCATTCTCCTTATTTGGTTTAGTTCCTGTCCTCATTAGTTAATTATCGTTTGATTGTCCCCACCTGAGTTTCATTATGTTGTTTGCTCTTTTGTTCCTGTTCCTTTATAAGCCTTCAGTTCTCCCTTGATGTTTGTCCGTGATTGAGTTAAGTTAGATTAAGTTTAGTGAACTAAGTTAAGTTAACTAATAATGTGATGTGTGTGTTTATTTCCTGATTTACTTATCGTCATTAAAGAAGCTACCTTTTTGTAACCGTCGCCTCCTCGTACTCCTTGGACACCACCACACATAACAGCAAGATTTAAAAGCAGAGTTTGACACATAGTCACAATTATGAAAAATAAGTAGCAAATGCAAGATATGAAGTCACACTGCGTTATATAAAGTCACAATTACAAAAAGTAAGTCGCAATAGAAAAATAAAAAATCTGAGTTTGATATGTGAGAAATATGGTCACTCTTACCGGAAATAAATAATATGTTTTAGTAATGGTGAATGATAATATCATTTTTATAAAGTAATAAGAAACTCAAACTGAAACAGTATACATATGTGTTAAGAATATTCTAGTGATCATCTCTGAATTATAAAGTGGAAATGTTGCTATTTTAATAACTAATGGCAGGTAATGTTGTAGGATGTTTTGTCCCATGTCTCATGAGTCAGTGAAATGATTTATCATTGAATGCGAATGTGAGGCAAGCATCTGAATTTCAATGAGCTCTTCAACATATCTTACAGCAGGGGTCTGTCTCAGAGCAGCAGTGTCACTGCGATCTAATGACACAAATGTGCTAGACTTTACTCCATATTAATAAGCATTCTGTCCATCTAAGCATCCCAGATTTCCCCAACAACAGCTGTTTCCACTGATAACAGCAATTCAGACATCAGATTACATGCGAAGATGAACTATGACTCTCGTTCTGAAAATCCTAGTCAACAGTTCCCCTGATTGTGTAGATCACCATCCTCCTCCATGCAGAGTAAGTAAGTTTCTTAATGTTTTCTGGTGTTTGAGTGGTCCATGCCACGCGCTGTGACTTTGAACAATGCCTTCTAGACATGGCGGGAGGTTATCAGTTCTCGACCCCAGCTTTAAAACCTGCCTTGTGTAGTTATTAAGGAATAAGATGTTTCCTCCTGGCCCACAACAGTTGTATTTGAAGTGACAAGCAAAGAAGGAAGCAAATCTATAAATAACACGACAAGCATCTGCTTATGCAGATAAGGCAGCTATTGCATGACATTGATTAAAGTCTGTCTTTCCTCAGCACTCCAAATCTGCTGATTTAACCACTACAGATGAAGAAATTCCAAGATAGCGGCTGGCATGCTTATGTATTATCCTCCTTCCCAAGATGAAGTGAATTGAACTATCATAACATAAACCTTGATGTTTGGATGCAAAGTCATGGTGTTTTGGTCATGAACAAATCACTGTTCATTCTTAACTATCTACTGACACTAAAGTGAACCTACTGAATGAATATGGCCCTATTAGTGATGCGCGGATGGTGGTTATATCTGCGGGCACTGCAGATAATCTGCGGGTCGGGTAATAAAAAATTGCATTCTGATTATTCACGGGTGGATAAGATAAATCATTAATGATGCAAATATTCACTACATTTTCTAAAATATGAACATGTTTTAAATAGGCTACAGAAATTGAATAAACTGTAAATTAACATATTAAAGTTATTCAACAAAACTTTATTATGTGAAGAGAAGGTCAAAGAGAGAAGACGCTGTACAGCTGAATCACTCACGTTGTTTTCAAATGACTGATTTAATCTGATGGTTTGTGTGAATTTATTTACTCATCTAACCTACACGCTATATTGAATAAATGTTTTGCAGGAATTTCCCTAATTTTAAAGTTGAAAACTGTGGGAATGAGTAATGCAATATATGTGCAATCCCGCACCAAAATTCAGGACCTGATTAAACATAGGCTAATTCTGTTGTACAGAAAAGTGTGAAACATGACTTTCTGGGTTTATTTTGTTTCCCAACGCTTTCCAGGCCTTGAAATTGCTGTTTTAAAATTCCATGACTTTTCCAGGTTTTTCATGACCATATGAACCCTGAATGTGACAATTGGGTGCGATTATCTAAATGAATGAATGAATGGATGAATGAATGATGCATTTATATAGCGCTTTATTGTGTATTGCTGTACACCCAAAGCACTTTACAATCATGTGGGGCGGCCTCAACCACCACCAGTGCGCAGCATCCACTTGGATGATGCGACGGCAGCCACAGGACAACTGCGCCAGTGCGCTCACCACACACCAGCTACAGGTGGAGAGGAGAGAGAGATAGAGCCAATCAAGTGGATGGGGATTATTAGGAGGCCATGATTGATAAGGGCCAGTGGAGGGAATCTGGCCAGGACACCGGGGTTACACCCCTACTCTTTTACGAGAAGTGCCATGGGATTTTTAATGACCACAGAGAGTCAGGACCTTGGTTTAACGTCTGATCCGAAAGACGGTGCTTTTTGCCAGTATAGTGTCCCCATCACTATACAGGGGCATTAGGACCCACACAGACCACAGGGTGAGCACCCCCTGCTGGTCTCACTAACACCTCTTCCAACAGCAACCTAGCTTTCCCAGGAGATCTCCCATCCAGGTACTGACCAGGCTCAACCCTGCTTAGCTTCAGTTGACAACCAGTCTTGGGCTGCAGGGTGATATGGCTGTGGCTATCAGACAAAAATATAGATGTGGGCAGTTGGCAGGTGGATAATTTATTTGAAGCTGCGGATTCAGGTGACGTTTTAGCTCAGCCACGCATCACTAGGCCCTACAATGAATGTTTTTTTTTTTGTTTGTTTGTTTTTTTTATCTAATTGCCGACAAGGCAATTTTTTTTTATTTTTATTGGACAACTCTCCTGGAGTGCAACAGATTAACTTCAAATTAAATTTTAAAACATGCATCCCTATAAAAAAATTAGAAAAAAATTAAAAAGCAGAAAAGGTAGTTTTTGAAACATATACATCTCACAATATTTATTTTATGTTTACACTGATGCTGTTTTAAATGGTCAGTATGCCTTTATGTCTCATATTTTGTCTCATACACAAGCAGTGGGAGCAATATCACAGGAGTGTTGTTTTTGTCCCAAACAGCACAAGTGCAAATGAGATTTGTTTTTGTTTTTTTACAACAGTTCACGTGATTGGGACGGGACAGGAAAAAATGTCAGCGGGAGTGGGCGGGACCGGGAATAGTAATGATACCCAACTTTATACACAAATATACCTTTTATATAAATAAACTATAAACTGTGTATTTTAATTCTGAACTCAATTCTAGTTGCCTTGTCTCTTTATGTTCTCCTCCTGTTTGCTTTGTTGTGCCTGGTTAAGTGAATGACGCAGTCCGTGATGGACAGATTGTTAACAGCTGGTCTATGTGATAATACACTCGGGCAGGACATCCAAACGCTCACTTATCATTCATCGACCTAAAATATGGCTTTTCATCTGAAAGATGTATGTAGCAACTTTACATGGCCGCTCAATATGATGTTAACCTAGAGAAATGTGCGCTATTAAAGTGTTTGTGTAGAGAGTGGAAGCTGAATAACACGCTCGCTGCAGAACAGGCGCCGCTGCGCTCACTTGCTCTTAAAATCTCCATAATTTTTGGTCATACAGAAAAAAGTAAAGACTCTATATTTATTTGTGTGCACTCAGAATAACAACGATGCACTTCTGTAAAGTAATTAAAGCAAACAGGATGCGCTTTCTGCCGTCTAGGTCTTCGGAGTGAGAAACTTCGAAACTCCGTCTATGAAAAATATATCTACAGAGAGTGAAATGTCTACTTTCAAATGAAAAAAAAAAAAATAATTCTAATAGAAAACGTGTGTGTTAGCACGGATGATTTACATGAAATTTAATGTGTGCGCAATGCACACTGTGCATTGTTTAAGCTGGCTTTCAGTTCAATATAATGAAAACTACATTTTGGAGTTTTATTCAACTAAGGTGGGCATGCTGTGATCTGTACTGTATTTTTACTGTACAAAAAAAAAAACAAAAAAAAAAAACAACGGGAGTGGGAGGGAATGGGAGTCATTCTTCCAGGACTGGAACGGGATGGAATTTTCCCCCCAGTTTTTTCATGGGATTGGGACGGGACAAGATTTTTTTTTTTTGTGGGAGTGGGACAGGAGAGGTTTGAAAATCCACTCCCGTGTCACCCTCTATTCCTGAATGAATTAGCAGTTTGAACAAATTGAATTAATGATTGACTCATTGACTTACTCCTAAAGACATTTACTGGCAGTATTTGTTTCTTATTTAGAGTATGATTTAAAAATAAATAAATAATAATAATAATAATAATAATAATAATAATAAATGAATAAATAAATGTGATAGTTTACCTACAAAAAATAATAATAAATAAATAAATAAATAATAAATAATTTACCCTCAAACCTGTATCAATTACTTTCTTTTATGGAACATAAAACAAAATGATGTTGATAACCAAGGCAAAGCAAGTTTATTTATATAGCATATACAATACACAATGGTAATTCAAAGTGCTTTACATAAATGGAAGTAAAATAATCATAAAATAATAAAATAAAATAATCACAACAATAAAACCAGAAATTTAAAAATGTTTAAAATGTTAAAAAAAATGATTTAAAATAAATTTAAAACAGTTAGAAATAAAAATGAGGTAACACTTTACAATAAGGTGTCATTTATTAACATTAGTTAATGTATTAACTAACATGAACAAACAATGAACAATGCATTTATTACACTATTTATTAATCTTTGTTAATGTTAGTTAACAAAGTTAAAATACAGTTGTTCATTGTTAGTTCACAGTGCATTAACTAATGTTAACAAACACAACTTGTGATTTTAATAACGCATTAGTAAATGCTGAAATTAACATGAACTAAGATTAATAAATGCTGTAGAAGTATTGTTCATTCTTAGTTCATGTTTACTAATGTTGTTAACTAATGTTAACTAATGAACCTTATTGTAAAGTGTTACCAAAAATGACTATACATAAAATACAGTGCAGTCAGTTTGGACGTAGCACTGTGCTCATTCAACAAATGCACAGCTAAACAGATGAGTTTTGAGTCTGCATTTAAATGTGGCTAATGATTTAGGACATCTGATCTCTTCTGGAAGCTGGTTCCAACTGTGGGTGGCATAATAGCTAAAAGCAGACTCCCCTTGTTTTGTGTGAACCCTTGGTATTTCTAACTAACTCGATCCTAATGATCTGAATGGTCTGTTAGGTTTATATTCATTGAACATATCTGCAATGTATTTAGGTCCTAGGCCATTGAGTGATTTATAAATGAGTAAAAGTACTTTAAAATCAATCCTAAATGTAACTGGAAGCCAGTGTTAGGACCTGAAGACTGGTGTGATATGCTCAGATGTTCTGGTTCTAGTCAGAATCCTGGCAGCAGCGTTCTGGATGAGCTGCAGCTGTCTAATGGTCTTCTTTGGAAGGCCAGTGAGGAGACCATTACAATAATCCACCCTGCTTGGGATAAAGGCATGAACAAGTTTCTTCAAGTCTTCACTGGAAATAAAACATCTAATTATTGCAATGTTTTTGAGATGATAGTATGCTGATTTAGTTACTGTTTTGACATGACTACTGAAACTAAGGTCTGTCTCCAGAATCACCCCAAGATTTCTGACTTGATTTTTAGTTTGACCCCTATAGTCAATGTATGCGTTCACCTTGAGAAGTTCATCTTTGTTTTCAAATGCAATGACTTCAGTTTTCTCCTTGTTTAACTGACGAAATTTCTGGCACATCCAATTGTTAATTTCATCAATGCATTGACTCCACATGTCATGGACGTCCACTTAGACTTATACTATCCTATCCTCACATAATAACCTCTCCCTTCTAAGTATGACCTGAACCATTTGAGTACCATCCCAGAAAGCCTGACCCAGTTTGTGATGCACTCGGAAACCAGATTGAAAATTGTCCAGGTATCCATTTGAGTTTAAGTAGTTGTTCAGCTGATTAAAAACTACTGTCTCTATAATCATACCTATGAAAGGAAGATTTGATATTGGTCTATAGTTGCTCAATATGGTGTTATCAAGATTGTGGGTTTGAGGTTTGATCAAGGTTTGAGAAGAAGGTCTGTGATGCTGTGGCTAGTTCAACATTGAAAGCATGAAGGCAGTCTTTATAGATGCTATAGTGAATTTCAAGTTTCGTCTTCCGCCACATCCACTCAGCTTTTCTGCATTGTCTTTTCATACTCTGAACTGCTGTTGCATTTCTCCAAGTTGATTTCTGTCTGCTAGTCTTCTTACTGACTTTTTCAGGAGCAATTTCATCAATAACATTCTTAAATCTTGAGTTAAATGAATCAAGAAGAAGATCAACAAGAGTCTGCAGAAATGCTTGGTGTTAATGATATAGCCTCCATAAATAGCACACTAGTGTTCTCGTTAATGCATCTCTTTCTGACAGAGACAGACCTAGATTCAGTGGTAGCAGAGATTATTATATCAAAGAAAATACAGAAGTGATCAGATAGTGCTACATCCTTAATAACAATGGATGAAATGTTTCGACCTCTACTGATGAGTAAATCTACAGTGTGTCCACGATTGTGTGTTGGTCCATGCACTTGAATCAGGTAAATATTTGTGACAGTTGCTGCTATCATAGTGGTGACCCAACACATATCACTGAGAGTTGTTATGAATTGTTTTTGGTTCACCTAGAGCAGATGGAGGAGGATTTGGGCCCTGGCATTGTGGCAGCAGCCGGAGAGCTCTCACAGGAGGAGGAAGGTGAGCTGGGCCCACAGGCTTTGTTGGTTGTGAGGCCCGTCGTATTTTAGTCTACCTGGTCTCATGGCATTTACGTACCTGGGTGCACTTTTTAGCGTGACATGAAATACGTACCAATAAGTACATATCACTGCAGTTTCCAAAATAAATGAACACTTTCACACAAATTTACAGAGTTGCGATTAATAAAGCGTAATTTTCGCACAATTACTTGAAGAATATCATGCTGTGACTTCAAAACAATATTAATATGCTGGGAGATTTGAAAACTGGTGCTTTTGAACGTTAGCATCACACACATCCAGCTTCATATCTGTGGGTTTTCATACATGATAAGTTTGATCGGTAGCTCACGGAGTACGAAGACGGACTTAGGAGACGAGAAGCACCGGATCGAATCCCGTGTGACTACGGTTCGACAAAGCAGTTAAAATCTGCGTAAAAGGAACTTCAAATGGCACAGTTGCATCAACTAAATGTTTTTATATCAGTTTTGCATTTGTTAACACTATCGGGTAGGTTTAGGGCTGGATTTGGTGTAGGGCATATTTCCAACACGATTGAGCATTAACCTTTAGCGACAGTCCCCGGATATTTGAATTCTGAACCACCGCAATACGTATCTGAAGCAACATAATAAAAAAACAGCAATACGTACCAATATCTACGTAATAAAAATGTGCCAGGGTTCACATATTGAACCTGTGTTTTAGCACCACTCAGTGGACATTTCTATTTGAAACTGCGGCGAAACGTGCAGCAAGGTACGTAAAACGGTGTCGCACAAAAATTGCGCAGAGGTACGTATTTTTATGAGACCAGGTTGATTTTAGTTGATATCTGGGAGCTTGCAGCGAAAGAGTGCGAGAGTTTGGTCCCAGCATACACCAGTTCCTCCATTTTCTGAGAGAAGCTTAGAAGTGTAGATGCTGGAGAGAGGGATAATGTGTCTGGTGAGATGGGCTCTGGTTCTGGTGTTTCCGGTGGCTGTGATACGTTTTCCTGGCTTCCCTGGCTGTTTTCCAGAAAGTCATCCTTGGGTCCTCAGTCTTGGAGCTGTTGTAATACATCACAGTCTGTCTTTGATGAGCTCTGTGGGCAGGGCTCAGCCGGGATAGTTTCCATAAGCAGTGCTTGTTTTGGCTGCGTGGCGTTACTGGTGTCCTTGTGGGATTCTTCAACCACATGATGACTCGGAAGCTGATATGAAGTCCTGTGGTCACTCATACTTTGTCCAGGTGTGTGTGTGTGTGTGTGTGTGTGTGTCATTCAGGTTGAGTGGACTGGCACACACTGCTGAAGGATGATGGAGGGAGAAGTAGATATTGTCCTTTAGCACTCTTGCACCAAGTTTTTTTGGGTGGAGGCCATCCAGTTTAAACTGTTGTCTGTGGCCCCGGAAAAGATTGAAGTTTTCGAAGAAGTTGACGCCTTTTATACTGCAGGTTCTTTGTAGCCATGTATTCAGCCCAAGCAGCCGTAAAAACATGTTAGTTCCCTTTGCTGGGAGTGTTCCACTGATGAACGACTGAACTTCAAGTCTTTGAAGTGTTTCACTGAAAGTTTTTCACTGAAATCCTTCTTAAGCAGTTCTGACTGATCTTTCCGAATATCATTCTTCCCCACATGGATGATAACTTGATTTGCAGTCTTATACTTCATTAGAATGTTCCGAAGTTCCTTGTTCACATCAGAGATGGTCGCTTGAGGAAAGCAGCATGTCGTTGTAGTCCTGCTACTGATGTTTCTGATAATAGAGTCAACCAATATCAGAGTCCTGGGCTCGGCTGCGCTCTGAGCTGAATGCTGCTATCTGCTCGACCTCGAGCACCTGTTAGTAGCAATGTTAGCTGCTAGCTGACACAATCTATGTTCAGTCACATTTGGGGATTCCTCACCCACATTCATTAATGCTTCAAATCTGTTCTCAAGATGTATAGGGGGTGGTAGAATACCAGTGTTTGCAAGCCTTGTCACAGCCATATCTGGGATAAAGGATACTACCGCAGCAATATGTGATACTCATGACAATCTGATGTCTCGAGTGCCTTTGGGTCTCGTTCCCTGTTTGTGCCATCGATTAGTCTGTCGATCAGTTTCGGGTTGTTCCTCTACACTTGGTATAAGCTGTTGTGATTCACTAGATTCACAGGACTCACCGGCTGTAGGCTGAGGGGGTCCGTGATGACGATCTACTGTGTATTCCACTTGTTTTGGAAGTCCAGCAAGTAACTTTGTTTCAAGAACCGCAATCCTTTTTGTAGAAGTCTGTGGCAGTTCATGCAACAAGTAGATTCCACAAGAGGCATTTTCCCTCTCGTCTGTTTGAATGTTGGCAGCTGTGTTTTCCCGTCTCTGGAATGTAAGCTGCTGGAAGTAGAAGAAAAAAGAAGAATGTTGGTGGTAACCAAACTGATTTGGTTACCAAATACTTTCATTGTATGAACATACTGATATGTTTTTCAAATTATTATGTTCCATAGTTTATGTTAGGCCATTGTAGCCTAAATATTTAGGCCTTATGTGTATTGAATTTTATGTTGAATCAAATTAAATATTTGGTAACACTTTATTTTAGGGTTACACCTATTAGTTGCTTATAAGCATGCATATTACTAGAATATTAGCCTTGTGCTAATTAAGCACATATTTTGCCTTATTCTACATGACTTTATTCTACATCCCTAATCCTACCCAATACCTAAACTTAACAACTAACTTACTAACTATTAATAAGCAGCAAATTAAGAATTTATTGAGGTAAAAGTTGTAGTTAATAGTTAACAAGCGTTACCTATTCTAAAGTGTTACCAAATATTTATTTCTAAGGTTACTGTTTGTAATATCTACTTCATATATATATATATATATATATATATATACACACAGTTAGGTCTATATATATATATTTAGACACTGACACAATTTTCACAATTTTGAATCTGTATGCCACCAGAGCAGAATTAAAAATAAAACAATCAAAATTAAATTGAAGTGCAGACTTGAAGCTTTAATTCAAGGGACTGAATTAAAGGGACCCCCCCCCCCCCCCATTTTAGAGGCTGAAGTGTAATTGAACAAATACATATAATCATAAATAAAATACTCATTTTTAATATTTTGTTGAGAATTATTTGCAGGCAATGGCTTCCTTAAGTCTGGAACTCATGGACATCACCAGAGACTGGGTTTCCTCCTTTGTGATGCTTCACCAGGCCTTTACTTGTTGTTTGTTTGTGAGTCTTTCTGCCTTTAGTTTTGTCTTCAGAAAGTGAAATGCATGCTCAATCCGGTTGAGATCAGCCACCTTTTTACCTTCAAAAACTCCTAGGTTGCTTTTGCTGTATGTTTTGGGTCATTGTCCATTTTTACTATGAAGCGCCGTCCAGTCAACTTTGCTGCATTTGGCTGAATCTGGGAAGACAGCATATCCCTATTCACTTCAGAATTAATCCAGCTGCTTCTGTCCTCTGTCACGCCATCAATAAACACCAGTAACCCAATGCCACAGGAAGCCATGCATGCTCATGACATCACACTGCCTCCACCATTTTTCACAGATGATGTTGTATGCTTTGGATCATGAGCTGTCCCAGGCCTTCTACATATTTTTTTCTTCCCGTCATTCTGGTACATGTTTATCTTAATTTCAGCCATCCAAGGAATGCTTTTCCAGAAGTGGTCTGGCTTTTTTAGACGTCTTTTGGCACAGTCTAATCTTGCCTTGTTAGCACCTTGTGGTGAACCCTATGTATTTTCTCTCGTGAAATCTACTGTAGACTTTGACAGTGACATACCTACCTCCTGTAGAGTGTTCTTCTCTTGGCTGGATGTTGTGAAAGGGTTTTTCTTTACCATGGAGAGGATCCTCTGATCATCCACCACTGTTGTCCTCCATGGACATCCAGGCATTTTTACTTTGCTGAGCTCACCAGTGCATTATTATTATTATTATTTTTTTTTTCTTTTTTCAGAATGTACCAGACTGTTGATTTGGCCACTCTTAATGTTCCTGCTATCTCTCTGATGGATTTGTTTTGTTCTTGAAGCCTAACAATTGTCTGTTTCACCTGAATAGAGAGTTTTTTTTTTTACTGCATGATGTTGTTCAGAGCAAGAGCTTACAAATGCAAATGGCACACTTAGAATCAAATCCAGAACTTTTACCTGCTTAACTGATGTAGAAATAACGTAGGAATAACCCACGCCTGTCCATGAAAAAGCTTTTGACTCAACTGTCCAATTACTTATGGTCCCTCGAAAAAAGGGGGGAGGTACATATTAAAGAGCTGTAATTCCTTAACCTTTCCTCCAATTGTGAATACACTCAAATTAAAGCCCAGTGAGTGCATTTTAAGTCCATATTCATTATATAACTGTAACTTGAATATGTTTCGGTCAGCTGCTAAAATAAAAAAATTTGTGCCCAAGTCCAAATATTTATGGACCTGATATATATATATATATATATGTGTGTGTGTGTGTGTGTGTGTGTGTGTGTGTATTTAACACAATAATGGCAATAACTTGGATTAATTAATCGGCATACCATAAAATTATTGTTACATGTAAATTATATGGAAAGATTAAAAATTTTGATTGGCTGAAAAAATACCAGATCTGCAAAAATAAATTGAGTGGAAAAATGCAATGAAATGAAAATCCATTTAAGTGGACCCAACTGAAGTATTCCTCAGTGTTGAAGCCGGAGGACAGGCTGAAAAGAGTAACTGTGCTATGAACGAGGTTAACTCACTTACTTTTTCTGCTAAAGGAGGTTGAATCTGTTCAGTCAAATCTGCTTGATACTTCAGACAATAGTCTTTCACCATGGGTATAAAGGAAAATTCCTCAGCCCCCGTTTTAACATTGGTTCTTTGGTGGAGCTGGCATGGCAGCGGGTCTGTATCTACTGTTCTCAGGGTCAGGGCCGAGCGCTAGTCCTCTCTCAGGCTGCCAGAACAGATGACATCTTGATGCTCTTGTCTTCAAAAGAGAAAAAGCGAGAGAGAGACAGAAACAAGAAAATGGAAATCTTGGCTCTATCAAACAAGCTTTCAAAAGCCATTTCAGGCGAGAACATTGTCATTTTTTGCAGCGCAGGGCTCAATAAACACTGGCAGGTGCTTGCTGGCATGGGTGAAGAGTTAATCATAGCCAAACACTATCCAGATGAACACTGTCAATACAGACGACTGTGATGGAAATAAATTGCACTTGTGATTGTGGCAGGCCTTTCAACTGTTTATGTAAGTTTCATGGAGAGTTGCTCTTAAACAGCGATTTGCATTTCGTATATGCTTTTGTTTGTTGACTTCCCACAATGCTGTCGGTTTTGAATAAAAAAATAAAATAAAAATCATATCTGCTATTATCAGCTACAATGCTTCAGCTTTGGTGCCTATTTATCATTTCTTTTCATCATATCATTACCTTTTTTGATAATGCTTTAAAATAAGTTTGTATTAGATAATATTATTTAATGCATTAGTTTACATGAACTACCAATGAACAACGCATCTGTTCACTATTACATAATCTTTATTAATGTTAACTTGTATTAATGCATTAGATAATGCTATTGGTAAATTTAATTCTAAAATGGAAACCATCTGAATATCAAAATATATGTTGTTTGTAGACTGTTTATTAACATGACTTACCACTAACAAAGTGGTTTTCTGTTACCTATTTTCTTTCTTTAAAAACTATTTTTAAATTATTTATTTGCAGCAAATAAATAAATAAATTTCACATCACATTTAATAAAAAAAAAAAAAATAAATAAAAAATAAATATATATATATTCACTTAATTATTTATTTATATAAAATTTGCAGCCTCATTTCAATAATTTTGACGTTTTTTTTTGTTTGTTTTTTTTCCAGGCTTGAAAGGACATTTTGTGCTCTTATTTCAAAAGACGGGGACAATTTGATTGCTCATGATTCCTTCAATACCATTTGCACATGTGTTTTTTTTTTTTTTTTTTTTTTTTTAATAAAAAAGTCTGTGAATATTTGTTGAAGTCTCTATTAGACATGCACATTCCCAGCAACACGTGTGATACTACAAGACTCCTGCATAAAACAGGCTTAACCTCAGAACCAGACCTCTAATCAGCCTACCATGCTTATGGAGCAAAGACTGCGAACAGAAGCACGGAAACACCAGTCCGATAATAGGACTTACATCTGGGAGAAAAGGAAAGAGGATGGTGATTTTTCTCAATCCGCTTAAAGGAAAGAGTAAAGCTCATTTTCCTTATCTCAGCTCAGAAAAGCAGAGAATCGATACTATGCATATTTTTGTCATTTTATCCACTCCTTTTTCAACATTCATTCTAAATGTATTACATTTTGAACAAATTTAGTTCACTGATTCCATATGCATATAAGTGCACTATTTCAATATTGGGTCTTCTCTGTTTCTTTATATGCAAAAGACCTTCCATTTAATTACACGGTTGGTAGTGTCACATCTTTGGTTGTCCTGGTCCAGTATGCTGCGGTTTCCATTGCTGGATTCACTCATTATAATGCTCAAAAGGCAGTATTTCCCCTCTTCTGCTGGTTAAAAGGACATATAAGGGAGCACCAGGGATAGTTTCACATGGGCTATATCTCAAGAACTGTAAGGTTTTCAACAAAATGTTCAATGTTTTGTAGGATTTCAAACACCTGGTTAAAAAAAAAAAGTCAGGGAAAGTTATCACAATTATTTATTATACTCCCACTATTCATTATACTTGCACTTACTTTTTTGGTTGTTGCTGTTTTAGCTGCTTTTGTTGTGTTTCAATAAAAATTATAAAAACAAAATTTTAAACTGATAGTCTATTATTATTTTTGTTATCTAGTCTTGATGAATAGTTTTTACTGTTGATTCTGTACATGGGGATATCGTGATATCACATCTGCTAGTAAAAGTTACATGTGCTGTTGCTGTTAAAGTTGTATATTTGTTGCAGTTCAATAATAAGGATTAATTCCCACAACCGAATTTATAGTACTTGATCAAATAAAATTTGCTTTCTTGTTTTATTTAAAACATAGCCACAATTCAACTAAATTAAAATGAGGGAACAAATTAGTACAACATGGCCACTAACATTTAACTAAATGACAGAACATCATTAAACCAATTTTTTTTTTTTTTTTTTTTTTTTGCGTGGAAATGTTCAAAACCTCTTCAAATGTGTCTGTACAGAAATTAACATATTTACTTGGATAAAAACTGACAATTTGCCCTAGTATCTTCAACTCCCTGATTTACGAAACAGGGCTAATCGGCGTTAGAGTGTGATCCCAAAAAAGTGTCAAAAGAAGTGGAAAATTCTGTGGATGATCTACTGACAATGCACAAATTAATGAACACAGACACAACATCTAATTTCCACAATGACCAACACAATCTACCAAGAGAGGGCAAATGAGCACAGGGTCAAACAAGCAGAGCCGATGATAATCTACTAAGAACTCAGGTGCAAAATGGATCGGACATGCTTTTTTGGGGGTGTGTTAAATAATGGCACAAACTTGTAAACTGACTACCGCAAACTTTAGTAAAACACTTTCCACAATTTATTTAAATACTCTCCAAACATAAATTATGTAGGAAACTTCTACAAGTGCATATGCAATAATTGGGTCCACGCCGTTTCATCACTAATGTTGCACTGTGTTTTCAGTAAATACTGACAATTGTTTTTTTTTTTTGTTTGTTTGTTTTTTTAATGCCAAAACAGGGTTTGTGCAATTGGCAACTTATATGACGCAAAACATTGACGTATCACAGGCCCTTTGGGTTAATGAAGCAGATGTTAGCAAGAAGAGAAATAGGACTTTCTGGAATTTAATTGATCTGGTGAAACATTAATTTACAGGGATTTTTGTAGATGAGTTTAAAACTGTTGGCTTGTCTAGGAAGATGTTTGAGCAATCAAAGGCCTGTTGGAAATAAGTCTTATATAAACTGACTGCATTCATCTGACTATAATGTCTTTAAGTAATTTGAAGTAAGTGTCTATAAGAACTCAACACAATTTACGATAGGAAAAATAGCTTAAAGATAAATAGTCTATGCAGTTTCATTGATCCAATAGCTTTTTTTTCAGTAATTAAGTAAATTACATGAGAGCGCTGAATGTGTGTACAATGAGCTATAGATCACACTATTAGTGCCAATTTTCTGTATTCATTACTGAGTTGCACCAGTGTAATAGCAGCTCTTATTACACTATTTATGTCCACCAATTTGTGACTGCAATTGAAAAGGCTATAAACAGAGTTTTAGGGGTTCAGTGACTTCTCCTAGCTGTTTCTTATGGTACAGACTTTTTTTTCAGTCACATTATAATGACTTATATAGAAATACATGGCAGCCTTCTTGCTCTTAAAAAGACCACACAAATATGCCGTCTTCAAGTCGTGAGCTTATGGTAAACTTTTTGCAAGGTCTCTAGATCTCTTTGCAAGTTGAATGACAACAATCTGTATGACTCATTCTCATTTGGCAGTTGTATTTCGGAGTACAGAAACATCTTTACATGGATTTTGGAGAACAGATATGCAGTTGTTAAATTATTGAGTGAGTTGTACAAGTAACACATTATGTGTTGTATGCAAATGTATTACGCATACTCTAACCCAAACATCACCCTAAAGGTGTGTTCAAAATGACAGTAATTTGCAGCAACAAAGTGATAAAGCGTATGCAAAAAAAACGTTATTCAATTTCAATAAGTATTTAAGGTGACGAGAGGAACAGAGAACGTTGAGAAGAGTTCAACTTTATGCAAATGAGCAATGGTGCAACGCGGCGACAACCAAAGGGAATGCAGAAAGATAGCTGCCAGCCACTGTAATCGAAGTGCCATTCACAAAGGCTGCATTATTGCAATGTCTGTAAAAGCGCAGTGTCAGGTTATTAAACATTTCAAATACATTTAAAGACCCTTGTGTCCAATTCCAATTTGTGTGCTTTTGTACAGATGTACAAAATGTGTGCTTCTGTACGGGCGATGGGGCGACTAGGAACGTTATATTGGGCCCTTTGATAAGGGGACCCACAAAGGTACTCTACGATGCAACCTACTCATTAAGCACAGGGAAGAAGGGCCCACCCATAAAATTATATCCCATGACCTCTGAATTTAAGCTATAGTTAACCTGCTCACAGCTACTGTACATACAGATGAAGTAATTCCTCACTGCCATTTCATTATGGCTTACTTTAATGTCTGTGTTAGATTACACTTTTCTTTTTTGGAACCTGAGATGAAACACTCTCATGTTCCCGTCTCTTTAAATGGATAGTTCATCCAAAAGGAATGTTTGTAAGCAAACAGTTGCTGGTAGCCATTGACTTCCACAGTATTGTAAAGTATTGTATTGTATTGTATTGTATTGTATTTAGTTAGTTAGTTAGTTTCCATCTTATTATATTTTAAAAAACAGTCTACTCCTGTGACAAAGCTGAATTTCCACCATCATTACTTCAGGTCTTCAGTGTCACATGATCATTCAGAAATCATTCTAATATGCTGATTTGGTGATTTTATTATAATCAATGTTGAGAACATAATATTAATAGTTTTGTACGAACTGTCATTTTTTGGTCAATTTAATGCATTTTTTCTGAATATAATTTTATTTTTTTTTGCCTGAAAGTGGGATGTACTTGATATTTTTCTTCAAACATTTTAAATTTGCCTTCATATACTTGAACAACTGATGAAACTATGCTTGTTTGGTAGAGTTTGTTGCCCCCTAAAACTACTATGTTATGCTAAGGAGATAATTAATATGCCAGCTGACTAATTTCAAAGGGCAATCAAGTGTCCTTGCATATTCAGAGTCATAATGTCTTTACTTTTTTCTTCCTTTTCTTTTTCTAAAGGCTGCTCTACCATTCTGTTCAGCATCAGTGGGGCAGTGACAGCATTGTGAATAGATGCAGATTCATATGGAAGGAGATGAGCGTTCATGTGATTTTGCAGTTTTGTTAGTGGCACAGACTTCATTGAAATTAGAAAATAGTGCCTTTAGTGGCACATTCATGAAATGCTCAGTTCTCTGGACTGTTCTGTTTCTGATGTCATGAACAATTACATTGTTTTGTAAGCCATAATGGCTTTACTTGAGTGGTGCCAGCTTTTGACTGTCTAATATTTCCCCTTTAAAACACCATAAGAGAATAATTATGGATGGTACAAAACAGAATATTTAATTAAAGAGCCGACCGACATTCAAATGGTGTTGTGTTCCTTTAACCTCTCTGGCTGGCAACATTTTGAAATTACTGCTATTATTTTTCATCCCACTCAATGTGACACATTAATAGTCAGTGACAGCTGTGGTCTGTGTGAGTCAAGCCTCACCCATTAAACCAAATGGCAAGGCCAGTTAAAGGCTAGAATGATTTGAACCAGCTGATGATTAATTGGTTTAATGTTGTTGAGTTGACTATTACGTTGTAGTTGTGGTCAAGTTGTCATCGGCTTTGCAATATTTTAATTTACTTTACGACAGTGACATGCTTTCTGTAATCAAATAATAGTTTGTGATTTCATTCATAATTCATTCCTTTCATTCATTTTGTACACAGATTTGTAGGAATTCATATGGTATGAACACTACGATAAAGTAAAATTGAAATATTATATTATTACAAAATAATAATATCTAAACATACTCGTTTTTACTGATGCAATCATTAAAGCAATTATTTCAAATATATTAATATAATATTTAGTTTTGGAATATTTTAAATATTATAAAAGTTACAAAATAAGTGCAAGCATAGTAAACAACAACAACAACAAAAAGCAACCCAGGCTCATTCACAGTACTTTCAAAGCGAAATAACCAGTAAAGGCCATGCATATGATGATATAAACATGTCAGTATATATTAGATTACGAATCGTGCACTGTATAGTTTTGAGGAACTATGTGAAAATAATATGCCCTTGTAATCATTATTTTTGTGAAAAAGAATAAAAGTTGTTGATGTTTTACTGCCTCTAGTGTTGATATCAGCTGGAAACTGCAGTGAATTGCATGTATAGATATGTTTTTTTTAAATATATTTTTGCAAAAAAATGTACACAGAGGCATGTTTTTCCATTGTCTCTATATTGCTAAATAGATATATTCATGCATGCATGCATTAATAAATGATCAGCATGCTGGACATTTTATCTGCTCATGTCTACTCATTCCTTTAATTGATGAGTTCCACTTACTGTCTGTCAAATGATTTCTTACCTGACAAGCAGATGTTTTGCTAAATGAGTTTTATTTTTTCTCCAGCACTGTTTGAGTCATCTACACCTCATTTACCAGAGGACAAGAGTGGATGCAAAATTGATAGGCCATCAACTGACAGAGCACCTCTGGGAATTAGACAGCGATTTCCCTTGCACCTTGCCATTCACAGGGTCTGAGACGGGGAGCTAATTGATTCCTGACAGGCTTTTCTCTCTATTCAAATCCCTGTTTATTTGCTGTCTCTTCAGCATATGCCCTGATACACACTGTTCGCTAAGAGTTATCTAAAAATTTACAGCCACTTATGAACTTTGCAAATTCACTACATATAGGACTTGTTAAAGAAACATCTGATGATTGTTATGGGAAAAAAAATAAAAAATAAAAAATAAATAAATAAATTAGATATGTTGGCACTTATATTGGATTAGTGCTGTACATGCAACTGTATAGTATGCTTGAGTGTTGTTATTGTTCAAATGCATCAGTTGTTGAAGCACCATTAACTGCTTGCCAGCTGGCCAACTGCTATAATTATACACACACATCGAACATCCATGACCCGTGAAATGCTTGTGAAATGCTTGACTGATGCACATGAATGCTAAAACAGCACAATAGTTTAATGCAGAAGTTGTTACTGAACTGCCTACCTTGGCAGAGTTCTGCTTGCTGCTCAGATAATTGTTTCCCTTGCATAATCCAAACAGCCACTATTCCAGTTTAGTGAAAGTAATAGTTCACCCTGGATTGTCACCTGTCGACATTTCTGCTTTTCTCAGTATGGTCATTTGAGGCTGTATAGAGAAAAAAGATCAGTAAAGATTTCACATAAATGAACTATGAAATGACAGTCACATTGCTGCAGGTCATTAAGACTTAAACAACATCCAGAGCCGTCTGCTCTTGTAACACAATGACAAGACGATAAGCCCAAGTGCAATTTAATTTGAACAATGACAAAGTAAAATAGTCCAATATTCCAAACACAATGACTTGGCTCAAAAACTCAAAGACAAGAAGACACAATGTACTTAGTTTCAGCCTCAGGCGGCCCCACTGACCACCCGCCGTCCATTCACTGACCATCTGACGGGTGTTCTGTGTGGTTGCTCACTGGCTCAAGTCAAAGTCCCTATGATATTCTTGGCCTCTAAAAAATGTCTTGAGTACCTTCTTTTAAATATATGAGATGTTCCTCATATTAGTATTATCTAGTTTGTTTGAGGTGTTCAGCATTAAGTTAGACATTCATAAGCAGATTCCATTTTGTTTCAGTACATTACACACATACACTATATATATATATATATATATATATATATATATATATATATATATATATATATATATATATATATATATATATATATAATGAAATATTGGTAACACTTTATTTTAAGGTCTCTAAACTAGTTACTAATTAGCATGCATATTAATAGAATATTAGCCATTTATTAATTAAGCACATATCAATGCCTTATTCTACATGACCTTATTCTACATCCCTAATCCTACCCAATACCTAAACTTAACAACTACGTTACTAACTATTAATAAGCAGCAAATTAGGAATTTATTGAGGGAAAAGTCATAGTTAATAGTTAATAAGTGTTCCCTATTCTAAAGTGTTAACAAATATTTCTTTCTAAGGCTACTGTTTGTAATATCTACTTGATATATATATAAATAAAACAATCAAAATGAAATTGAAGTGCAGACTCGAAGCTTTAATTCAAGGGGTTGAACAAAAATAGAGTAACAACCCAAAACAGTCAGAGGAAATGTAAATTGTTGAGCAAAGACAAGAACTTCAATATAAAAGAGCAAAAACTAAAAACAAAAAATAAAAATCTAAAATTGTTGATAATCTGGTGTTTTCATTCATCCTCAACTTCTTTTTAAGATGATGAGGACGTGCCATTCTTTCCTCTTAATTAGCTGCACATCTCATCACATAGACCACACAGTGTTTCCTGTGTGACTCAAAGAGGAGGATCATGGGAGGACACTCAGCCCACTGCTGACATCACAAATTACTAGTTGCCTGCAATGCCGTTGTGTGGCTAAAAGATCACAGCCGTTTCTTTCTAACAACAGCCTTCAACAGATGACAGTAAGGGTGCCCTGTAAAGCTATCCATGCATAGACATGAATGTGGTCTCAACCTTTCGCTTTGTAGTTCAAACAACCTTTTATCAAGGAGCTTGCAGAGCGCGAGAGAACGTGGAGACAGAGGCAGGTCTGACCCGTCAACACAACGACAGATTAGAGGCCAAGAGAAGGCGGGAGAGAACAAAGGAGGGGGTTTCAACAGAAATCTGCAAAATGTCAAACTGGTAAATTAACAACAGATAGTTTGATGTATTCAATTTTAACTCCATTTGTGATGACATTACTTTGGAAGCTTGTTTCTGCTATGGAATTAAAATATATATATATATATATATATATATATATATATATATATATATATATATATATATATTTGTCCTGCCACAGAATTTAAATTTAAATTAAATTCAAAATGACTTTTTATTTCACAATCCAGACCTTATTTTCTCACAATTGCAAATTAATATCTCACAAATCAGACTTTTTTCTCACAATTACAAGTTTATATTTCGTATTCATTTCATATTCGTATAAACTCGTTACTGCAATGTACTTGCAATTGTGACTTTTTCTCTGAATTCCATCTCATAATTGCAAATTTAAAGATATTTCACAATTCTGACTTTTCTCTTTCTTTTCCTTTTTTTTTAAAATCCTTTATTTTATTTTATCCTTTGGAAGGAACAAGCTTCCTGTATATTACTGAAAATTATTATTTTGTTATTTTGCATCTTTAAAATGCATTCCTAAAAAATATTTTATATACAACTTATGACAAACAAATACAGAGATGTCCAAACAGGAAGACTTTCTAGTTGTCAATATCTCTTGTGGGTCAGTATCTCTGTAGGATTACTTATCTTTTGTGGCTGTCGGCCTACAGGAAGTTAACATGGTGATATCTGGGATCTTGCTTTCCACACAGGAGCAACTGCAGTGATGCAGCACCGATTATCCCCAGAGCCACCGTTCTGTGAGTTCAAATGCAAAACTTCATTAAAAAAATACTCAATTTTATCGACATCATTCTACCTGTTACTCACAGAATTTCTGGGTCTCGTTACCGTTACTCTCTGTCATGGTTTATGATCTCAGACAAGACTGCAGTCTATTTCTAGACTACTAAAGGTGACAATTACTTCAATTACTAGTTGACACGTTACCTTTAACATTACAGTGAATTTTCAAGAATTGCATGGCTCAGAACGCCTACTCTGCCACTGTAATAAATATCTCAGTGTTGGAAATCCCACAGGATCTACTGTATGACTTTTGATTGCAGACTTTGGTATCTCAGCAAATTTGAGAATAGAGATGTATTCATTTACTGAGGAGACATTGGAGTTTTTTCTCAGGAGATACATCCAATATACTTTTTTTTTTTTTTCCCCCAATAGAATGAATGATGTAAAGCTCTTCATCATTGCAGGTCATTAAAACGCACAGTCTTGTTTTTGGACTGACAGGTCTTAGCCTCGAGTGGTGTAGTTTTGTTCTGGGTTGTGCAGGATCTGGATTTCACTCTAATTCTATGTGATTATAGATTGGAAGTTAGCCTTTTTATTTTGTTCCTTTTTTCTTACTATATTTCATTAATTGCATGATCAAAGGATTCACACGCAATTATATTTTAGCTGTTTTTATAATGACAAACTCATAAACATGCTGAGCTGTTGCTGTGACTGCAGAGAAAAATTTTGCCTCCGGCTCTGTTGTGCTGCAATTCTCTGTTGTTCTACACTACCAAGCACCAAACTCCATAGACCAAACAGTCTGGGGAATCACTTTGAAGCTGCTGGCTTTGAGCAGTGATAGCACTTTGCTATAGTTGACTGACACTGCTGTTAGACAGAGCATATGACATTCAGTCTTATAGCAGCAGAACTTGCTGACTTTCCAGTTCAGTTTGAATGGTATTTTATGAGTTTAAGCTGGAGTTCATTTCACACATCAGGGCTCAACATTAAGCCTTGACATGTGCTTGTCCTTTTTACAAATAAATTGGTCATTCACACTGGTCCAAATAAAAAAAAACAAAAAAACAACAACAACAAAAAAAAAGTTACTTGTCCAGAAAGAAAAGGGATTGTTTGTGATGTGAATGTGATTTATTCTGAAGCAATATTCTCATCAGTGCTCTGCAAGCTCAAATTTAAATAAGTATATTTGTGATATTTGGCCATTTAAAATGATTTCCAGGGCATGTTTGCTTTTATATAAAGGGCCTACCCTTATTAAATATATTAAAAGTTATCTGTCATGTAAATTTCTTACATTTTATTAGTTAATTCAGTTACCGATTAATTCAGCTTCTTACCAGTCAAATGAAAATCAACACAATCCTCTGCGTAAGAAACACAGAAGCTGCATCTGAAGTGGCATTTAGATGCATTTACACTGACTGTGTAATAAAGCTCAGAGGTAGTATGAATGCATTTATATTGCAAAATTACGGCATAAATAGTGCTATTTATTTACTTATTTATTTACTTAATATTCAAATATGAAATGGTACTTTTTACACTGGCAATAAGTGGCAGCAAGTGACTGTCTTAATGAGAGAGTCATTGAATCACTCATTTAACTGAACTGTTCTAACTACTGATTCATTGAAGAACAATACAAATAACAGTATTTATGAATAGGTCATTTAATTGCTGACTCAACCATTCAAAACTGCTGAATCCTTCAGTAATTAAACAGTCGTTACTCAGAAATACACGACGGTAGTCATTGTTTGGAACCATTTTCGGCAGTCAATATTGTGAAAACAGCACTCTTGGTTGTG
Source organism: Acrossocheilus fasciatus (assembly GCA_036784905.1). Taxonomy (NCBI): domain Eukaryota; kingdom Metazoa; phylum Chordata; class Actinopteri; order Cypriniformes; family Cyprinidae; genus Acrossocheilus; species Acrossocheilus fasciatus. The sequence continues at coordinate 27,728,887 of CM071955.1, read as the reverse complement.
CAGTGTTGCTTATCATATGTAAAAAAATAAATAAATAATAATAATAATAATAATAATAATAATAAGTTGTAAAAAGCAAATAAACCAAACTAAACTAAACTAAACTCAAAAAAAAGAAAAACTAAAAACAGAACAAAAAACAAAACTGACATACATAACGTAACACTTTAGCTTATGTCTTTAGAAAATATATTGATACACCGGTCTTTATAATTAATAAAAAAATATTATTTATCAAAAAGAGTGTTTCTTTGGATTAAAGTTTTTGGTTACACTTTATTTCGATAGTCCACTTTAGACATTCTACTAACTATAAGTAACTTTGTAACTTCATGCAACTACATGTCAATTAATTCTCATTAGTTTGCAACTACATGTCTACTAGCTCTCAGTAGGGTTGGTTTAGGGTTAGTAGAATAAGTTGACATATACTTGCAAAGTTTCTGATAGTCAGTATGTTGTATGTTGTGGACCCATCAAAATAAAGTGTTAGAAGATATTAAGCATACAGTCTACTAATACTCTAATGACTGCTAGTTGACATGTAGTTGCAAAGTTACTTACTGTTAGTAGAATGTCTAAAGTGGACTATCGAAATAAAGTGTTACCATGTTTTTTTGTTTTAAAAAAAGAAGAAGAAAAAAAAAAGTGGTATGATATAAACGTGATGGAGTTGTTTTTGTTTCAATAACATTAAGTGCATGTTCAAGAGAGAAAGAGATCATGTTTGTGACGCTCCAGGCAAAATGATCATCTCACTGTGAGGGCCTGGACTCATCGGTCGCAAGCCTCATGCAGGGCATCAGAAGACATACACGAATACGCTCTTCTGATGAAACTCTGGACACACCTGCAGTAGTGTTGCTCCTCTTTCTGTGTCGTCTTTCCCTTGACCCCTCTCATTCTACACTCTCTTTCCTGTTCTCCCCTCATCTTCTCGAATATGAACACTGAATTTTCTTGGGAACAGATGGGTCCCTGCCTCAGTCAGTACATCATGTCCAAATCATAGCAATCTGCCAAGGCAAACAAGTGGAATGGATATGAAGTCATCCAAGAGCCAGAGGCATTTCAAAGCAGTTCGCAAGAATGACAGTATTTGCTTACCCTCGTCCTTTCAGGAAAAGCATAAATCATTTGCATACCATTGATTCTTGAGTACAAGCTAGTAGTGTTTACCAGCTGAGGAATTATTCTGGATTCATCTGTTAAAGTATGGTATTTTTGCACCACTAATTGGAATGGCAAACATAATGAGTGTTATTTGAAAATTCTCAGCGTGAATTCACCAATTGAACAGGCTCCAGATACGTAATTCTAACCTTTTAAAGTACAGAGCGAGAAGGATGAATCAGTGTTCATTTAAGGGCAGCCCTTCGCCTGCTCAGCTGCACATTAGCAAACTACATGTATGCGATTCAATGCCTCTAAGGCACCTTGTCAACTTCTGCATCGGAGCTCAGGGTCCGGGGCAGTGTGCCATATATGGAGCGATATATTAGTGTCCAGTAGCGGATAACAGAGAAGGGAGGACTGTCAGAGTGATTTATTCAGATGCAAAAGAGAAGAGAGAGAAAGAGAGAGAGAAACCTGCAGATTATGAAAAAAAAACAAAACAAAAAAAAAAAAACTGTCAGCTACACCTCCGGGTCGCATCAAGGCAGTGAGGTAGAAAGCGGCGAGACAGTTGTTTACAAATGCATCCGTCTGTTTGCTCTTCACCACGGATGGGAATTAAAAGGCAAATTAGGGCCGTTGCGGTGGCGGTAAGTGTAAGGATGGGGGGGAGGAGCAGACGGAGAAGGAAGGAAAAACGCTTTCTGCAGGATGAGATTTCATCAGGGAATCAGCATCAACAATCAATCAAGCAACCTTGGCTTAGCTGGATTTAAGTGTTTGTGTTATGCATGTTATGCAGTATAATGTAAACAAAAAAAAAATAAAAAAATATGAAAAAGCATTCACAGGTCAGTCAGAGATACTGAGAAACATGTATGCGGTCAGATGATCAGCATACTTGTCACTGATGTTCTGAAATTACTGTGGCAATCAGGACAGGGTTCATCACTGGAGACCAAAACACGAATTATAAAATGGATAGTTCAGGCTCTGAATTCTGATTGGATGAGACATGATCAAAGCTATTCTAAAATGCTAACACACGCATGCACACCAGTGAATGCACATCAGTTGATAAACAGCCTAGCAGAATAATAAGCTATATGCCTGACAGAAGGATTTATTCTGATTATTAATATAATAATAATAATAATAATAATAATAATAATAATAATAATAAAACATTATCATTAATTAAACACAATATTTTATTATATTTAACATTTATTTATCACATTTTTTGTTGTCAAATTTCGCTTGCTTGTTTGCCGATTTAAAAAAAAATAAAATAAATAATAATAGATATATATAATTTCCAGGCCTGGGAAAGTCAACAAGTCTGAACAGCCTCTAAAATGAGGTCATTTTCTGTCCCAGCATCAAAATGTCCCTGTGCACAAAATGGGATTCATATAGAAATTCTATTTCCAGACTACTAAAGGTGATAATTACTTCAATTACTAGTTGGCACATTATCTTTAATACTTAATTCACAAAAAAAATAAAAAATAAAATAAAATAAAATAAAAAATAGCATGGCTCAGAATGTCTACTCTGCCATTGTAACAAAGAGCTCAGTGTTTGAAATCCCACTGTAGTTAATAATAATAATAATAATAATAATAATAATAATAATAATAAGAATTATTATTATTATTATTATTATTATTATTATTATTAATTGTTTTGTAGAGCTACAAAAGCTATGAAATAAGTACACTATACTGTACCTGCAAAGTTGACAAATAACAAAGAACTTGCATTGTTTCAATATTAAAGTTACTTTCATAATTTAAACATGTTTGCATTTCATTTCCTTTAAATAGTCATATGCTGTAAAAACATACCACCAATATGAAAAAAAAAACATTAAAATGTTTAATTAAAATGAATAAACTATAACTATATGCAGACCACTCCAAGACCTGATCTTTACAGAAAAGCTAATGCAGTGCAAACCATAAAATAATGATGACAAAAATATAGCAAATATTTTGAATAAAACACACTAATCATGTTTTTGTAACACAATTGTCTTTTAGCGGCAACTGGAAAATATAAACAACTGCATTGCATTGCAAGTTATGATCTGCTTATTAAAAATAGCTGCAAAGAAAAGACCAATTCCCTATTAATTTCTGATGAAAAGTATGTTGGACGAGAAATTACTTAAGTATAAATAAATAAATGAATAAATACAGAAATCCATAAATAAATAAATACATGTAGAAATACATAAATAAATACATGAATAAATGAAGAAATAAATATATAAATAAATAAATAAATAATTAAATACATAAATAAATAATTAAATGTTGAAATGCATAAATAAATAAATGCAGATATGCATAAATTAATGAATAAATTATTTTGTCAAAATTCTAATTTTTAATTGTACTATTTTTGTACCATTTGTGTTATACTACATTTATTTCTGCATTTATTTATTTATTTTTACATTTATTTATGCATTTCTACATTTATTTAGGCCTATTTCTGTATCCATATGTTAATTGGGTAGGCGGTCCTAACCGCTCTCAATGCAGGATTGGTCAATTAGGCAAACCAGTCAGAACAACCGTTTCTGTGAGAAAGCAATTAGCCTAGTTAACCTGCTAACTTTATTAACTGCGGTCAACCCAGCCGCGTCTTCAAAAAATACACAAGCCGTTTCTCAATACCAAGTATGCAAAGTTCGGACTTGTTTGACTCGGGAGTGTGAGTACAGGAGGACGCAAGTCCGCTGTTAAAGGAACACTCCACTTTTTTTGGAAATAGGCTCATTCTCCAACTCCCCCAGAGTTAATAAGTTGAGTTTTACCGTTTTTGAATCCATTCAGCCGATCTCCGGGTCTGGCGATAGCACTTTTAGCATAGCTTCGGATCATTGAATCCGATTAAGACCAGTAGCATCGCGTTCAAAAATGACCAAAGAGTTTCGATATTTGTCCTATTTAAAACTTGACTCTTCTGTAGTTATATCGTGTACTAAGACTGTAGTTATATCGTGTACTATTACCTAGCTGGGGACTACTTTCAGGCGCTGCGTAATATCACTGCGCCTGCTGCGGCCATGTTACGGCAGCAAAGTTCCTTGATTATTACGCCGGAATGAGAGTAGTTCCTAATCATATCAGCCTAGAAAATCGCAACTTTTCATTTTCTGCCGGTCTTAGTACACGATATAACTACAGAAGAGTCAAGTTTTAAATAGGACAAATATCGAAACTCTTTGGTCATTTTTGAACGCGATGCTACTGGTCTTAATCGGATTCAATGATCTATGCTAAGCTATGCTAAAAGTGCTATCGCCAGATCCGGAGATCGGCTGAATGGATTCAAAAACGGTAAAACTCAACTTATTAACTCTGGGGGAGTTGGAGAATGAGCCTATTTCCAAAAAAAGTGGAGTGTTCCTTTAAGGTGAATTCAGTTCCCCTGTTTCCCCCTCACAGCGCATGTGCAACTTCAGTACGAAAATCATGGCATCAAAATTTGAATGACAGCGTCTTCACATCCATTTTGACCGCTCCCAGCCCCCATACCGTAAGTGCGCGATTAGACACGCATGTGCATGATCTACATCACTTGCTATTAAACGTAAATCATTAGAAATGGTAGTATCCACAGTTGCCAACTCTCGCTAGACAAATAAGCAACCGCAGCTTCAAAAACAATATATATATATATATATTTGATGATTTATTATCATCAATATTATTTATTATCAATTATTTATTACCAACAAATGAGCCTGCAACATATTAAACTGAAACCACTCTTTTATCTGAAAAGCAAAAACAGAAGCTATTTTACAAAAAATAGCAAACTGCAAAACTTGTCTCCAATCACCTGTGAGCAGAACAGGATTGGAGAGATGGAAAAGGAGAAAAGCACAAGAGTTTCAAACTGGAGCTGTAACATAGCCACATATTTATTAATAGCCTAAAATAGAGGTCATTCTATGGAAATGTCCGTTTTTCTGTCCCTAGCCTTTAAAGAAATACTACACTTGAAAAACACTTGCTTACAATTTTTTAATATTTTAAAATGAAACAATGTGTTATTTGAACAATTACACCTTCTTGAGTCATCAATGTGGCAATATTTGTTTTTAATTAATATACAGAGGGAAAGTGATTTATGTTGAGGTCAAAAACAGGTTTTTCTTCCATTTAAAATAAAATAATGTATACATAACTATCAAATAAATGACATAAAAACACAAAATGCCACATAAATATTATAGAAAAAAAGATACAATATTATATTAAATTATATATTAAATTATAATATATATATTACATTAAAAAAAATAAAATATTCTATAATATTATTTAAAATATTATAAAAATATTAAAAAAAAAAAACATTAAGCTGTCATTTGTGTATTCATGAAGTCAAAAGGTAATCTAATAATGTGGTCAAAGTATAAATGTTAAAAAAAGAAATACATTTTAAGACATCTTGCCATACCAGGCTATTCGAACCAAATGTATTTACTCAGTATTAGGATATGACTAATTGTTTTTTTATTACAGCCCGCGATAATTAATACATTACAAAAAAAAAGTAAAAATTAGGCTAAAAGAAAGTCATCCCACTCCTTTACATCTAGGCCTACTTCTATCATCGCTTGGATTACAGCGTCACGCGCCTTCTTTTTGAATGTGATTTTTCTCCAATGAGGGGGAGGAGAGGGCGGAACATTTGGCAAATTACGCTACAGCACTTATATTATTGCACTGGTTGGCTATTAACTGCAAGCAGATAGAGTGTCAATCAATGCATTGGAGAATACGGCGAACATAAATAAAGAAACAAAGTTGCTTGTCAGATTTCCCTAACAAACAACTACAACTAATATTTTTTTAAATAAGCCCAAAAAACCGCAACCCACGACCAGGGATTTTTTTTTCACGCAACTTTGCAAAAAAAAAAGAAGCCCAAAGTCGTGTATAATATGCGGACTTGGCAACTGTGGTAGTATCCATAGTAGTACAGCCGAAACAATGACGATCCTGTTTAACAAATCCTGCATTGAGAGAGGTTAGAACCACCTACCTTATTAACATACGGACACAGAAATACAGAAATAAATAAATTTAGAAATGTAAAAATGCATAAATAAATACAAAATTAAATAAATGTGGAAATACATAAATACATGCAGCAATAAATGTAGTATAACACAAATGGTACAAAAATAGTACAATTAAAAATGACACTTTTGACAAAATAATTTATTCATTTATTTATTTATCTCAGCATTTAATTAATTAATTATTTCTTTATTCATTTATTTATGTATTTCTACATTTATTTATTTATTTATACTTAAGTCATTTATCATCCTCCATAGAAAAGCTTAACATTTACATGCAACTGATTTTGATGTTAATATACTTTGACTATTAATGCATTTGAGATATATATATATATATAGTGCTACGGCCCATAACCATTTTAAGGCTTGTTAATTCAAACAATTTAATAATTAAAAAAAAAAAAAAAAAAAAAAAAAAAAAAATATATATATATATATATATATATATATATATATATATATATATATATATATATAAAGAGGCAGAGGAGAGAGATCCACCCAACTGAAGCATAATGCCAGACAATGGTTATTATTCTAATTTATGACTGCACAGGGAACATTACCCTCTAATACTGATCAAAAAATTATGACCACAAAATAGGCCCAATTGTTCCTCCATAAAAAGTGAAATTCGGAAGGGCTTTTTTGTTAATACCCTGTGAAAAAGACTGTCAACAGAACATTGCAAAACATTTTGTATGTTTTTGTTTGCAATACAGGGATAATAGCTTGGTAAAGGTTGAATCTCTGATTATAGCACAAATATTGAAAAAGGGAAGAACCGGTGGCATGTTATTTTCTCTAAGGATGAAAAGAATAATAGTTTCCTGGGAGATTCAGCATTATTGTCCAGCTATCACCTGCCTTTGAGCTGTTTATAGAAATGTTTTATAAGTCTGAAGACAGTTAGGGACACAATAATTCACCGCACAGTAATATAGACTCAAAAACTTCACACTCGGAGCGCAAGCCACGCATGATTTATTGAATTTGACATTGCATCTGCCGTTGTCCTGCATATGTAATGGAAAATCAGTTATCGTTAAGCAAGATTTGAAATGTTCCCAGTCTATATAAGAGGAAATATTTACAATGGAAGAATATGAAAGGACAAGGTTCATTTTAAACTAAAAGCACTGATTTGGGCTTTTTTCATCCGTTTCATCCGTAATAAGGCTTATATTATATACAATTATGCATATTAATGAAGTTCTGAAGTGATTACTGTGTTTCTATACTTCTGATATGCCAATAAGATCAGATAGAAAGTTCTGCATATTATATAATATTCCTTTTTTTTTTCTTTTTTTTTTCTGAGACAACTAGTTGTAGATGAGTTACTGCGGCCCAAGCAGCAGGAAGGAAGCTTCCATTCCCCAGGAGCAGCAGTGTCAGCATGACTTACACTCTTCCAGAAATAGTCTACTGATAGGAGGTGAGGATGTCAGCCTGACTTAGGTCAAACTGAAAAAGAGGCTTGGGAGATTTTACCTGCTGAGCAAACCTGTGTTTTTGGTCTGTAGGGGTGACATAGGGCACTTTTACACATTTATTTTTTGACATTCGCTTTGGGCTACTTTCAAAGGTGGTTCTAAATCTCACCTGACACTTGTATTTAATTCTCTACTTAATTTCAACATTTTCATCGTTGCTTTTCATCATTGCAAGATAGGATAGGTCTGGTTTGAAATCATCACTTGGTTAGTGGAAACATGGAATCCCTCCGTGGATTGCAGGATATATTTTTTACATTTGATAATATGTGTGCATGTAATGTGAATTTAAGTGGATCTGGTTTGAAGGAAGTGCAATGTGGTCCATTACTGACTGTTCCACTCACAATGGAGATTCATTAGAAAAATATGCCTGAAGTAATATTGTAGCTCCAAGATGCACAGCGTAAATCTGCTAAAAGCAGAATAACACGTTTTTATAAAACACCTAATTAAGAGGTTATGTAAATCCAAAAATGATTACACTAATTAATGCACTGCTTGCTGAAGTGGTTATTTTCAATTAGTATGTGTTTATATGGTTGCTTAAAAATGCCGTGCTAAAGTGTTTGCATATGTGACAAAAAGTGTCTAAAGTGTGCAAACTGTGCCTTATTGCCACAATAATGACTGACTAAAACATGACTACATCTACATTTTTTAAGGGCCAGTACAGAGAGAAATAAAAATGCAGAATTTCACACTTTGAAATGTGACAACATAAGGCAAATATGTATACAAGGCAAAACAACATATGTATATGTATATATATTATATTATGTCAATTTTCAGATCCCTGCATTAAATATAGCTGTTGATGTGATGAGAATATTCACACCTGTGGAACTCAAGTAAGAAGTGTAACTTGGATCCAAAACCCCAGTATCTCACTTGACGTTTACCTTGTTGACATCACAGCTGTTTTAGTAATACATTGTGCAAAAATAAAACAAAAAATAAAATAAATTAAGGAAACATGACGTGAACCTTCTCTTATTGCAATATATCCTGATTTTAGGATGTAAAAGGTTGTGCAGATATCAGAAGTAATTTGCTTCAACATTTGGGATCACAATGGGTCATTCCATGACCACTTTGTTTCCCCCCCTACAGCAATTCACAGAGGTTGGCTGATTGTGAAGATGGTTCCTAGGTAGCAATTTACTATAAATGTGCAGATGGTAGTGGTCACTGGTGATCCTTACTAACCTTCCAGTTGGTGTAATTCCCATAAATTATGGACTCACATCTCCAGCCCTTAAAATGGCAGCCCAAAGTACAAGACCAACACAACACCTCATTAAGCTTCATCCAGCTAAGAAGAAGAAGAAAAGAAGTGAATATATGTGAAAGGCTGATTGTACACAATTACTACAGTAACTGCATGCTGGAGAAAAAGGAACAGGGTAAAGATGCCGTAAATGAACAGGTTTTAAAGACCCCATAAATTCAAAAGTCTAACCAATGAAAAATTATTTGCACATATTTTTTTTCATTAAATGAAAAATTAAACTTTGCCCAAGAATAAAAATTCTGTCATCATTTACTCACCTTCATATTATTCCAAACTCATAAGACTTTGATTATTCATTGAATCACAAATTATATTTTTATGCAATCTTAGAGGTTTATGTCCTTCAACTGAAAGATAGATGACTTAAAACAAGTCCATATGAACTTGAGCAATTTAATCCAAGTCTTGAGAAGAGATATGGTTGCTTTAAATGATTAACAGTTTTAATTTAAGTTTTTATTCACATATAAGAACACATAAATATACTGAGTACATCACATATTGTAACTATAGAACCTCTCAGGTTTCATTAAATAATCTTAATTTGTGTTTCGAAGATACACAACCCTTATGGGTTTGGAGCACCATGATCGTGAGCAAATTATGACAATTTTCATGTCTTGGGAGAACTATCCCTTTAAATACTAAAAAAAAAAAAAGAAGCAAATACGAATTTAGTGATTAGTCATTAATTATTTGATTCTCACTGGAACTCATCTAAAATATGGAAGCAATCAATCAACAATTCATGAGTAATCAATGCCCATAGAAAATTAATACACTGTCCTATTCATAATTCAACACAATGGCTCATAATTGCTTTGTGTCGGAACACATAAATTCATGCTGTTCATTCACAGTTCACTTTAGATGCTAGGAGGACTTCCTGCACAGCTGGTCCTACTAGAAAAAGCTAAATAAGTGTTGAGGAAAGCCGTTATTTTTCCTTGGCTCTGAGAGAAACGGCTTACAACAGCTTTGCCTCTAAATAGATATTCTGGTTTATAAAGAGAAAGACAAGACTGTGTTCATGGAAAGTGTGGGTTTCCAGGCGTGTGTGAGCATAAATGGGTTATTTCTGTCATCCAGCACCTTTTGAACCTACTGTACAGTTGATTTTTATAAACGATATATGGCTGTGTTGTAATTTAAGGAAATATTTCTACACCTGCCTTTCAGAAATATGACCTGGTTAAACTCAGACACTTTAACGTATTAATAAATTTATTAAAACATTGTTATTAAATGAAGAAATGAACATGATGAAACTGGAGAGCTAAATAAGACCTATAAATCAAAGCTATTGCTTGAAATGTTTAGTCATTTGAAATGTTGATGTTATCTCAGTGATTTGTGTATTTTTACAAAATAGGATGGAAGAAGGCAAACAAACTAATGCCATAAAACATCGCAGAATTCATAAACTCCCTTGCTAATACTTAATGAAGTTCATGTTCTTGTTTTACTGGGGGAAAAAAAAAAAAAAAAAAAAAAAAAAATCATGAAGAGGCCAATTCAATACGGACGGACGAACGAACAAACTATATTCATTCATTATACAGTATATACATGCTGCAAATTATTTTCATGTTTTGGATAACTGATTAATAGCTGATATTAAAAATCTATACTATCTATAAAAGTACTAAACACTAACACAACACAACATCAACTGAACACTACATTATTAAATAATAATAATAATAATAATAATAATAATAACTTTGAGATCATTAGTTGATGGCAATTGCAATCTAGATACCAAACAAACAAATCAGCTAATAACCAAAATAAAATCAATATATTGGGCATACCTAGATATTACAAAAGACTACCTTTTACCCATTAAAACAATATTTCCAGGGGAAAAAAAAAAAAAGTTAATAATAATAATTTCAGTGAGAAAAATAAATAAATAAAAATCTGGAATATTTCTTATTAAATTGTTAATTGTATTTTGCAAAATTCACCCTCCTGCACACTTTTATAATATTTTGATTAACAAAAACAAACTATTATGATTTCTGTCCTTAAAAATGGAAAGTTTAATATTTTAGTGTATGTGTATTTTAGTGTATTTAATATCACAGTGTATGTGATGGCGGCATAAAATATGTTCTGCATAACAGGATTGACCCAAATGTGGGCCACTGCCATGCCGTGTGGGCATTTGAAGGCTGGAGAGACTCTGTATATGGACACAGTCTGTGTGGGGAGCTGAACAAACGCCGGGAAGGACTGTGTCCAACGAGTGCCACATCTAATCAGCCTCCATGTGTCCTTCACAGGGCGCTCAGCCGGAAAAACTGAAAATTGAGTGGAGCCATTTCTCTCTGGAGCTCTTGCTCTCTCTCACTCCCTCTGTTGCAGAGCCAATGTAAGATATAAGATTTCATAAGTGGATTATATAAGTGGATAAAAAGAATCTGACCTTTAATTCATGCAGCATTTACCTACACCAGCATAAATACAACATCAAATCATACTGCAGAGTTGCTGCACATGTCAGTCTAACAGCCAGCCTAAAATCTTTTGGACTCCTGGATTCCTATTGGATGTTGTGTAATATTTTACACATCCATAGATGGGTTGGATGAGAATAATGAATAATATTACTGGACATTTCAGGAAAATCACAAGCAGAGCTATACGCACATTATAAAATGAATGATTTTCATTAATTTCCTTTTGATGTCCTATCCTTTGACATTATCCTGTTGGCAGCTAATCACAGTAGTCTTAATCAAATCTAAGACTCTATTTTAAAACCTTTAATCTACGTAGGCAGCATCTTAACTGAAATGAAACTGAAATTATAAGTTTCTGAAAGTACATTTGAGACTCGACTCACTGACTGATTTTAAGTTTCTGTTAACATGTTGCTAAGCTAACAATCTCATTCTCTAAAATAGTCAATTTTAATACATGCATCCTTATCTGTAATAAATCATTTATAAATACATGTATAATCAAAAATTTATCTTTCTGCGCAAAGATGCATTTTGGCATTGCCTTCTCTGCAAAAGATGAATGCAATGTGTTCTTTAATATATGAATATGATGCCTTGAAATGTAGCCTATATAGGTGGCTCACAAGATTCTGTGATTTTTGTTTGTAAGAAACAAATCCATCAAGGCATTAAAACTTCTGACCAAGACAATTCATAATCCATAATCCATAATAAAGCTTCCTCTACTGGAAAGTCCCTCTCACATCAAAATCCATTTTTTTTAGATATGTTTTATAACTATTTTTCTTCTTCTTGTAAATATTCCTTGATCTGTGCATATTTCTCTCCTGATTCAGAGGGGAGAACCATGAAGAAAACATGGATAAAGGACTCTGGAAGCACTTAAAACATCTTGGATTGGTTTAATACAAACATAAAGCTTTTTGTTTCACAAGACATTAATTAATGGACATGTGGATTATTGTGATATTTTTATCAGCTGTTTGGACTCTCATTCTGACGGCACCCATTCACTGCAGAGGATCCATTGGCAAGCAAGTGATGTAATGCTACATTTCTCCAAATCTGTTCTGATGAAGAATCAAACTCATCTACATCTTGGATGGCCTGAATTTTCAGCTAATTTATAATTTTTGGTTGAACTATTCCTTTCAGAATGTTTGAACTAATGCCTTGCATCTCTGTACGATTTGAACAAATCTTACAGTTTGTACAAATCTTAATAGGAATATGTGAATTACAATCTTTATATGAATATGAGGGTTGCTAATATGAAGAAATTCAATAGAACTTCAAGTAAGATTGTTTGCGTATTACTCAAAATTGTTAGCCTCCTTTTGCTTTGCTTCTAAGGTTAGTTCATAAATCAGCCACATATTCGAGAATGTTTATGCTGCAGTCACCTGAACTTGTGTAAAGCTGAGTGCTGTTTTGTGTAAAAAGACTGGACAGTTTACTCTGTGGTATATTAACATTGCATGTTTTCTCTGCCTTGTAATTGAGCCACTTTGCCGTCCAATCACCTCGTACCGTGTATAGGATCTGTCATTAGAGCTAGAACCGCCGGCACTGTTATAAAAATGCAAATGAGTTGCTCCTCTGGAGGAATTCAGTCTATGTGCCTGCTGCAACGCTGATACATGGACACAATGTTAGTTATGAGCTTACTGGAGTGATTCTGTTATGGCATATTGTTGTGACATATTGCTTTTCAACTTTCTGCAAAGAATCAATCCTGTTCATTGAGCAATAGTGTTAATGTCTGATGAGAAGGTTATGTTTCAGTGGATGTGAAACTTAGAACAGTTTGATAATAGGCCTACTTCACTATAAAACTCTTGTTTATAAAGGAAAAAGATGTGCAATTTTTTAAATCATTTAAAAACCTCATTATGTGATTTTGTGAACCACTTACTGTGCTTGCAAGTTGAATGGTTGACCTAAACTCAAGTTTGACAATGTATTAGTAAAACATATAATTACTGAGTTGATGGCTACTGGATGTCATTGCAGACAATTAGTAAGAAGGACAAACTAATAATAATGCAAAATAAAATATAAATTTGACTTCAATAGAACAAGCCGTAATAATGTCCTTTTTAAGTCAGACTTTGACAAAGAACAAGTGGTAGAAAATATTGTTTAAATAAAACATTATTATAAAATCAGTTTAAATGTAAAACTTTAAAGCATAATTGTGCCTGTCAGTGCAGAAAGCAAATGTCATTTGCCATTAAAAATCATTAAAGAATATCATTCTAGGATATGAAACGCCATTGAAATCAGCGCTATTGAATAATACCTATAATGAAGACACTATTGAAAAGAACAGTTAGTGGTAAATTCATATGCTAATTGTAATATATAATAAAATGATTTTATATAAACGTAGCTAAAGTGAAAGCAGCAGTTGGTAGACAGGAAGCTCGTTTGCAAATTCACAGAATAGGAGACAGGTATTGAAGTGGCTGCTTTCGCTGCTGTTTTCCCCAGTCAGCATTGAAGACTTTTAGTGCTGAATTAACAGTCCTGCTGAGATAAAGGTTTGTTTCCTGTCAGACTGAAAGGTTTCTTGCCTGTGAAAAGAAGTTAGGAGGTCACATATCATTTCCTGTCTCTGCAGCCATGGACAAGTATGACAAGTTTGAACGAATTATTTCTTTATGCTTTGCACATTTTTATTGACTTGATGAGAATTTCACTTACTAACCCCATTGTATATTAAACACAACATTAATTTATTTAACGCCGTGCCTCTGGTTTCTCAAGAGCTGTTGCTAAAGCTGCATTATACATCAAATAATTACACAATTAATACAATTATCAATTAATCACAATAATTACACAATTAATACAATTAGTTGGCCATTAAGTTCCATAAATACCATAAGTCATTAGACTAATTTAAATTAAATTTTTATTTTTTTCCTTGCTTTTCCAAAACACACACACACAGACACACAGACACATACGAGGTGAGGGGAAATTATTTGATCCCCTGCTGATTTTGTGCGTTTGCCCACTGACAAAGAAATTATCATTCTATTATTTTAATGGTAGGTTTATTTGAACAGTGAGAGACAGAATTACAACAAAACAATCCAGAAAAACGTATTTCAAAAAAGTTATAAATTGATTTGCATTTTAATGAGTGAAATAAGTATTTGATCCCCTATCAATCAGCAAAATGTATGGCTCCCAGGTGTCTTTTATGCAGGTAAGGAGCTGAGATTAGGAGCACTCTCTTAAAGGGAGATATCTCAGTTTGTTACCTTTATAAAAGACAACTGTCCACAGAAGCAATCAATCAATCAGATTCCAAACTCTCCGCCAAGGCCAAGACCAAAGAGCTGTCCCACGATGTCAGGTACAAGATTGTAGACCTACACAAGGCTGGAATGGGCTACAAGACCATCGCCAAGCAGCTTGGTGAGAAAGAGACAACAGTTGGAGGAGGAAGAACGCTGCCTATGACCCCAAGAACACCTTCCCCACCGTCAAACATGAAGGTGGAAACATTATGCTTTGGGGGTGCTTTTCTGCTAAGGGGACAGAACAACTGCACCGCATCAAAGGGACGATGGACGGGGCCATGTACCGTCAGGGCCAGGGTATTGAAAATGGGTCGTGGATGGGTAATCCAGCATGACAATGACCCAAAACACACGGCCAACAAAGGAGTGGCTCAAGAAGAAGCACATTAAGGTCCTGGAGTGGCCTATCCAGTCTCCAGACCTTAATCCCATAGAAAATCTGTGGAGGGAGCAAAAGGCTGAGTTGCCAAATGTCAGCCTCGAAACCTTAATGACTTGGAGAGGATCTGCAAAGAGGAGTGGGACAAAATCCCACCTGAGATGTGTGCAAACCCGATGGCCAACTAGAAGAAACGTCTGACCTATGTGATTGCCAACAAGGGTTTTGCCACCAAGTACTAAGTCATGTCTTGCGAAGGGGTCAAATACTTATTTCACTCATTAAAATGCAAATCAATTAATAACTTTTTTGAAATGCGTTTTTCTGGATTTTTGTTGTTGTTGTTGTTGTTATTCTGTCTCTCACTGTTCAAATAAACCGATCATTAAAATTATAGACTGATCACTTCATTGTCAGTGGGCAAACGTTCCCTCACTGTATATATATATGTCACAGATCGGCCAGGCTCATCCACCATCAGGACTCCTTCAAAAGCACACACCTCACTTCACTCAGTGTCCGGTCTCGTTCATACAAAGTGGACTCTTTATGCTATCATACGATAAATTGAGCAACCTGCCTTGTGTATTTACCTTCTGTGTCTCCTCCAGTGTATTCTCCTGTGCTCCGCTGCTACGTCTGTTCCAGTTGTCATCTCCTTGCGGATATTCCAATTAAGCGTCATCAGAGGTGTGTGCTGTCTTCCGTCTCCCTTCCACAATCTCCAGCAAAACCAGAAACAAAGTTATATTCACCATTTATCAGAGAACTGTTCTATTGCCTTTGATACTTACCTGCCATTACCATCTGCATCAGTTGCTTTTAATAAGCATACCTGTTTGCATTCTAATCTTCTGTGTGAGTCTCCTTCCATAACAAAAGACTGGAGCAACAAGGGATTCAGCAACATGAGTGCACCTGACCTGTTCCAGGAGATCGTGGATGCTCTCAAACGGATTCTCACCCCTATACCAGTCACACCACCTGTCACGTCTGTCACCAACGCCACCACTTCTTCCTGGACAGTACTTACCAGTCCCATGGCCAAACCAGCGCCCTTCTCTGGCTCGGCGGAGGAGTGCAACGGATTTCTGCTGCAATGCTCACTCGCTCTGGAGATGCAGCCGCATCTTTACACAACAGATAGAGCCAAGATTGCGTTCATCATATCCCTGCTGATGGGGCGAGCGCTCCAGTGGGCCAAGATCATCTGGTCCCAAGCCGGTACTGTAACTCAATCTCTTGATAATTTTATTGCACATTTCAGAGAAGTCTTTGGCAGACCAGCAAGCGATACCTCTATCAATGAACAAATCTATCGGTCCCACTTTATATTAGGTGGCCTTAACTACTATGTACTTACATTTAAATTAATCATTTGGTACAACGCACTTATTGTGTACATACATGTTTTTATATTGTACTTATATTTTAAAATATACCTATGTGTAATTACATCTGTAATTAATTTCTGTAATTACATTTATAATTACACTGTTGACCCATCCCTTACACCTTAACCCACCCTTAAACCTACCCATACCACCAAACCTGTCCCTAACCTTACCCACCTCAATAGCAGCAATAGTGTTCTGCAATACAGTATGAACACAATAAGTACATTGTACTTATTTTTTGATGTAAGTACATAGTAGTTAAGGCCACCTAATATAAAGTGTGACCAATCTATCTTCTCCGTCAGGGTTCTCTGTCCATTAACAACTATGCTATCAATGGCTGTATACTGTATATACTGTATATAAAATCATAATTTCTCAACAAATATAAACAGATATGTGTATTAACGTGTAGTTAAAAAGCTGAACAATTTTAGAGGATCATTTTAGCATTGACTCCCAGCTGTATGACTACTGCATGTACCTGGGCTTATTCTCTGCTGTTCTCCTGCTGTCAGTCCTGGTGTTATCATTTCCTTGATTTTGTCTGCCTCCAACTTTTTTTCCCCCCTCATCTCATCTTGTGTCATCTGATCTTGACTTGTTTTCTTGCTTCTCTTTATCTTTAGATGAGTGTTCATGTTGCACCTAAAGCATAATGCAAATAGAATAAATGAAACTACTGTACAAACTATAGAATACACAATTCAAACTCAGCTCCTGTTTTTGCCCCTTCTTTGTTCTTACCAGGCCTTCTGGGAATGCAGTGCACAGTAAGATGGGTGACTTCAATAGCACAGACGGCCTGAATTTGGAAAAAAAATAATAAATAAAAAAATACTATTTTTAACCACTACTGACTTAAGTTATTGCTATTATTATTTGTTGTTGTTGTTGTTTATGTGTTAAAGTGTGATAGTGTCTGTCTGTTTGTTTGTTTATCCATCACTTTGTTGCTGAGATACATCAGGTAATTTGTAAAGTGACAGGACTAAAATGAGGGTGATTCCTCTTTAGGGCTGCTGACCTGAGGACACATGCATGAGGGAAGAGCTCTGTTTGTTTTGTAGCTTTAGATTTATGGGGGGATGAAAATAAGGTTACTCGTGTTCCCCTCAATAAGCATCATACATATGAAATCAAATCATAATTTAACCCCCTCACTGACGCAGCACATCCAGACGGGTTAGCACTAAAGGAAAACTATTTTTTTTTTGGATAGTGTGCATAATGGAGAGAAAACACCTGGAACGTGCCTTAGGATGACAGGTTAGTTATGTATCAGGATTACTTATGAATTACATATGGATTACATTTTCTGCAATTAATGATAAATATAAAACACAAGCATTCCTGCCAAGCAAAAATACACACTATAGTAAAAGATATGACACAAAACATCTGCTCACTAGTTACTTTGCAACATTTCAGACAACAGTTTTTGAGTTCCATTACAATATTAAAAGGTCATATTTTTTAGTTTTTCATTCCAACCATTTCCAACTCTTAAGTTTTTAAATTAAGTTCCCCATCTTTTTCTCTCTATAAAGCCAATAGAGGTCATAATATGCTATGAATATAACAGTGGCTAAGACATTTATTTTTAAAATAAATAAATAAAATTGGTTAGCCAGTGTGGGGCAATGGCTGACGTGTTAAAGATATTCAGATTTGGTTACACAAGTGCAACCCACAATTCAAAGATGTGCCAAAATATGCAGAGACAGACAATGAGGTAAAACAAGGGTAAATATTGGCAATGCTTCTACAAGACTGAGCAATTTGATGGAATGTTTGGTGCTGCATCTGAAAGCCAAATACTTCCCTACACTATAGTATGCAAAAAACAGTAGGCAAAAAGTGTCTGGATGACTGGCTGGGATTCAGAATTACACTGAAAAAAAACAATAAGCAAATTTACTTAATTTTTATTTGGCAAGTTTTTGCACAAATAAATTTTATGTAAAATGTAAGTACTGAATTAAGTAAAATCTACTTGGCTAAGTTAGGTAAAATTAGCAAAGGAAATAAGTACATTTAACATGGCCAGTTAGAGTTTGATGAGTAATTTTTACTTGATTATTTTAAGTTAAATCTGCAATACTTAAGTACGTTTCACTCAGTCATGGCTTCTAAACTTTACTCAAACAATGTAGCACTGGGAAACAACCATGCTATTAAAGCATGCGATTCACTTACAAACATGTAAGTAAGCAAGTAGACAGCTTGTCCTCCTTTTAAGATAATATGTCCACTCAAAAGAATTGTTACCCAAATGAACACAGAGACCTCAATACTTGGTACACCATACACAATGACGGTGACAATCAGTGGATAGTGTTTGATTATGAACGGGTCATTTTGAGTAGAAAATCAACTCCAGATGTCACAAAACAGTAAGTTACTAAACCTAATAACAAAAGCAACCATAGAACAGTGTAAATATAACTTAAACACAGTGACAAATTTAACCTTTTTAATTATTCATGCCCCAGTGCATGATGGGAAAAACAGGATCATAACTTTGATATTTACTTAAAGGATCCTTGTAAACATAAACAATTCCAAGTAAAATATACTTATAAGTTCAAACTTTAATTTCTACAAGCTTAAATTGAGTACTAATATAGAATTTACTTTAAATAATTTAGTTCAGGCAAGAATTAAAAAAATTAATGTAGAAATTACATTTGTTTTTATGTAGTGTTTACTTTGCCAAAAAATCATTTTTATCAGTGTATGCATTCAATGGCACATTAATATCCCATGAGGCCACGGGAGAGGATTTATTAATGGCAGTGAAGTGACACAACTGACGCAGTCCCACTTTATATTAGGTGGCCTTAACTAGAGTGTACTTGCATTTAAATGAATAATTTGTTATAACACACTTATTACACTGTAAAAAGTGAAAGTTGACTTAACTTAAAATTGAGGAAACCCGTTGCCTTAAAATTATAAAGTACATAATAATAATAATAATAATAATAATAATAATAATAATAAAAGTTAAGTGAACTTGACAATTCAATTAACTTATTTTTTTTTAATTATCATTTACTTAAAAATTAAGGCAACGGGTTTCCTTGATTTTTTTAAAGTTGTCAACTTATCACTTTTTACAGTGTATGTACATACATGTTTTTACATTGTACTTATATTTTTAAAAATACCTGTAATTACATCTGTAATTAATTTCTGTAATTACATTTATAATTACACTGTTGACCCATCCCTCACACCTTAACCCACCCTTAAACCTACCCATACCACCAAACCTGTCCCTAACCTTACCCGTATCCCACCTCAATAGCAGCAAAAGTGATTTGTAATACAATATGACCACAATAAGTACATTGTACTTATTTCTGATGCAAGTACATAATAGTTAAGGCCACCTAATATAAAGTGTGACCACTGACGCTGGTGGGTCATGTGATAATAACAACACATTGGATATGGTACGTCCACATTTCATACTAACCATATTCATACTGGACGGAACATACTTTTTTAATGGATGTGAAGTAGGTTCAAATTCATATCTAGTACCTGTTCCAACAGAACTTGGATGCACCATGTATTTCAACTAATATGCCGAATTTCGGAAGTTAAGCTAAACTCAACACATTTTAGCTCTTTATATTGTTAAGCCACAGATAAAACTGTAATAGTAAAGGCTGCATAAGTGCATGAATAGAACATCTGGGAGGTGATGAGAGGCCAGGAGACAAAAACCTTATGGTAAGACTGTGCAACTTGCTGAGAATTGTGGGTTGATTGAGTTCCGCCTCGGCTGCACCTTGCCCTGTGTAAGAGAATTACCCTTCTAGCTGCAGTTGTATAGTAAAAATGGAACACATTAATATTTAATAGATAGCCATATGCTTGTTTGAAAATAATACCTGGCACACCATTCATCATTCCATTAACCACACTTCAGCCGTAAAAACCTGCCCAGCTGGGATACAAAGCCTGCTCTGAAATTACTTTTAAGAGTCCTGATTTTGTATTTTCTGCATTGTTTCCTGCTGGAATTTTTTTCAGTGAGTGAGCAAATGGTGACTGCAATGACATTACGGGTTAAAAGCCTTTTAAAGGTTTGTCACAGGTTACTGGGAGGGGGGGGGGGATCATCAGAGTTTAGCAAGGAAAAAAAACATCCAGTATTCCAATCCTCACATATGTTTGACTGAAGATAACTTCATGATGCTGCCGTTGGGGTTTAGAGCCTTTTCTGCACATGGGTGTTTGAACGGCAAGATAGCGTTTAAGACGAGTTAGGTGTATATTTGGTATGTGTCCACACGCTAGCATTTTCATGGAGAAAAACCACTTCGGCACAAAGCAACAGACAGGTTTGGGTACGAAATGTCAAAAAATTAACCTGATGTTTTCTCCTTTCTTACTTTCTCTGAGGGAAGGAAAGTAAAATTTTCATTTCACTCTGTCATTGTTATCAGGCGGCATGTCATAGTGCGCTCTCATCCCTCCCTAATCGTAAAGCTTTTGTGACAGGTTTCTGCAAAAGGATTTCTGTTTACTTATTTATTTCATATCACAGAAAAGAGACAGTGAGGGATAAACATGCAGTTGTATCCTAATTCACTCTGGATTGGGGTTTTTATCAAGCCAGAGTTTGTTGGTGTTTATCTCAGGAGTTTCTGCTGCACATTTTTCTCACCCGTCCTCAGGCTATACACTCATTGTGTGTTTACCTGCGATTTTCAATCAACGTGACAGAACAACAAAACATTCTTTCATTTAATTTCAAATCATTATCTCAAAAAAAAGGTCCATTATCATGGAGGGTTTTACACGCTTGAGGAAAATTGTGTTAACGACATTCTAATATCTGTTTTTGGTCATATTGGATAACTTTCTGATATAGATTATTTGACAGGTTTGTATGACTTAATCTGAAATAATTCATTTGTGGAAAAGAAAAAAAGGATACTTGGATGCTTTTAATTAGCATGCTTGATTTAGTTTGCTGACGACTCAGTCTGTTAACAGATCTGTATAAACGTGATAACTTTACAAATTTGCTGGTTGAATTATATGAACCTATATATTATTATTATTCTTAAAATAATCTGTTTTTTTGTTGTTGTTGTTGTTGTTGTTTTTTTTTACCTTGTCAAAAAAATCTTTACATAAGGTGGCAGATCACATTTACATTTAAATTGCAATTTATACAAAGTGTAGCTAAAATGGCTTGAATAATCTGGATTCTGACAGATTTACAGAAAAGAAAATGTTTGTGTGTCTCTTTAACTTGCATAAGGCCTTGAGAAAGGCCAACTTGAGAGCAGTTTAATTGCAAAATCTTACGTTGATAAATAGTGCCAAAACACTACTTTCAACTCTACTATTTGTCACAGTGTGCAGTACATATGCTCTAACCTGTTAATGTGTTAAACGATTGGAATACACATTGCTCATGTGCCACAGTACAGTATGTGTGAAAAAAAGTTTTAAATAAAAATAAAATTCAAAAGCATAAGAAGCTGTCTGCAGTCTGCGCAGCACCGCTTAAAGTCACACACCTCGTGACTAAGACAAAACTACAAAATAAATGACATGAAAACAACGAACAAGAAACAAATCCCAAAACTAGTGCGACAGTCCCAAAGTTTATGATGATATGTGTGTATGGAATTGTGTGTACATGTAATCAACAATGGGACATATGAAAGCAATATTTTGTTTTACCACTCAGCTAATGTATGCATACATTTACATTTATGCATTTAGTAGACACTTTAATTCAAAGCGATAAATGAAGAATAAAATCAAGTCATCAATTAAACATGCAATAACATGAGATGTTCTAACAATACAGCGTTTCAAATAGCATCTTAAATAGTAGGATACAAGCTAGACCAAGGAAGGGATTGAGATTTGTTAATTAATTAATTTGTTTATTTTAACACAATTAACCGAAGACAGATTTGTATATGTTTGAAACCAACTTACTTTTGTGCAAATGGATGTTTGTCTCAAAACTTTATAGTTATAGGTCCAGTCTCCCCTACAACTGTAAATCAAAAAGAAAATAAGTGGTGCGATTCTCAGTACTCCACAAACATTTCCCACATTTATCAAAAAATTGTCATTAAGATTTTCCTCAGCTGCCCTGAGCCTGAAACTAGTGATATGTCAAATCACATAAGAACAGCCAACGCAGCATTTCCTCCACAGTCAGAGAAGACGGTTTCTCCTGCTCAAGACACAGACATGAAATATAACCATGTTATCTGTGCAGAGGGACACAGGATCATGATGCAGCTCTAATGGATTCTGTGCCCCTAGTTGCTCCTGGATTGTTTTATTCCAACTGTGCAGACAGAAGGCAACGATCTTTAGGTGCACTTGTGATCCATCAGTGAGATGGACTGTGGAAATCTAACAACATAGATGTGGGTGGTATTATCAGCTTGACAAAAGTACTGGGCCGACCATAAATCATCTACTAGAAATCTGCCCTACAGGGAGCCAGAGTTCCATCAAGATGTCACTGCTGTAGGAAATGTCTGCATCCTCAGATCTGCTATTTTTTCCCCCATTTCTTGTTTTTATTTAACACTTATTCATGCTCTGAAACTTCTGAACAGCTTTCTTTGATTTAAAGTTTCACATCCCAAAAGAGCCGTGCCTAAGAATCCTGGGCCCCCTGGCTATATATTGCTTTGGGCCCCGTAACTTTTTTAAAGGGATCATATCATACTTTGTTTTATTACTTTTACTTTTTTTTTACACCTACAATGTTTTTCTGAATTTTGTTTTTCATGAACAGCTTCTACCCTGACTGTGATTCTTAAAAAAAAAAAAAAAAAAAAAAAAAAAATATATATATATATATATATATATATATATATATATATATATATATATATATATATATATATATATATATATATATAGATAGATAGATATATATAGATAGATAGATATATAGATAGATATAATTTTATTTATTTATTTATTTATTTTATTTTATTAATTAATTTATTTTATTTTATTTTATTTTTTTGTTTGTATGTGTTTGGGAGGGCTGTCCCCTCAACAAACACCTATTTTGTTCATAAAACTGAACAACTGTCAAGATAGGGTAAGGTGATCCAAATATGTAGTTAAAAATAAACTTCAGTCACGATTTCTTCGGAAGAATCTGCAGAGCTGTAAGTGTTACACGCAGCCACATTTTACTCTTACTGTTGGTTCATCTCTAGAAACAAAAATATCTGTCCAACTACCTCCATATTGCTTTACTGATACCACATTTTAATGTGTAAATAATGATTGTGTTAACGTTTCAGTATTCTGGGGTCAGAGATCATAAGGATTTCAGAATGAGCTTCTTTTTTATTTATTTTTTTATTTTATTTTATTTATTTTTTGCTTGGTTTCAGTAGATTTTTTTTTTGGAACAGGGAAAACTTGGTTTGAAATGTTCTGAAAGTTGCACCATGTTTGTAACAAACTTTTAAAAGATCAAGGACAATTCCTCATGGTATGAGCCCTTTTAAGCAAGTTATCTTATGTGTTGTTGTGTATGTCTGCTCTTTAATTAGTTCCCTTATTTCTGTTCTTCAGTGTTATTACTTTCTTCTGATTTACTCTAATTTACTCTAGTTACTTTCCTCTAATCTAACTTCTTACGCCTTATTTCCCTTAACACTTAATTAGTTATATTAGGTATAATCCACCTTTCACCCAATTAGCCACAGCCTTGCTTCCTTCATCCTAATTACTCAAATGACTCAAACTATATGAAATTCAAGTAGTCCATATAACATATGCATTATACACTCTAAAAATGCTGGTTTATTTGATTATTTATTCTTTTTTTAATGTATTTATTATTTGAGACTGCTGGGTAAGAAAGCTGGTGATAATCATTTATCATCAGTAACTCAACAGTGCTACTGTTCGGAATGCGGCTGTGAAAAAGAGCATGCATGTTCCAACTGAGTGCCAATACTACTTTGACTATCCATTTCCTCCTGACAGGAATATGTGTGGAAAATAAAAGTCTAGTCTGCTTTGGTATTGCTTAACACACATATATTTTGACAAATTCAAATTTTGAATTGAATTATTGTCTAGTAATCAGTCTGGTTTCCGTAAAGGACATAGTACTATTAAAGCCACCTTAAAAGTTTTAAATGACATCGTGGAATTTTTCTTGGATAATAAACAACATTGTGCATGTCTTTTTATTGACGTATCCAAGGCCTTCGATACTGTGGATCACAATATATTATTAGATAGGCTTAGATGGGTAGGACTATCAGATCATGTTATTTTATGGTTCACTGCTTAATTAAAGGGTAGACCCCAATGTGTCCAGGTGGAAGGTGTTCAGTCAGATCTTTTGGTTGTCAAGGGAGTTCCACAGGGATCTGTGCTGGGACCATTATTATTCAGTATATATATAAATTGCCTTGATTTTAATATTGATAAAGAAAGGTTCCATTTCTATGCAGATGATACTATTGTATATTGTTCAGCTCCCTCTAAGCAACAATCAGTGACTGCATTACAGTCTGTTTTTGATATTATCCAAAACAGGTTTCGTGCTTTAAAGTTGGTTTTAAATGTTTAAAAAAAAAAAAAAAAAGTCTGCTATTTTCAAATTCTACAACTTCTTTAGATTATTCTATTGTTCTTCAGATTTATCAGGGGAGCCAAGTTACCTCAGTGTCAGAGTACAGATATCTGGGTATTATCATCGATGACAAATTATGTTTTGGTTCACATATTAAGTATCTGAGTAAAAAATTAAAGAAGAAGTTAGGGTTTTATTTTAGAAATAAGTCATGCTTCTCATTTAAGGTGAGGAAAAAATGAGTGTCTGCTACATTTCTGCCGGTTTTCGATTATGGGGATGTGGTTTACCAGCATGCCCCCTCTTATCTTCTTTCTTCCTTGGATGCTTTGTACCACGGTGCTCTGAGATTTATAAGTGACTGTAAATTTATAACGCATCACTGTGAATTATATGAAAGAGCTGTATGGTCTCCTCTGAGAATTCGTAGAAAAATGCACTGGCACTTGTTGATACAGTATATGTCAATTTTGGGTCATTTGCCAAATTATCTATGTTGTTTTATACAAAGAACTTTGGAAATTATTCATTACGTTCTCAATCAAATTATAATCTTTGTGTGCCCTTTGTCAGAACTGAGCTTGGTAAAACCTCTTTTAAATATGCTGCCGCTTCAGATTGGAACCTTCTCCAAAAGGAGATGAAGTTACAAAACTTGGTCTTATAATTATTTTAAGTCTTTACTATGTAATCTAGACAACAACTTAACAGTGTGTAATTGTTTTTAACTTGTTATATGTTGGTTTGCAATGCTTGTTGTAACTATGTTGTTTATTTGTATATGCAAACTCGGCTGCCTATCTTGGCCAGGACACTCCTGGAAAAGAGATTTTAATCTCAGTGAGTCTTTTCCTGGTTAAATAAAGGTATATATTTTGTCCCATCCATTGTTAGGATTATAATTTTTTCAATCACTGCAATTTCGCAAATAATGGGAGCTAGAAACGCATTTGCCAAATAAATTCCTCCATGCGCATCAAAAACATCATGTGACTTTGCGCAATGGGACAGCATAACTTGACTAGCCAGCGGACCGATCTTGTTACATAGCATCCGATATGTTGTGTTGGTCGCGCTGCAATGCCTGAGCCAAATTTTTACTGATACAGTATTTAATGCCAGTTTATCAGGAAATGAAGATTTTGTTCTCTTCATCTCGCTGGATGGAAACAGTGCTTTATTCACAAAAGTTTCATACGTTACTCCAATTTTGCACATGAGTTAAATTCACAATTTTGGATTGAAACAGCTTTTTGATGCCAGATTATCATTTAGCGGTTGTTTTGTTCTCTTTGACTGGTCAGATGGAAACGGTGCTTTATTCGCAAATGTTTTATGCGATATTCCAATTTTGCATGCAAATTAAATTTGCAACTTGGATGGAAACATAGATTGGCTATATTGCTGGAAAAAAAAAAATTGTAAATAGAAACCTTTGATGTGCTCCAGAACACAAATACGCACTGTAGAAATTGCCAACTCTCTTTTGCCAATATGCTGTTATTATAGACTCAACTTGGGGTGCTCTTGCTTTTGTTTAAGCTTTCTTAGCACCCTAAAGCACCCTTAAATGCTATTCAGTATTTAATATAAATATAAAAGTTATTCAATATTTAACCAATGACATGTAGTCGATGTTTTTTGTTTTGTTTTTTGTCCTTCAATTTCTGCCTTTTTTCTGCACTTTTTATCACTCACATGTACATGTTGTTTAACTTTTGCCTATATAAACATCCCATCATGTAGGGTCAGACATTTAACCCTACCCCGCTGGGTCAAAGTAGCCCAGATTTGGTTGTTTTTAACCCATTGTAATGTATTTCAAACCTTCTAAGTCCTTTCAAACCTTCTACACACAGCTTTGTGTGACAAACAGAATAAATCTGATGTTATTAAATTAAAACCTCTCTCTTTAGTGCAGCTCTCACAGGTCATTCTCCCCGCTACATTCTCAAATGGCTGCAAGACGTGAGAACTAATGGCAATTTGGCACCAATGACACCAACCAGCAAACCAAAAAGCCCTTTGTGTCTAAAACTATGAGTTAGAAGCAGCAAGAAATTAATTCACAGGAGTGAAGAATAAAATAGTTTTGAAAAAGGCCTTCACACCATGTTCATATTACACACACAAATGACAAAAGATCAGAGGGCTTCTGTTCCCCTGGATATAACCGGGAGAATAAACCCATGGTGAAATGTTTGATCCTGGAGGCTTGCGTAGTTGCAGACGTGAAAGACACGGAGAAGCAAAGTAATAGAACGGAACGCTGGGCCCTCGAGCTTGCTGCGGGAAATAGCAGAAGGAGAATTATTCAGCATTATTCAGAATCACCATGCTGCCAGACAAGTGTGACAGATAGAACTGCAGAAGAAATAACAGAGAAAAATAACAGCGAGAGAGATCAGAGTCTCACTAATGCTGATTTCATGGGGGTTCATAAAGTATTTGCATGCATACAAGAGGTTGGAAGAGCTGCGGTTTAAATATTTACAGGGGTAAATGACAGTATGCTTGCTAGTTTGCTTTTAAAGGAACGGCTCACCCAAAAAAGAAACATATTTGTCATAAAATTGGTGTTTAAAATCTGATCTAATCAATGATCCAGTAATTGAGTACAATTAATTGGCAGTAGTTAATAACTTAATTTATATTTAGGTCTGCTTCTCACCCAAAAATACCATGTGACTTCTGAAATATAATACTGTATGTGAGTTATAATTCGTGGACTACTTTTTCAGTACAGTTATTAGAAAGAGCTTTTCACTTTACAGAATGTTAATTGATGTACTGTGGATCATTGTGATGATTTTATCAACTGTTTGGACTCTCATTCTGATGGCACCCATTCACTGAAGAGGATCCACTGGTTAGCAAATTAATTTCTCTGAGTCCGTTCCAATACAGAAACAAGCACATCTACATCTTGGATGGCCTGAGGGTGAGCACATTTTCATTTTGGGTGAACTGTTCCTTTAATAGACATTATTTACACTGAGTCTAAGAGATTAGATGTTTTGCTGAGAAGGGAAATGCGCCAAACTCCTTTCAGGTAAGACCACATCTGTTCTGCTGGTTGGATATGACTTCACCGCCTAATGCACCATGCTCATTACTTATCTCCTGAAAACAAGTGGAGTTCAATCTTACGATGAAATGATGCATTGTGTCTTCCAGAGATGCAGCTAATGCTTCTGCTGCACTTGCGAGGAGGCTTATCTTTAACGGGCAGTTGAGCCTCAAATAGACCTAAAAAGGCCTGCAAAACAAAGTCATGAAACATTGTTTCAAGACATTAAATTTATATATTGTGCATTTTATTTGTATATTTGCCCTTTCCTTGCAAGAACTGATATATTATGCTAATGAACTGTGTGAAATCTTGAGAAAAAATCTTTCTCCTCAAAGAAGGAATTAAAGGAATGATTCGCTCAAAAATGTATGTCATTGCAAACACATGTAACTTTTTTTTTTTCCTTAGAACAAACTATTATCCATAAAATTAGAGGATACAAATAACAATCCCTAAAAAGTTTAGCCTAGAGGTTTGTGAGTTTTAGATGTTAGATCAAAGCACCCTGATTTATTATTATTATTATTATTATTATTATTATTATTATTATTATTATTTAAATACCTTAAAAATAAAATTAAATAATAATGTTAGAAGGGTTTCCCAAATATTCCTAGATTAATCACTGTCTCAGTTAACCCAGTCTCATGAATGTACCTTTCAATGGCACGATTTTCTTTTTTCTATTTGGCGTACTATTTATATGCAGAAATGGACTTTGATGTGCATATGATACGCAGCTGGTAGGTTTAGCAGTGTAGAGGTGTGTATTGTATGCACGCCAGCAAAGTGTGTATCATATGCATGCAAAAACGGCATATTATATGCACATCAAAGACGCCAAAGTCAGTTTCGGCATATAAATAGCATGTAACAATAAAAAATTGTGCTATTGATATGAATTTTCATGAGACCAGTGGCCTGTAGCACGAAGCGAGATGAACAAACTCAGAGTTGCAGAGTGAGTTTTGAGCTGATTATACCCAGTAAAGCTGGTTTAGATCAGGATTAGCAGGCTCACAAAGCTCAATATAAACGTTCTCTGACAACTCAGAGTTTGAACCAGAGTCTGTGATTAATGCTGCCTTCACGTGCTATCGGAATAAATACGAGTTTCCTAATCGGAAATTGGATGTGAACGGCCTCTCAAGTCATATTTACTACTGGGAAATTCGGAAATAATTTTGATACCCGAGTTTCCGAGTTGGGTGGGTCATAAACTTTAAACATGGTGGAGTGGACAACCATTGCTGCTGTCAATGCTGTTCTCACAACTAACTTACATCCATTTGTCTTGTTGCTAAAGTAGTGTATTTATAGGTTAGATATGAATGATCATGCGAAACATACTGTATGTTTTATAAACAGTGAAATAAGCATGTATTTGACTGAAATTCTAGAATTGTCAGCAAACTGCATGTATAGTGCGGTGAATGTTTATGATTGTCAACCAATGGGATGCTACATTTTATTATTTCTGACATTAAAGCACTTGAATACGACAAGCTCGTAATCACGACTTCATAAGTGGGAAATAGGAAATTTCCGATAGCACATGAAGGCAGCAAACAGCCAATCACACAGAACGTGGAGAGCGTCAGCAAAGCATCAGTTTTATTCACTTCTCACGAAAGTCAGCGCAATTCACTTTTCTGCTGAGAATTAAGAGATGTCATTATTAAAAATTTTAACAATTTAAATACATTTACAAGGCAGGAATAAACACTTCTGCTGCAGCAAACGTTTGGCAGCAGAAAGAAAATATATGACTATGCAAAAGAATCAACTGAATTTAATTATATATATATATATATATATATATATATATACTGTATATATATACGAAGCTTAAAATTAATCGCCACTTCATATAATAATTATATGAATATATTATATGAATTATAAACAATTACAATTAATATAATATAAATATAATAAATAAGTAGCTGCAAAAGTCGGCCAATTTTGTCTCTAAAATTATTTGACTGTAAACTGCTTTAATTTGGAGCGAGAGATACGGGGGAGTGGCTTCATTGCATCAAATATATGTCACTTTGCTCACAGCTGATTGGTCCAGTTTGGGTTTGCCATTTCTAACACAGAATAAAAGGGTAGCCGTGTAGCGTACACTACCATGGTGACGAAACCCACTCAAAACCAAACACATCTTTTTGAGCCCGAAAACTCAGAGTTTGCTCAAACTAAACACAAACTTATCTGGTAAAAACCCAAACCGGCTTCGTGCTACAGGCCACAGGCTCTCTCGGTTTAGCACAACAATGTACGGATGAAAATATTTATGCCTTGAAAGAGGAGAACAACCTGAATGCTGGAGCTGAGAGATCAAACTGCTAATATTTGTGCGGTGACAGTAGTGTGAACTCGAAGCCATCCTGTTTTATTGCTTTGAAGTGCTTCCCTTCGCATTTGTGCAGATAGTCAGCAAACGCAGTTCACAAGAAAATGCTGCTCTGTACAATGTCAGCCACAGCATCTCTTTCATGTCCCTAACAATATAGATTTTTCAGTCTTTGTTACAAAGCAGGGAAGATACAAGCCTCATTGAACGGGAATACTAATCAGATGTTTCATCTGTTTATTTGGGAAGCTGGTGGGAAACCCAGCACTGGCCAAAAATCCATGCTTTTAACAGAGGCAACAGGCAATATAAGACATCAGTGGATTTTGATTCATCATCCTTCATTAGGTTCAGTAAATAGGATATATTTCCGCATTTGTGACAAGGGTCCAAGAATGAGACGCCATGTACCAAATGCAAGTAAAATTTGCTCTGCAGAGTGAATAAAATGTATTTTCAGTTTCAGTATTATATACAATTATTTATTTATTTTTATTTATTAATTTATTTATTTTTTAAATCCCAGAAGTCCAAGTAATGCATGATTTTTTATCACATTAAGCAACCAATGTTTTTTTTTTTATTTTTTTTTTTATTTTTTATTCTTTCTTTTCCATAATTTAATTGTGTGATGGCAATGGTGAATTTTAAGCAGTAATTGAGTGTCAAGGATTATGTGACTCTGAAGATTTTAAAATATAATTAATATATATATATATTTATTTATTTATTTAGGTTTTTTTTTTAACACATGTTCTCAATTGAACTGCCATTGCCAGGTGCAGTAAAAGGTTAACATTAAACTATGTTTAAAATATTTCAGTAATCAGTGTATAATATATGTGCATATCAAACTGAGCTTTAGACGAGTTGTTTTGATTGTAGATGGTGTGTAATCAAGCATGCCAGTTTGAATTTTACTTTCCTTTGATTGACACACTTAAATCGAGTTTTGCTTTTTTGTTTCCGTTTATATATTTAATCTTTGGCCTTTGTATAAATGACCTTGCAGACATTGCAGCAGTGCATTGAACTAAAACACAGTTATAAAATAAGCTTTCTTCTCTTTATACCCAAGCATAACCAGTTGGAATAAAACAGCGAAGCTCAACTGATTCATAACAAAAAATAAATAAAAAAGGACAACAAGGGAAAATAATGCTAGATGCAAATAATAAAACACAATTGTGTCTGCTTTTACTCTATGATCCATGATGCTTTGTGCAGATGATAAGAGGAACTTCCTTTAAACTGTAAATAATCAGTGACTGCCAATGAACCTGTTTAAAAGTTCGCGTGAATGCAATGGAACACCAAAAAAAGGGAAACTTAAAAGTGTAAAAGCATTAACAAATTACTTTCAGCAGACCATGAATAACCCCGACAGCTCAGACGAGTCTTTCCGCAGCAATGTTATGGATGTGTTAAATATTACTGTAGTAATATTATGTAACATACATGTTTTGTTAATCAAAAATGGTTATTAACTGGAACATTGATGGATAATTAAATGTGATTTATGTCCTTTTAACACAAAAATAGTGTATTTGTCAATGCATTAGAAACATTACAGTAAACACTGCTAATATGGATTACAAGCGAAAAAGAAGAAAAATGATTTTTTTAAAGTGCCCATGTGAAAAAGCAGAAAAGAGATGTGAGGATTAAAGGAGAAAAAAATAAGAGTCTTAGTGCATTCCAGTGAATTATTCATGGGATATGTTGTTTATTAAACGGGAGAGCAGGCCACAACTGTGCAGTGTCTGCTGTCTTTTCTTGTCATTCTGTTACAGCAAAATACAAAGGAAAAAAATAATAATAATCAGCAGGAACCAAACACAGCGACTGAAAAGAGCTCTTACCATAAATACACTTGTGATAGCAATGTCACATTAAAATACCAAGCCTTATATTATTTTCCTGACAGATACAAATGGAGCATGAAGTAAAATTTACAACTTATTCAGTCAAACTGACGGTTAAAGATTATTTGTAACCTTATTATTTGAAATAATTTGTTTCAGTCATTTTGAATGGAAGTTCTCCAAACCGGAAGTGCCATCCATAACTTAAAAAAAGGCTTGTTCGGATAAAGGTAGACAGGCTCATCAACTTTTAAAAATGTGTTGGCAAGGACTGTGCATCCAGTCAAATCCAAAATTTACACAAAATGCATAAAATCATGCAGGCAGCATATTTACACAGGAAATAATTGGATACATAATTGCTTGATTTGATAAATCTGATATTTTGAATATGATAATACGAATGCAGAAACATGAGATGATTAATGAAAACTAATAATAATTTAGCACCAATAATAACCAAAATCATACCACAACCAGCAACCAAATCATATTATGATGATTTCTGAAAGAGTGTGTGATACTGAAGACTAGAGTAATGATGCAGAAAATTCAGCTTTTATAGAAATACATTACATTTTTAAATATACTCAAACAGGAAAGTTGTTTCACAACATGACTTTTGTTACTGTATTTTTGATCAAATACATGCAGCCCTGGTGAGCATAAGATACTTCTTTAAAAAACATTAACAAGTGTCATAAATCATAGTTTTGCCAAAACTGAATTAATATTTATTTCTAGCAAATATATATTTTAAAAATTATCGATTTTATAATATATTATAACTGCATGTCCCACATTTTTGCAACCTTTTCAATACATAATATTTATTGAAGAAAAAAAAATTATTCAAACATTAGTCTACCTCTTTCTTAGGTAAGACAGGTAGACAAGTAAAAATAAATCATATACATTTGAATACCCTGAGACTAAGAATCAACATTTTCTGAATAGTAAACACCTTTTGCTGAATGAATGAAGAACCTTCATTAAATAACCTTAATTATAAAATATATGCTATGATAACAAGTCTGCTCTAACTGATTTACACAGAACCAAAGCAGCATTAGATAGGTCACTGTCATATTTTAGTGCACCGTTTATGCTGCATCATGTTTTTACACAGGGTTTGGCGCCACTGAGTCTGTTCCGATCAGTTTTAACTCGTCTTTTATTACCTGTTTATCCATCACAGGTGATTGGCTCCAGTGAGTCAGTCGCAATGTGACAGTTCTGGATGATTCATTGTGAGAGTGCGGATGGTCGGATGGAAGCCAAGTGAGAGACAGCCAGCCTCACTGCAGATCCAAGCATCAGAGCTCCGTCCAAACGGAGGAAACATTAGAAGAGCCTCCAGCTATTTATAGAGGGAAACAGAGAAATACAGAGAGTTGTATCACCATTTGCATGCCAATTCTCTCATAACTATAAAAAGCCACTCTTTGTTCTTTTTTATCAAGCAATATTCATTTACAAACGAAAACAACTTGAGCTACAGTGCATTTCTTTGAACTGACAGGATGACATTTTTAACATGACAACAAAAGAGTTAACATCTATGCAGTTGTTTACAGCAAAATAGTGCCTTCAAGGTGGTCTTTTTGACAAAAACACAAAAAAACAAAAACAAAAACAACAACAAAAAAAGACATGCTTGTTCAGCATACCTGAGTACACAAGGCTGAATGCTGCATTAAGTGGGTTTGTGAAATAAAACCTTGAACACTGAGAATTTCTGGGTATTCTGTAAAAGTTGCTGAAAACTAGCCTTTAGTGAAAAATTCAGCACAGAAAGTCCTGTTTAGCCTAATATGATTATATCATGATAAACTGATTTGGGAAATGGAGATGCAGTTGAGCTATGGGAGAAAATGTGATAAACATTTGAGAAATGTCCTGTTAAGGAGGAATAATGAGATGATTAACAGCATTAATCACAGGACATTTTCTTTTTTTTCTTTTTTTTTTGCACAGCGCAATGGACCAAAAATAGAGCTGACCTCATGAAAAAACATTCAGTGCTGATGAACATGAGCTTACTACGACAGCGTTTTAGTGCCTCGTTAAAAAATAAAAAAAAATCTAAGATTACGAGATTAAAGTCGTGATATTTTGAGAATAAAGTCGAAACTAGGAGAATAAAGTCGAAATGTTACGAGAATAAAGTCGAAACACTACGAGAATAAAGTCAAAATTTTTCGAGAATAAAGTCGAAATATTACAAGAATAAAGTTAAAATATTATGAGAATAAAGTCAAAATTACAAGAATGAAGTCGAAATATTACAAGAATAAAGATTATATAGTTATAATATTTTGAGATAAGCTATTAGCCTTTTGCGCATGATTTGGAGCACAGCCCTGATAGCACACTTACATCTCGGAGATGTCTATTTGACGTCTGAATTTACATCTGCAAGACGTATTTTTTAGAGTGTTTGCTCATCTGCAATACATCTATAGGACGTTTCCTTTTAGATCTTAAATAGACATCTATTAGATGTCTTTAAGATGTTTATGATTTAGAATTTATGTAAAACAGCAGATGCTTTCCAGATCAAGAAATCTTTAACAGACATATTGCAGACATATGTGTGCTATCTGGGAGGGAGATATTCTAAATAAGGGCTATATTGCAATAATGTGTTTGTCAAGTGGCATGTGAATCAATCATCATTCCGATTACAATAACGAACGACGAGACATTATTTTCATTATAAATTAGGCAAAACTGTTTTTTTGTCATGCCTTCTGATGTTCCTTCAATATATATCTTGCTAAAGTAAAGAGTAAAAACATAAAAAAATAAAGAGCAAAAACACATTCATAATTTGTATTTCATTTTAATACAGACAGAATTTGAAAGCTGCGTTGTGTGTAAAAGCAACAAAGCACAAAATTGTTGCGATTACTGGTTGGCTGGTGCACTACAAATAATGAATAGAAGACATTAAATATTATGTCCTCATTTACAGTATACCATGAATAAAACAGTTTGTGAAGAGTCACTTAACGTTTACAGCAGAAAAGACAACAATATGTTAACAAATTTAAGTCCACTTCAACCTTTAGATCTAAAGATCTTACATTCGAATGTTTTATTGCTGTTTAATTAAACAGGCTATGTAAGGAATGAAAGTTTGGATGCCACAGATGTTTTTGCGGAGTAGGTGGTGGAATTTTCACAATAATTTAATGAATTGATTCACATAAATACATCTGTCACGCCACATTAAAGATCTTGAAAATCACATTATTGTAAGACACATAATTTGTGTTTCGTTATAAAACTGATTTTGAAAGCTGAGACTTTGTTTTATATTAAAGGAACACTCCACTTTTTTTGGAAATAGGCTCATTCTCCAACTCCCCCAGAGTTAATAAGTTGAGTTTTACCGTTTTTGAATCCATTCAGCCGATCTCCGGGTCTGGCGATAGCACTTTTAGCATAGCTTAGCATAGATCATTGAATCCGATTAGACCAGTAGCATCGTGTTCAAAAATGACCAAAGAGTTTGGATAGTTTTCGTATTTAAAACTTGACTCTTCTGTAGTTATATCGTGTACTAAGACCGGCGGAAAATGAAAAGTTGCGATTTTCTAGGCCGATATGATTAGGAACTATACTCCCAGTCCAGCGTAATAATCAAGGAACTTTGCTGCGGCAGCAGGCGCAGTGATATTACACAGCGCCTGAAAGTAGTCCCCAGGCACTTTCAGGCACTGCGTAATATCATTGCACCTGCTGCGGCCATGTTACGGCAGCAAAGTTCCTTCATTATTACGCCGGAATGAGAGTATAGTTCCTAGCAAAATCGTACTAGAAAATAGCAACTTTTCGTTTTCCGCCGTACTTAGTACACGATATAACTACAGAAGAGTCAAGTTTCTAAATAGGAAAACTATCGAAACTCTTTGGTCATTTTTGAATGCGATGCTACTGGTCTAATAGGATTCAATGATCTATGCTAAGCTATGCTAAAAGTGCTATGCTAAAAGTGACATCCCAGTAAAATGATGAGGCTGCTCGGACGCTCGGACGCTACAATATTCAAATATTAAAAAAACGGAAAAAATTCCGGTGCCCTGGCAACTTCATTTGCATGCGCAATATTATAACTTTAATTTGTACGACTTTATTCTCGAAACATTTCAACTTTATTCTCGTAATATTTCGACTTTATTCTCGTAGTATTTTGACTTTATTCTTGTAATTTCGACTTTATTCTCGAAATATTACGACTTTAATCTCGTAATTTTAGAATTTATTTATTTATTTATTTATTTTTTTAACGAGGCACTAAAACGCTGTCGTAGCTTACAAAGACAAAGACTAAGGTAAGGAAAAAAATCAATGAGTCTTTGCTCAGATTTACCAAGGGTGCCAATATTAGTGGAGGGCACTGTATGTATATATACAGGTGCTGATCATATAATTAGAATATCATCAAAAAGTTGATTTATTTCACTAATTCCATTCAATTTTCTGAGATACTGAATTTGGGATTTTCCTTAGTTGTCAGTTATAATCATCAAAATTAAAAGAAATAAACATTTGAATATATCAGTCTGTGTGTAATGAATGAATATAATATACAAGTTTCACTTTTTGAATCGAATTAGTGAAATAAATCAACTTTTTGATGATATTCTAATTATATGACCAGCACCTGTATTAGGGATGGGTCACAATTTTCGAATATTCAATTAGTCGATTTATTCATAGAATATCGAATAGGTCGTGCGATTATATTTGTCTAAAAATTCCCTGTGTTTTCAGTGCTGATGCGATGGTGACGCATAAGCAGAGGTAAGCGTTGCAAATAACGCATCTAAAAGTTGTCAAAGACAACAGAAGAACACACTCTCTCACGCGAATGCTGTAGACTCGCAACTAAGAACGATGTCAAATAAGAGTTCTGTGCGGACCATAAATATCCCCGACTGGGTTAGAGGTGTGCTGAATCCGTATAGCTACTGCTAAGAGTTGCTAGCAGTTTAATTCTTAACTAAGTAAACAAACACAAAACTACAGCCTATTTACTCCTGAAACTGACCTGCACTTGAAGTCATGAACAGGTCAGTAGTTTTGTCTCTCTGGTCCACTCCATTCTCGAGTCTCTTGCATTGATTACTCTGATAGAAACCGATAGAAAGCTTTAGGCGGAGACCCAGAGCGCGTGCGAGCCGAATCGCATTGCCAGTCAAGACTAACCGATTCATGAGAATAAGAGAATGAGAGAATGAGAATGAGCTTTATTGCCAGGTATGTTTATACGAGGAATTTGTTACAGTGACAGAAGCTCCACAGTGCAACAGAAAGACAGCAACAGGACAGGACACAATACAAAGTAATAATAATATACAAAATAGGCAATGTACAAAAAAAAACAAAAAACAATATAATAGACAATTATGCATGTACATGTATGATATGTGCAAATTTGAAATGTAAACAAGTATGTGTGATGAATAAATCATGTATAATAGTGTTGTGTGTTCCACATTATTGTCAAGTGTTCGTCAGATGGATTGCCTGAGGGAAGAAACTGTTCCTGTGTCTGGCCGTTCTGGTGCTCAGAGCTCTGTAGCGTCATCCAGACGGTAACAGTTCAAAGAGGGAGTGTGCTGGATGTGAGGGGTCCAGAGTGATTTTGCCAGCCCTTTTGCTCACTCTGGATAAGTACAGTTCTTAGAGATTGGGGAGGGATGTACCAATGATTCGCTCAGCAGTCCGGACTACCCTCTGTAGTCTTCTGAGGTCAGATTTGGTAGCTGAGCTGAACCAGACAGGTATTGATGTGCAGAGGAAGGATTCAATGATGGCAGAGTAGTACTGTAGCTCCTGTGGCAGGTTGAAATTCCTCAGCTGGCGAAGGAAATAACTTTTTCACAATGGAATCAATGTGATTGTCCACTTCAGGTCCTGAGAAATTGTGGTGCCCAAGAATCTGAATGACTCCACTGCAGTCACAGTGCTGTTCATGATGGTGAGTGGGGGGAGAGCAGGGGTGTTTCTCCTGCCACAAGTACACAATCATCTCCACAGTTTTGAGCGTGTTAAGCTCCAGGTTGTTAAGACTACACCAGACAGCCAGCTCTTTAACCTCCTGTCTGTAAGCAGACTCGTCACCGTCCTTAATGAGGCCGATGACTGTGGTGTCATCTGCAAAATTTAGGAGCTTGACAGAGGGGTCTTTAGATGTGCAGTAGTTTGTGTAGAGGGAGAAGAGCAGTGGGGAGAGAAGGCAGCCCTGAGGAGCTCCAGTGCTGACTGTACGGGTGCTGGATGAGAATTTTCCCAGCCTCACTAGCTGCTGCCTGTCTGTCAGGAAGCTGGTGATCCACTGACAGATGGAGGTGGGCACAGAGAGCTGAGTTAGTTTGGGCTGAAGGTGATGGAATGATGGTATTAAAAGCAGAGCTGAAGTCTACAAACAGGATCCTCACATAAGTCCCTGGTCTGTCCAGATGCTGCAGGATGAAGTGCAGTCCCATGTTGACAGCATCATTCACAGACCTGTTTGCTCTGTAGGCAAACTGCAGGGGGTCCAGTAAGGGTCCAGTGGTGTCCTTCAGAGAAGCCAAAACCAGTCTTCCAAATGATTTTATGGCCACAGACGTTAGAGCCGCAGGTCTGTAGTCATTAAGTCCAGTAATTTTGGGTTTCTTTGGGATAAGGATGATGGTGGAGCATTTGAAGCATGAGGGGACTTTGCACAGCTCCTGGCCAGCTGGTCAGCACAGGATTTCAGACAGACTGGTGTCACACCATCTGGGCCTGGTGCCCTCTTTCTCTTGTTCTTTCTGAAGACCTGGCGAACGTCATCTTCACTGATCTGCAGTGCAGGTGTGGGGGAGAGGGGGGTTGCAGGAGGTGTGAATAGTGTTTTTTCAAACCTGCAGTAGAACTCATTCAGATCGTCTGCCAGTTGTTGACTCTCCACAGTGCTGGGGGATGGTGACTTGTAATTAGTGATGTATTTCAGACCTTTCCACACTGAAGCAGAATCACTGGAAGAGAATTTGTTCCTTAGCTTCCCAGAATAATTCCTCTTTGCCACTCTGATCTCCTTTTCAAGTGTGTATTTGACCTGTTTGTACAAGACTTTGTCCCCCTTCCTGTAAGCATCTTCTTTGGCCTGATGGAGCTGTCTGAGTTTTGCAGTGAACCACGGTTTGTCATTGTTATAAGTAAGATGAGTCCTGGTAGGAATGCACATATCTTCACAGAAACTGATATAAGATGTTACAGACTCTGTGAGCTTGTCCAGATCGTTTGCAGCAGCCTCAAAAACACTCCAATCAGTGAGGTCGAAACAGGCTTGTAAAACCCACTCTGTTTCATTAGTCCATCTTTTAACAGTAAATACAGGTTTAGCTGATTTCAGTTTCTGCCTGTAGGTCAGAATAAGATGAACCAAACAGTGATCAGAGAGTCCTAAAGCTGCCTGTGGGACAGAGTGATATTCATGTTTTATTGCTGTGTAACAGTGATCCAATATATTACTGTCTCCGGTGGGACAAATAAATTCATGATTTATTATAGATTTGTTATCAAATGGTGATCCACCAAAACTAAAGTAACGAGCCTGGTTTGAAAATGTAAGTAGTAGAAAGTACAGATATTTGCGTAAAAATGTAAAAGTAAAAAGTAGTCAGAAAAATAAACAGTGAAGTAAAGTACTGATACCAGAAAAATCTCCTTAAGTACAATAACAAAGTATTTGTACTTTGTTACTTCCCATCTCTGATTAAGCATTTGTTTTATAGAAAAAGCTATACATATGGAAAGCTAACTCCAACAGTCGTTTTTTGGCAAAAGCAGATAACTCCACATTCCATGCTTTAGAGTTAAAAAACAAAAAACAAACAAATAAACAAAAAAAACACTCATTTATCTTTGTAATCTCTTCAGCTGACAATGTAAACGCCTGATAAAAGTTGTTGTTATCATGGACTGTATGGTTGTGATTACACGCAATACAGGGAGCAGCTTTTCTCTCACCATTGTAACGTGCTGCTTTTGCAAGGTTCCATGAAAACGTTTCAGCTTTTATTTTCCTTTACGCCCTGAAGAAGATATCACAGGTTCATCAAGTTCATCGAAATTATCCATCCTCTATCACTTTTAGTCAGCTTTGACAAAACTCCTCTCAGCCAGTGACTTGCAGCCTTGTCACCTGACCTGAATACAGCGTGCTGATTCGCTAAAATGGACTTATCGGTTTCTTCTTCTTCTTTGGTGTTTATTGGCGGTTGGCAACTTATTGGTGCATTACCGTCACCAACTGGAATGGAGTATGGATCAGGATATTTGGTGCATTACCGTCACCAACTGGAATGGAGTATGGATCAGGATATTTGCTTGAATACAGAATAGAAATAAACATAAAAACCAAGCAAAACAAATAAACAAAAACAACAAAAAAAACAATCAATACGCTATATTATTTTATATAATTTACTTTCTTTCACAAATTTAATAATATCATCATACACCTTACTAGCTGATTTCCCTAATAGACCTGATAAAGTAAAGTCATGATGTTTAAAGGGGTGGTTGATTGCAATTTCACTTTTTTAACATTAGTTAGTGTGTAATGTTGCTGTTTGAGCATAAACAATATCTGCAAAGTTGCAGCGCTGAAAGTTCAGTGCAAACAGACATATCGTCTTTTAAAATTCTGGAAGTTTAATGCCTACAAAAACGGCTGGTAAGGGATTACAGCGAACTACTTCCTAGGTCTGTTACATCAAGGACCCAAATAAACCCTTCCCTCGGGAACATGTAAGGAAGGGGGCGAGGCCATTCTGTGCTGCTTTAGAGAAGAGGAAGAGAAAACTAGGGGTGCACATAAAAATCTATTCATATATAAATTGCGATTCTGTCTTCTAACGATTCTAATGGATTCACAAGTATCAAAATTAATGTTCTAAAACAGCCGTTCTTAATACTGTTCCTCTCGTCGCCCTGCTCTGCATATCTCTCTCTCTCTCTCTCATTCATTCAGATCGTCAGATCATCTCCAACAAACTGTTCCAATTATACATTTTCACATAGCAATGAGAAGCGTTATACATGGGCACATGTGCGGTTGCTGTACTGTATTAAAGCTTTAATCAGAATAAAACCATATATTAAAAGCTAACATAAGCAGTAGCATAATACAAGCGTATCTAAAAGTATGAGACAACAAACATACCATTAAGAGCCATGCTTGCACAGGTTCTGCGCGATCCTCTTCACTAATATCCTCTGCGTCTCAATCGGGCTTAAATTGATAAGCAATATAGACAACGCCATTGTTTACAATACAACCGGAGCACATGCCGCTGAGCTGAGGGGCGGGACATTTAGACGCACACTCGGCGGTTTAGTGAATCACAACACACTGAGCCAGCTAACCAATCAGAGCCCATCACGTATTTTTGAGGGAGGGGCTTCATGAAAACAGGAAATAATCGAGGCGTTTGTCAGAGAAGGGACAGAGCGGTGTGGAATAAAGGTGAATTATATGAAAAATAATACGTTTTTAAAAAATCGAAGCATGAACACATGTTAGACTGCACCCCATAAACACAATCAAGCCTAGAAAAAAAAAAAAAACAGTAAACCACCCCTTTAACATTCTTCAGTGATTGAATAAGGTGACAAGGGTTGATGACTCTCCTCGCTCATCCAAAAGACAAACTCCAACATATTCAGTTGTCAGACACGACTGGAACTTCAAAACACTGGCTTCTATGGTCAGATGAAACTAAAAGAAAAGAAAAAAAAAAAAAAAAAAGAGCTTTTTAGCAGCAAACACTCAAGATGGGTTTGATGCACACAGGGATAAAAAAGTACCCCATGTGTACAATGAAATATACTGCTGTATATGTTGTGGGCCCATTTTTCTGCATGAGGTCCTGGATATCTTGTTTAGATACATGCTATCATGGATTCAATTAAATACCAACATATAAAAAAAATAAAAAATAAAAACTGACTGTCTAGAAATCTTATAATGGGCCGTGGTTGGATCTTCCAACAGGACAATGATCCACAAACAAACATCAAAACCAAAACAAAAATGGGTCACAGAACAAAACCAATTTTCTGCCATGGCCGTCCCAGTCCTCTGACCTGAACCCTATAGAAAATGAGTGGGGTGAACTGAAGAGAAGAATCACCAACATGGAGCTGTGAATCTGAAGGGTCTGGAGTGATTCTGGATGAAGGAATTGTCTCTGATCTCTTTTCAGATGTTCTCCAAACTTATCAGGCATTATAAGTGAAGATTAAGAGCTGTTATCTTGGCAAAAGGAGGTTTCAAAAAGTATTGAATAAAAGGGTATGATTAATTGTGGCCAATGTGTATTAGAGAAAAACATTTATTTCATAATGAGATTTTTCTCCCATTTTAAATTCTTATCCTCCAATGAAAGGTTAGATTTTTGTATTTTTTTTAAATAAAAGATCAAAAGGATTAGTGATACAGATTTATTTTCACAGCCGCCTTTGATCATATTTACCATGGGTGTGAATAATTTTGAGCACAACTGTACATATATATATATATATATATATATATATATATATATATATATATATATATATATATATATTAAATATACTTCCTATGAAATATCTGACAAAGAAGGCACATCTTTTTAATGCTTGTTTTTGTATAAAAGTAAAATCATATAAAGTAACATCCACAGCCCAAGAGACAGAGGTCAAAATCTCCTCCTTTTGTTTAGCTGACATTCTGTGCTGCATTGTTGCTATGGAACTGTTTTGCAAGGATGACCACATTATTTCTCTATGCAGGTTCATTATATCAACAGATGACATGATTTTCAACAAAGTTTTGGAGGATGGATGGTTAACCTCTAATTTAATAGATGTGTCAGTCTGATAAATTAAAAATAACATCTCTCTGAGATTTAGTGGGAACAGAAAACAGAACAAAGGCACAAATGATCTTTCACAGCTAAGGTCTAATATACTGATACTGTACACTGAACAAATTTACATGCAAGTTGTTCAATTAATGTTCTTATTGTAGGTTTTTGTTTGTTTTGTTTCTTAAAAAAACAACAACAACAAAACACTTTTGGATCATTTTAAATAGAGTACTTATTTATGGAAGACGATTAGGGCCAAGCAATAATAATAACAATAAATAAATAATAATAATAAGTAAAACCATCTCGAGATTAAATTCGTTAAAT
This sequence comes from Acrossocheilus fasciatus, assembly GCA_036784905.1. Lineage (NCBI taxonomy): Eukaryota > Metazoa > Chordata > Actinopteri > Cypriniformes > Cyprinidae > Acrossocheilus > Acrossocheilus fasciatus. The sequence goes on along the minus strand of CM071955.1, from coordinate 27,685,174 downwards.
TTCGAGAAAAAAAAAAAAAAAAACTTGTTAAATTTCAAGAAAAAAGTTGAGATCAAATGTTGAGAATAAACATTAAATTATGAGAAAAAAAGTCGTTAAATTACGATCAAAAAAAGTTGAGAATAAACACACTCATGTCATGTTCATTTCATCTCGTTGGATAGTGTTATTTAGCGTCTGCAGTGGCGGAGGGTGCAGGTAATACACTGAGGAGTGAACTGTCAAAAGATCGACTGGGTTTCGACTCGAGTTTGTCTTTTGCCAAACTCGCTTTTCCTTTTCTCATCACACATCACATCGGAAAAGTGGAAATCAATTGCTTAACGACTGTTTAATAATAATGTATTGATTAGGGTAGGCAGGCTATACGGAGGGCTTTGTTGTTCCAATAAGGCAGCATCTATTTAATAATTTCAATAAATAAAATCATTGTTATTAAAAATCAATGTTATTATTGCATCCTGTTAATGTACAAGTTACAACAATACTGAGGTGCAAATATTATCTGTCACAAGTATAACTAGCATCTAATTAGGTAGGTACTATTTACATTTATTGCAAAGATCTTCTACTTTTACATAACGTAAATATAATGGCTATTTTCACTTAACTTTAGTGTAAAGCCCAAAGTATAATTCACTTTTCACGCATACGCAAGTGACAATGTAGAGTGCGCGTGACCCGTTTTGCGTCGTATGACCTTTGAGTCTCTTTCAGCAAAATGAACGAATCTTTTTTCGAGTCATTTTGTTAATTTCGTTCATTTTAGCAAAATATAATTAAAATGTTACGTACTTCCCTAACACATCTACTACTTATGCAAACGTTGATCACACTACAAACAATACAAACTATAATGCTATAAGAAACAGAAAAGATTAATTCATAGTTTACCTGGGTCTTGATTAGCTCAACTCACCTTTTATCTGACAAGTATTCGAGTTTGAGTCGTTCGTTCATCACGTGACAGCCACATAAACTAAACCAATGCAGTCAGAGCCGGAAAGAGAATTGATTAGTTCACCTACCGAGTCATCGGGTTTGAGTCGTTCGTTCTTTTGTCACGTGACGTGACAGCTTTGGCAGAGAAATTAGTTGGTTTAGCTTATGGGGCTGTCACGTGATGAACGAACGACTCAAACCCGAAGACTCGAAACAGGTGAACTAATTCCAGTACAGAACCTATAAGATGTTGCGCATGCGCGACTGAACGAATCACTGGCTGTGTCTCATTTAGAAGGCTGCGTCCTCCGGAGGTCGAATCCTCTGGAGGTTGCATCCTCTGTAGGATGCGTAACATATACGAAGTGTCCTCAACCTAGAATTAAACGAGACGGCCTTCGTAGGACGGGCGGAAAAGAAAACAGGACGTATCACGTTGATTTGCCAACACATTTAGAGCATCGTTGCACTCGCACACGACTTAAATGAAGGAAAAATATTTCTAAATTTGGAAAGTAATTTTAAAAAAAAAAGTTTTATTTTGCTCAATGTTTGAGGTGCTGCATCGTTCGTACAACAGACAGCTGTTAGAGAAAAAAAGGAGGAGGATATTAAGAACAAAGTTTAACCGAATTTACTGGAGGTAATTTAAGTTAAGTTGAAAACATCACACCTGCGCTTGTGTGTACATCTGCCGGCGCCGGCATTTTTCAAATTAACGACGGTTGTTTATGGCGACGCAAAGAATTGTGGGTTATCCGTAGCAGCGAAGGATACACCTGATGCATCCTCCGAATTCCCGTGAAAGAAGGTCGCATTCGAAGGTCGCATTCGGAGTGTCCTACTTGCTTTTCTGAAATGAGACAGCCTCGATGACGTATGCACCCTTCGAATGAGACCTCCGGAGGACGCAGCCTTCTAAATGAGACACAGCGACTCTCGTTCTTCCCGAGTCACATTAAAGATTCGTTCAAAATGAACGAATCGTTCAAGAATGACCCATCACTAATCTGAACGCAAAACATCATCGTTGCATCATCGTTGTACGCGCAGGTCACACATGCACATTGAAGTTATTTTGCAGTAATCAGTTTTCTTCCGACATGGTGGACACTGTCCCGGGCCGTTGTTTCACAACAGAAAGCGAAACTAAAGAGATGGAACAACAACAACAAAATAGCAGAGACTGCAACAACAACAACAGACGCCCACACTGACAAGCGCGTGTGAGCAAGAGGGTATGAGACAGCTCAGCTTTGGTTTAAAAGAGTTCAAACAATTTGTTATCAGTCAGATTGATGAAGCTTTCTAGTGTGCACGTGTCGACCGCCCGCGTTCGCGCAGAAAATCTAATGGAGTATACTTTGAAAGGAATTCGCATTCGACTGTAAGCATACGCTAACGAAGTATACTAAAAAGCACATATGCTTTAAAAGCACATATCTAAAAGCATAATACTTTAAAAGCACATATCTAAAATACTACTGTTGTCCTTTAGTGTAAATTCAGTGTGGGGGGGGGGGGGGGATTATTTGATCCCCTGCTGATTTTGTACATATGCCCACTGACAAAGAAATGGCCAGTCTATCATTTTATGGTAGGTTTATTTTAACAGTGAGCGACATAATAACAACAAAAAATAAATAAATTATATATATATATATATATATATATATATATATATATATATATATATATATATATATATATATATATATATATATATTTTAAAAATCCAGAAAAACGCATTTCAAAAAAGTTATAAATTGATTTGCATTTTAATGAGTGAAATAAGTATTTGGTCCCCTATCAATCAGCAAGATTTCTGGCTCCCACATTCTCAGAAATGAAGGTAAAAAAAGCTGTCACTGGGGCGGTACCTTTTCAAAAGGTACACTTTTGTACCTATTAGGTTCAAATATGTACATGTGTACCTTTAAGGTACCTTTAGGTACAAACGTGTATCTTTTGAAAAAGTACCGCCTCAGTGACAGCTTTTGTACCTTTATTTCTGAGAGTGCAGGTGTCTATTATACAGGTAAGGAGCTGAGATTAGGAGCACTCTCTTAAAGTGGAGTTTCAATGATCATAAATAACTGAAATCCTGCAGCGCCCACAAGGTCCCCCTGCTCAAGAAAGCACATGTACAGGCCCGTCTGAAGCTTGCCAATGAACATCTGAACGATTCAGAGGAAAATTGGGTGAAAGTGTTGTGGTCAGATGTAGGGTTGCAAAAAGTTGGAAAATTTCCTGTTAATTTTGGAAACTTTCCAGAAATTTTGGAAACTTTCCAGGATTTCTGGGAAATTTACCAGAAATTTTCCACCCCTTTGCAACCCTAGGATGAGACCAAAATTCGAGCTCAACTCAAGGAGTTGTTTGGAGGAGGAGGAATGCTGCCTATGACTCCAAGAACACCATCCCCACCGTCAAACATGGAGGTGGAAACATTATGCTTTGGGGTGTTTTTCTGCTAAGGGGACAGGACAACTGTACCGCATTAAAGGGCCATATACCGTCAGGGCCACGGCATTTAAGCCAGCCAGTGCATTGAAAATGGTGGATGGGTATTCCAGCATGACAATGCCCCAAAACACACGGCCAAGGCAACAAAGGAGTGGCTCAAGAAGAAGCATATTAAGGCCCTGGAGTTGCCTAGCCAGGCTCCAGACCTTAATCCCATAGAAAATCTGTGGAGGGTGCTGAAGGTTGGAGTTGCCAAACGTCAACCTCGAAACATTAATGATTTGGAGAGGATCTGAAAAGAGGAGTGGGACAAAATCCCTCTTGAGATACTAAGTACTAAAGTACTAAGTCATATTTTGCAAAGGAGTCAAATACTTATTTCACTCATTAAAATGCAAATCAGTTTATAGCTTTTTAAGGATAAAAGGAGGAGTGACGACAGTGGAAGAGGAGAGAGGACCAGGCCTGGACTTTTATTTTGTATTTTATGTGCGGCAGTTGTCCGTGAGGGGCTGCCGCTTTACTTTGATGTTTTTTATTTTATTAAACCTTTGTTGAATGTTCGCCGGTTCCCGCCTCCTTCTTCCCGACCTACGAACTGTGTTACATTGGTGCTGAAACCCGGGAGGAAGGAGGGACATGCTGTCAGAAGAGCCCTCGCCACTGAGGGAGATCGTGGTGCTGACGAGGTCGGGCAGCACGAAGGAGCAAAGATCGCCAGTGGCTGCCCGAGGCGGTGGTGCTGGAGCAATAGAAGAACAGGTGGGACGGAAGGCTCGCTGCCGTGCTCCGGGGTCGACGAGGGGTGGCTGCCGTCCAAGAGGGAGCGGAGGAGTCGGCGCCGTTCGCCAGGAGGCCGGAGCCTGCTGCCGTCCGCCATGTTTGGGGAGGAGCAGGGAACGGGGGACTCGCTGCCGACTGCCCTCGACCGGAGGAGCCATCGCCTTCCGCCAGGAGGCGGAGGAGCAGAGCCGTCCACCAAAGAGGTCCAGTACCATCGCATGGCACCGCGAGTGAAAGCCTGGTTGAGGACCGAGCGGCAGTGTGTCCGGGAACCGGACCGAGAAGTTTTTTTTTTTTTCTTCCTCTCTCGTCTCTGTCTCTCCTCATCCTTCCGTCTTCTTTTCTCTCGCCTTGTCTGTCCTTACCCCCAGGTACGCCGCGGCCGCCGTGATCGGCTCCCCCCAGAGAGGGGAGAGGGGGGAGGGGGTGGATGGGTGGGGGGGTGGGAGTAGAGCGCAGTCTCGGGAGTAGGTTTTTTATTAAACCTTTGTTGAATGTTCGCCGGTTCCCGCCTCCTTCTTCCCGACCTACGAACTGTGTTACATTGGTGCCGAAACCCAGGAGGAAGGAGGGACATGCTGTCAGAAGAGGCCTCGCCACTGAGGGAGATCGTGGTGCTGACGAGGTCGGGCAGCAAAGATCGCCAGTGGCTGCCCGAGGCGGTGGTGCTGGAGCAATAGAAGAACAGGTGGGACGGAAGGCTCGCTGCCGTGCTCCGGGGTCGACGAGGGGTGGCTGCCGTCCAAGAGGGAGCGGAGGAGTCGGCGCCGTTCGCCAGGAGGCCGGTGTATATACATACACACACACACACACACACACACACACATTTTTTTTTCTCCCCACTGTAGTACATATAACTATTTTCACTGTAAATAGCATCTATGACAGGGATGTCCAAAGAATTTCGATGAATTTCAAACAGCTCGCAGCTTGTCTATTGAAATGTAGGCTATTATATGTGGCCTGCCAATCAATGCAAATCATACAGTTTCACAATGTCAACACAAGGTGACAGCACTATTTTTACACAATTTTAGACCAGATGTACAATTTTAGGCCAGCTGTATCAGTAAAACATGAGTGACAACAATTTGATAACTCATATGCACTGTCATTTCTTTAGCGCACCGAAAGCAGAAGAGCGTTACTCATGTGAAGCTCGCTGCACAGATCATTATTAGCTCTGCCTAAAGACAGCGCAGCACCAGCTCAGAATAAATGCATTTACTCGCTGGTCTCCATCAGGCGACTACTGAACAGTGCTGTGAGAAGTGTTCAAGTTTGGAGCAGAGCTCTCCTATACAAACCACAGATTTCACAGTGATTTAAACTAGTTTAAAGGCAGATGAAACCGCGCTGCCATTCTCAACAACACTGATGCGGAAAAGAGAAGAAACACTGTGTGACAACAATGCAGTTAGAATACTTTTCAATCCACAAATTAATATTTACAATGGATTTACTGTAGTAACACTAAAGCTACCTAATTAATGCATTATTATTAAACACTCATTAAGCAATTGATTTCCAAATAGCGATTGATTTCCATATCATACGCTACGTACTCCCCAGTGAATTACTCTCCAACCCACCCCACTGCAGATGCTGAATAACACAGTCCAATGAGATGAAATGAACATGACATGAACATTTTCTTTAGACTTTTTTTCTCAAAACATAACGACTTTATTCTCAAAATTTAATGAGTTTACTCTCAACATTTTATCTCAACTTTTTTTCTTGAAATTTGAATTTTTAAGGTTTTTTTTTTTTCCGCAAAATTTAACGACTTTAATCTTGATATGTTTTTTTTTTTTTTTATTATTATTATTGCTTGGCCCTAATCCTCTTCCGTAATTATGCTATTTAATAATGTCTTTTTTTTTTTTTTTTTTTTTTTTTTTTTGGCAGAGATTTAGAAAAGATGCTACATTGAAAACCTGGCTTCTCTGGAAAAAAGTACAGCCAGAATATTATATTTGTTTGTCAATTTACTCAATACTATTTCAACATCCTGGTTGCCAGTTGCAAACACAGAGGGCTGCAGTCATGGAAGCCAGCAAACAAACTGGATTAGAGATTAGAGATTCTATCCAATATAAAAGTCCACATATGCTGGTTTTTCATTTTCAAGAAACAAAAACACTTCAAACATGTTAGCTGATCAACTTACAGTGTAAGGTCCATCGCTTGTCATTGCCATTTGCGCTTGTTCTTGTTGCATGTTCTCAAACTAACAACCCACATAAGCTTTAAGTCTGGAAAGGAGAGGGCGATGGAAATAACTTTCTTCAATATTTGAATCTGAATTGCCGTACCTGTTTCAACTGCATGCAGTATTGCTCCTTTAATAAAGGCATTGACATCTAAACAAAAGTTTAGAGAAACAGAATGGGAATTCTAATGCTTCCTTCTTGCTCTTTCCACCTAGAAGAGCTTTAAACTATTATCTCTGTAGCCCCTGTAGTTTAGATCTTATTGATTAATAGACTGTGACCACCGGCCTGCAGACAGCCCTTGGTATTTGCAGAATTAGCAATCGGTTATATGAAGTTTATTTTATAGTTTTATTCCTGAGAATAAAGTTGGCCAAAAAAGGAAAAAAGTTCCAAAAATCAATATGGAGATTTTGACTACTTAAGTAAAAGCAATTATTTTGTTATGCCTAATGTGAAGGGTGCACTTTCATTGCCAATCCCAGCTTAAAATCAAAGTATGATAAGATGTTTGTAGAGAACAAAAAGCTCATTCAACGTTCCTTTCCGTAAGGCCCGATTTAAGAGAAACCAAGACAAACTAAATAGAAAAACAGGCAAGCTTTTATTGAGGATCTTCAAAAGCAAAGAGAATTCTTCAGTCAGTCAGTCAGTCAGTCAATCAGTCAGTCAGTCAATCAGTCAGTCAGTGTCAAATCTTAATTCAGCATCTACCTGCTGGGAGAAAATGTGAAAATATTATGTGTCATTCATTATGGAACACGGGAGCACCTGCGCTCATTCCACTCCCATTTTCAGGCTTTACACATGTAGACTAATTTGATGAACTGTCACTGTTATCCCATTGCACCAGATTTACCTTCTCCAGCCTTTCAGTGCATGCTCCCCCAAGCAGTAGTAATGATAATAGACAACTTGGACAGAAAGCACTGAAGATCTCTGAGATGAAAAGTCACGTTTCTTTGTGAAGGTCACAATAGTTTCAACGGGCCATTCAAGGCCGACTTTGTAGCTGAAAAGACCTCGCGGTTTATATGAATAATAAAAAGATATCTATGACCCATTCTACTCTAAGTCGACACCTGCTGTAACAACATACATCAGGGTTTAGTGCAACTAAAATGATGAGAGACAACATCTGGAGTCAGAGAAGATGTGAATGAAAAATCAATCACTATATTATCAGATTAGTTGGAGAAAATGTTATGCTTTATTTCTGTCATTTTAAAGGAAATTGAATTATTTTGCTTTGATGTTTCCTTTGCAATTTCTTTTCGGTATTATAAAAAAACGCCATCCAACATATGCAATATGAAAGCTAAATATAAAATGTATGAGACGAAATTGCATGAAATAAATATGCAAATAAATGGATGGACAGATAGATAGATAGATAGATAGATAAATTGTACTTTGTTGAGAGATCAGGTTGTCAAGTATAATCATTTATTGACTCTTTGACTCATAGAGTGTAGATTTGGCTATATAACAAATTAAAATGAAATAACTAACTAACTAAATAAATAAATACAGAATTATGTAGTACATGTGTGACAAAATGTATCTAATTTGCTGTAATATTACATACAAAAATATATATTACTATAGAAAATGTCATTTTTCATTTACAAAATAGCAGTTTTTGATTTATTTTTTAATTAAATTAACAGTTATAGACACTATATCCAGCATGCAATGGTTAAGCAAGTAAAAAATAAGTGAATGAATGAATGAATGAATGAATGAATGTTAACTGAAAAACAAAACATTTCAACATATTATTTTAAAACTTTTTTTTTTTAATAACAATAATACTTAAAATGTTAAAACATTACAATTACGAAAAATGTTGCTTAAGGTAAAATTAAAATGATTAAAACAGAGATAAAAACTAAATTATATAAATACAACATACATTCTTATATTAGGTTTGCAACTTGCACTTGCTCAAGTAGCTGTGAAAAAAAAGAAACAAACAAACAAACCAAAAAAAAAACATGGAGTTTAATAACAAAAAAACAAACAAACAACAACAACAAAAAAACAATGCTGAAGCAAATATTATCTTGTTAAGGTTGACAAACTTCTCTTCAAAAAGTCTCAGAGGGCAAAAAGTATTTGACCATGGCTGAATTATGATGCCCAGAGTTGAACCTGCCCTCAAGTGCTTCATTCTAAATTGGCTGGCCTGCCCTCACTCACATATGCTGGCTGGACCTGTTGCCCTCACAATGCACTAAACCAGAAAATTCTGACACTAATATAATTTCCTATGAATTATATTCTGCATGAAAAATGCAACATCATAGCAACATGACAAGACTGTGTGCTCATTATATACCAACATTTCTTGATCAGTATATCATAATAAATTCAAATCGCACCCTATTGCATAAAGACAAAAGACATACAAAATAGATCGCCATATCAATGAGATTGGCTGATTACCCTGTCAGTGTAATAATGCCCACATCTCATGCTCTCAAACCCACATGAATGGGTTAAACGTGGAAAAGGACTGACTAGTTACTGTATAAAGCAAACAACTCAGCCACTCAGACATCATCATTTTCAGTCACAACTGAATGAGAATGAACTTGAAATTACTTGAGATGATCGCTGAGAGCTATAACCATCATTACACTTTCAGTGTTTAATGGAGCAATGGTCCAAAAAGAAGCTCACTATTGATTATAAATGAATAGTAACTTTGCCTCCTCATTTCAGAAGCTTGCCAAACACAACAGCTTCAGCTACAGCATACAGATGGCTGGACAGACAGTTTATCTTCCTGAACATTCATGGTGGATACTGATCGGGTGAATGAATCATTTGAAGCTGGGTGTGACACATTGTCAAGCACATTTGAGAAAGATTTAATTTAAGAGATCACCTCCATCTCTGTTCTCCTCCTTCCCCCAATATGTTTTGTATATTCTGGGCAGGTATCCAGGATTACCAATTACCATGGGCCATAGCATATAGGTCTGGCACCCCCATGATGAAATATGTTACTAAAATTAAAATTGTTTTTTTTTTTGTTTGTTTGTTTGTTTTTTTTTTGTAAAGTTTGATATATCTCTGTATTGCACATAATTTCGTAGTAGCTTCAACCATAAATGAATGAGTATTTCTGAGCTCTTGAGTAGGTTATTTATGAGCTCCTGAAATTAATTATAGCCACATACTGTTTTAGCATCCTGTATTTATGTAAGTATTTTCTCATAAAATTGTCTGAGAAGCATAGTATTTTCAAGATAATTTATCAATTAAACACACACACGCACGCACGCATGCACGCACACACACACACACACACACACACACCACACACACACACACACACACACACACACACACATATATATATATATATATATATATATATATATATACATATATATATACTGTATATCATCAAGTGATTTGAATACAGTCATGGCCAAAATATCAGCACCCTTGGTAAATATGATCAAAGAAGGCTGTGGAAATGAATATGCATTGTTAATCCTTTTGATCTTTTATTAAAAAAAATCACAAACATCTAACCTTTCATTGGATAATAAGAATTTTAAATGGGGGAAATATCATTATGATTTTTTTTTTTTTTTCTCTCTAATACACATTAGAAATATACAGAAATATAGGCCCACAACATCAAAAATACAGCAGTATATTCATTGTACACATGGGGTACTTTTTATCCCTGTGTTCACCAAACCCATCTTGAGTGTTTGCTGCTAAAAAGCTCATTCTTTAGTTTCATGTGACCATAGAAGCCAGTCTCATTTGAAGTTCCAGTTGTGTCTGATAACTGAATATGCTGGAGTTTGTTTTTGGATGAGCTAGGAGAATTTTTCTTGAAACCCTCCCAAACAACGTGGTGATGTAGGTGCTGTTTGACATTTTTTTTAAAAGGTAGTCTGACCCCGAGACACCTATTTTCTGCAATTCTCCAGCTGTGGTCCTTGGAGAGTCTTTAGCCACTCAAACTCTCCTTCTCACAGTGCATTAGGACGATATAGACACACGTCCTCTTCCAGGCAGTTTCGTAACATTTTATGTTGAGAAATTCTTAATTATTACCCTGATGGTGGAAATGGGAATTTTCACTGCTCTAGCTCTTTCTTAAAGCCACTTCACTAATTTGTGAAGCTCAATTATCTTTTGCTGCACATCAGAAATATATTCTTTGGTTTTTCTCATTGTGATGAATGATTAAATGTCCCATGACATGCTGCTTTTTGGATGCTTTTATATAGGCCTAAGTGGTCCCTAGTACTGTATCTGAAGTCTCTTTCCCGAAATTCAGCCTTGGTGCAGAAATTCAGCCACTACAAGCCAGTCCTACAATGAGCTTTCCTTAGGATGTGCCATTTCTGTGTCTGTAGCTTTAAATGATAATGAGGAGGAGAGAGGCGGGGCAAGGTGGAGGGTGGGTGTGTGGCCTTAACCAACTTGCGCTACCATGCGTTAATGTTGACAGTGGATGTATCGCAATGGCTTGTAGACACACAGTCCTTCAAGCTTTTCAGTTTGACCCAGAATCTGATCCGGATGGAGAAGCACCGGATGAAGAAGTTGCTACTCAGCAGCTACAGCAGGACGTGTCTGGATATGGTATTTTATTTGGTTTGTTTATGAATGCTGTTACAGTTATTATCATGTAGCTAATGCAAGCCTACATTGTTGGCTTTTCATGTTGCTCTGATTTGCTATGGCTCTAAAGCTGTATTAGCATCTATATCAGTACTCTTTGTAGTTTAGAGAAGACTGTTCTCTGAATCATTTTTTTAATGACAAAGTTGCCCATGTCCACGTATATTGAAATCATGTTACACGTTACACTTCATAGGCTCGGATGAAGGAACTAAAAGAATACTTTTGTGTTCATTTGTACATCCAAACACTGAGCAACTGTCATGCTTTGCTTGTTTGCAAGCCATGATGTCTCTCGAGGAAAAAAAAATATTGCGCTCGCCTCGCACGGTAGTGGCTCATTTTCTCTTGGGCGGGCAAAGCAGAGAAAGGGGAAGCAACCTTTCCCCGTATGACGACATAAAGGGAAGATTCCAGATTGGGCCATCTGAGCTTTTTCTCAAAGGCGAAGCAGGATACCCAGGGCTCGGTTTACACCTATCGCCATTTCTAGCCACTGGGGGACCATATGCAGGCTAGGGGAACTCATATTGATGTTAAAAAACCTCATAAAGTGAAATTGTCATTCCATGGGACCTTTAAGGGAGTTTGGGCTTTGTTTTCCCTCCTATTTATATTTCTGTGAAACAGGAAGCCATGGCTGGATAATTTCATGTTCATAATCACACTGGAGTGCTCAAAATTGTGAACATGAATGGGAATATACTTATATATTTTACTCATAAGAATTTCTTGGGGTGCCAATAATTGTGTCCAACGTGTATTTGAGAAAAAAAAAACATTTATTTCATAACGATATTTCCCCCCATTTTAAATTCTTATTATCCAATGAAAGGTTAGATTATTGTGATTTTTTAAAATAAAAGATCAAAAGGATTAACAATGCAGATTAATTTTCACGGCCTTCTTTGATCATATTTACCAAGGGTGCCGATATTTTTGGCCATAACTGTATATATTATTCTGAACATTGACTTATGGCTTCTGCTGAAGCATATGAACAACCTCAAAGTTTAGTAGGCTCATCTTGAAAGGTTTATATGTTATTTAAAATCGATTTAGAAGGAAATGAATAAGATTCCTAACTGAACCCTATTATTGAGCTCTATTCTGACAGCAATGTCGTCACAGGAAAATAATATACAGTATATTCTGCATATAAAAATGTTTAAATCAGCACATTTATGCAAAGTTAACTTAAAGAATTAGTTCACTCAGCAATGAAAATTTGCAGAAAATGTAAACAGGCCATCCAAGATGTAGATGAGTTTGTTTCTTCATCAGAACAGATTTGGAGAAATTTAGCTTTACATCAGTTACTCACCAATGGATCCTCTGCAGTGAATGGGTGCCATCAGAATGAGAGTCCAAACGGCTAATAAAAACATCACAATAATCCAAAAGTAATTGACACAACTTCAGTCCATCAGTTAACATCTCGTGAAACAAAAATCTGCATGTTAATAAGATAAATATAAAATAATTTATTTTTAAACCATTGCATGTTTAAAATAACAGTCCATAATCCATAATAATGCTAACTCCTAGGGCTGGGAGATATGATTAAAATCTTACAGTATGAGTAATTTTATTTCACGATGACAATATATATCACTATATAGTTATTTTTGCTTTAAATAATAATAAACAAATAATAATAAAAACAAAAATATAATATATAAAAATAAATAAATAAAAATTATGATGGTTACAGCTCTCAGTGATCATCTCAAGTAATTTCAAGTTCATTCTCATTCAGTTGTGACTGAAAGTGATGATGTCTGAGTGGCTGAGTTGTTTGCTTTATAATTAGTCAGCCCTTTTCTGCGTCATCAAACCATGATGGTAGTGATGGTAGTCCAAAAAAGAAAGCAATATTATGCAAAGCAGTGTTAATTTTGGCAGGCATTTTTGATTTAGTCTTAGTCTTTATCATGAGACGAAAATGCTTAATAGTCTTAGTCACATTTTAGTCATTTGAGTCTTTCATAGTTTTAGTCTAGTTTTAGTCGACGAAAAGTCATTACATTTTTGTCAACTTTTAGTCATTACTTTTAGTCAAACTGCAGTTACCAACATTTATTTTGGTAGCCATTTTATATGCAGTCTTCAAACAAAAATAGTCATTAATTAATCTCTCTTTAAATCAATTAAGCTTATGAGAAATTTGAATCAAGGATTGAATCTGGAAAAAACTGGAATAAATATTAATTTTTTGGTAGATATACAAATTAAACTCATTTTTCAGATACAGTAGTATTTTCAGTATTGTCACCATGACAAGTATACATTTATTTAATATTTTTCGTTGGTTAACATTAATGACACATATAGGTATTTAATAGCGTCCATTTAAAACGGATGCATGTAATACTGACACATATTCAGTTTTCACCCACCTGTTTACGTTCACTTAAGCCATATCCGACTGTATTTACGTGAGATATTCTAGTACACAATAGACATTTGGACTGCTGTGTATGTATTTGAGAACTGAGAACTGATCGCGCGCTGTATGAGAACTGAAGAAGTGGAGTGTGCGAGAGAGAGAGAGAGAGAGAGAGAGAGAGAGAGAGAGAGAGAGAGAGAGAGAGAGAGAGAGAGAGAGAGAGAGAGCGAGCGAGCGAGCGCTTCTATCAGCGAGATTCCGCCTATCCCGCCTTCACTAACTTTAAGTTGATCAACAACGAATTGTGACTCCCGTGAAAAACGGGACGGTCTGGTCACCCTATCGCTAACCCTTCAGGTGCTGAGGCCATTGTTTCAGATCGCTAGTTCGTGTTTTGGTAGCCAATCCGTCCGCGGCTGCCATACTGAGACTAGATATACGAACGCCCCTCATCTGACTGTAATCCAATGACAGGGACGCACATTTTGAAAGACAAGACAGTTAACTTAGCCTATAGGATATATTTTGAATGTCTGGTAGTCCTCAAATAACATTTTAGTCCCGTCTCGTGTCGTTAACGAAGACGCGGCATAAATTTCGGCATAGTTTTTATCATCAGATATTATTTTTAGCTCGTCAACGTCTAGTCTTAGTCACAGAAAAAAGGTTCGTTAACGAATATTTTTCGTCGTAGTCTTCATTGACGAAATTAACACTGATGCAAAGCAATGGTTTGATGCTGAAAACACCTGTTTAATAATCTAATACTTTGTTTAATACACACATGCAACTTTTGGTGTCGTGCCTTTTTAATTTGTGTGATGTTTTATCAGTTGTTTGTACTCTCATCTGAACGGCACCCATTCACTGCAGAGGATCCATTGGTTAGCAAATGACGTAATGCTAAATTTCTTCAAACCTCTTCTAATGAAGAAACAAACTCATCTTAGATGACCTGAGATAAATTGTAATTTTTGGTTTTAATGTTGGTTGGCCTATGACTTCATATGAGCAAGCTTTTCTAGTTATGACAGTTAGTCTAGTTAGTAGGCCTGGCATGAGTTGCTTGCTGGTCTGTAGAGAGGTTACATGCGTGTGTAGTCATGGTAGTTTGTTTACTTTTCCTTTTATGTGCTCTCTTGTGCTTTTGTTGTAGCATACATGATGCATCCTTATTTTTGATGATAACCTTGGTGTGGTATATTCGTGAAACCTTGGTTATGATGAAATCTCCAGTAAGAGTGCAACCCTTCCACTAACTGGGAAGCAAATCTTATTTCCAATCAACACTATGGTAAATTCCATCAATTTTAAATATATTTTTGTATTTATGACTGCCATACCCACTGAGGGTGGGTGACTCATATGACATATACAGACATTTAAGGCATGAAGTGGCTGTAAACTGATTGTGAATAACCTCATCATTCTTTTTTTAGGTGGAAATAAATAAATACATAAATAAAATGATGGTTTCAGTTAAGAAACTCAGCAAAATGTCTGCTGCAAAATTTATGCAACAACACTCTTTGTTCATCTCACCCACACAGAAACACATTCCATTGTATAACATTCATATAGGCTTTTTAACTAAAACAAAACAAAAAAAAGTTACTTGACATAAAAATATAATATAATTTGGCTCTTCTGGCTGTCATCAAATTGAATAAATTGAATAAATTGATTGAATAAATTGAATATAATAATAATAATCATCATCATCATAAATAAATTAATAAAATAATCGCAAGCATTACATTTATAAAACCCACACACACACACACACACACACACACAGTACACACACACACATATATATATGTATATATATATATATATATATATATATATATATATACAGTCCTCTCCATAAGTATTGGAACAGTAAAGACAAAATTGCTCTGTTGGCTGTGGAGTCAAGACATTTGCAAATATGATTAAAAGATGAATATGAGACAAAACTACAAAATGTCACATTTTATTATTAGCCGTTTCAAAACATAGATGTTTTACCAAATAAAAAGAACAGCACTTTTAGAGTTCATCCCACTCATTGATGTGAGCATAAGTATTGGGACAGTTGAACATAAGGCAGATATAAAAGATTAAAAGCTATTATTTAGTTGCAGATCCCTTGCGCACAATCACAGCAGTGAGTCTGTGACCCATAGACATCACCAGACTCTTGGTCTCATCCTTTGAAATACTTTTTCCCAGCCTTTAATGCAGCCAATTCCAATTGTTGCTTGTTTTGGGGAGTTTCTGCCTTTACTCTCCTCTTCAGCTGGTGAAATTCATGTTCAGTCGGATTTAAATCTGGAGACTGACTTGGGCTATCTAAGACTTTCCATTTCTTTGCCCTTATAAATTCCTTGACTGAACTGGCAGGGTGTTTTGGGTCATTGTCCTGATGCAATATGAAGCACTTCCCAATGAGTCTGGTGGCATTTTCTTGAATATTGGTAGGCAAGATGGTTTTGTACCCTTCTAAATTCATTCTGCTACTGTCATCATACGTTAAGTCATCAGTAAAGTTGAGATGGCCTGCTCCAGCAGATGGCTGTATTCTTGGGATCATTTGCAGTTCCCTTTTTTTTCCCACATTTTTACTTTCCCATCACTTAGATAAAGGTTCATCTTTGTCTCATTGGTCCATAAACACAGTTCCAAAACACTTCTGGCTCACCTTTGTGCTTTCTTGCAAACTCTAATCTTGCCTTTTTATTTTTGGAGCTGGTCAGGGGTTTGTATCTTGCTGTGCAGCATCTGTAATTCTGTGTCAAAGTCTCCTGAGGACAGTAGATTGTCAGAGCATCACCCCAGCTTTCTGGAAGTTGTTGGTAATTTTACAGACACATCTTTAAGGGTTCATTTTCACAGCTTTTATGATTTGTCTGTCATGAACTACTGTTGCTTTCTCAGCTGATCAGGTCGTTGTTGGTTGCTGGTGTCGCTGGTGGTTTCCAAACTCTTGATTTCTCCATGCCCTTTGTTTTTGCTAGAGCTCTATTTGACTTCCTCTTTTCTTTTAGCATCAAAATTGCTTGCTTTTCTCTCAAAGTCAGCTCCCTCATCTTCATCCTGGTTTGTGTGTGTCATCATCGATTGCAGAATTCAGAATGCAGAATTAATGGATATAACTGATACGACACATTCCCTGCTTTTAATATCTGAAGAATATCTGAAGAAGTAATGCAACAGGACACAGCTGATCACTTAGAAAGACCTGTGAGGCAACTGTTCCAATACTTATGCTCACATCAGATAGGGGGATGAAACTCTAAAAGTGCTTATCTTCTTAGCTGGTAAAACATCTATGTGTTGAATCACCCAATAATAAAATGGGACATTCTGTAGTTTTGTCTCATATTCATCTTTTAATCATATTTGTAAATGTCTTGACTCCACAGTCAACAGAGCAATTTTGTCTTTACTGTTCCAATACTTTTGTAGGGCACTGTGTGTGTGTGTGTGTATATATATATATATATATATATATCATACTGATACAGTAACACCCATTATATTTATTAAAAAACTATATCATACTGATACAATAACTATTTTTAATATAATAATATAATAATAATATATATTAATCTAAATATTTTCCTCAAATCATCCAGGATGCGATATCCCTGTTTTGCATCATTTCATCTTATATAATTTCCAACGGGTTTCATACAGCAGTACTGAGTCACACACATTGCATTTGCATGGTTCATAAATATAAAAATAAATTAATAAACCATTCTCTCAGATGAGATTTATAACCTCCGGCCAATAATGAACCCATATTATATGAAGGTTTTAAAAAGCATTTGAGATAAACATAATACACATGTCAAAACATACACGGTATAGCCTGAGCTCAAGGCTAAAGGTGTCTGGAGTACTGAGAGCGTGTTTATGGAGGGATACGCAGACAGAGCTCTTCCAGCGGGAGGCGGTACTCTTAATGAGTGTAGACAGTCTATACAAGGTTATCTCCCTGGAGAGCGAGAGTGTAAAATGGTTTTCTATCCCTGCAGATGAGTCCCTCGGTTTTCTGTTAGCTTCTCAGATGAGAGTGTACGGTGTGTTTGTGGGTTCATATGTCGGAGTCGGCGATGCTGTATTGGTTTGGGAGGACCTCATGTTTACGTTTGTGGTTTGTGGTGCAATTTAAAGGCAGCTGACTCACACAGCATGCTGGTTCAAAGAGGTCAACCACCCAGCAAATAGTATGCAACCAAATGTGATGAAACGTGTTAACAACACTATCGCTGTGTCCAAAAATACATACTTTCCTGCTGCATAGTATGCAAATACAACAGTGTCTGAACACTCAGTATTCATGATACAGTAAGCAAACAATATATGAATGATCAACTGCATCCACTGAGATTATGAAGTGTGCAACAAGTGCATACTTTAGTACAACATGAGTCCACGGGTGCTGAGGAGCCATCAGATTCAAAGAGAAACTGAAAGCTGAAGAGATTGATTCATTTGTAAATGTTAAGGATACTAAAATGTTTCTTGTGGTTAAAGTGTACTTAGGTCAATGACAAACAATGATCGTAGGCCTCATTGATCTAAGCTTACGCACCTCAGTGTTTGAGTGAAAAAAGCATTATTTGTGGATAATTTTGTAAATGACTCAAAAACTGAGGTGCATAAGCCAAATTAATGAGACCAACAATCATTCAGTTCCAAAAATACAAAACCTGTGCTAATTAAAAGAAAATAAGTTGACAAAAGACAATCCAGTTTTTGGTAATCCAGTTTTTTTTACGATTGTTTACACACTAAAATAAAAATTTCCACACAATTTGCAAAATTCTACTCAAATGAGCAAAACACCTCAACAGATTTGCACAACATTACACACACTGTCTGCTTCACCCTTTTTGCAAAACATTACACACAGTGATTTGTAAAACTCTACACACATTTTCACACCTTAGACACAGATAAGGATTGTGAGGTTACTTCCTTGTCATTACAAAGCCCCGGATTGCCAATGACCACACTAATGAACGAATTGGATAATCAAATCCACCAGGTGTGGAAGCACACATGTGCTAATTTGAAAATGCAGCACTCAGGTGTGCTATAAAAGGCAGCAGGTGAGTTCACCTGTCTTCAACAAAAATGGAAGGAGCTAGAAGAAGAAGAAGAGGAGGAGGAGGAGGAGGAGGAGGAGGAGGAGGAGGAGGAGATGGAGATGGAGGAGGAGGAGGAGGAGGAGGAGGAGATGGAGGAGGAGGAGGAGGAGGAGGAGGAGATGAAGGAGGAGGAGGAGGAGGAGGAGGAGGAGGAGGAGGAGGAAGCCCAGGAAGCCCAGGAAGCCCAGGAAGAGGAGGAGGAGGCCCAGGAAGAGCAGGAAGAGGAGGAGGAGGAGGCCCAGGAAGAGGAGGAGGAGGAGGCCCAGGAAGAGGAGGAGGAGGAGGTCCAGGAAGAGGAGAAGGAGGCCCAGGTAGAGGAAGAGGAGAAGGAGATAGAGGAAGAGGCCTAGGTAGAGGAAGAGGAGAAGGAGATAGAGGAAGAGGCCTAGGTAGAGGAAGAGGTAGAGAAGGACTTGAAGAGTTGATAGAACCTGAACAAAGAAGACGAGGACCAAATTTGACTCAAGAAATCCGTGCAACACTTCTTGACCATGTTATCAACCATGGACTGACACTGATGGAAGCTGGACAAAAAGTTCAACCAAATCTCAGCAGAAATACTGTTGCGTCAGTAATTCGGACATTTCATCGAGAAAACAGGTAAGCTAACCACACAGTACATTGAAACTGAAGCTTGTTGTACTTATCAATATTATTATTACTGTGACATTTGACAGTAGGCTGCATGTGTGTGTGTGTGTGTGTGTGTATATATATATATGTGTGTATATATATATATATATATATATATATATATATATATATATATATATATATTATATATATATATATATTATTATTATTATTATTTTTTTTACATAGGATTGAAGGTGGAAGGGGCCCTATGTTCACTCTGTGCACAAGAGGCCGCCATTGTGAACATGGTTTTGACCAATAATTGTATCAGGCTGCGAGAAATCCAAGCCAATATCATCAATAATGACCATATTTTCAATATCCAACGAGTCTCTCTGTCAACATTAGGTCGAATCCTCAAGAAAAATCAAATATACATGAAGCAGCTGTATCTGGTACCATTTGACAGAAATTCAGAGAGAGTGAAACATCTGCGCAATGAGTATGTGGAGGTATGTATTGTTCATCTTACTATGGTGTGGTATTGTGCACTGCTCATAATGTTCTGGCACAAAAAAATACTGTGCAATAGATATTGAATGGCATCCTATTGTCTTTTACTGTGTTTCAGAGAGTCTTGCAAATGGATGCTACAGAAATTCAACATGAATTTATATATGTGGATGAGGCTGGATTTAACCTTGCGAAAACAAGAAGAGGGAGAAATGTAATTGGACACAGGGCAAACACCAATGTGCCAGGGCAGCGAGGGGGGTCACCCTTTGTGCTGCTGTTACACAAAATGGGGTCCTCCACCACCATGCAAATCTGGGACCCTATAATGCAAATCTAATACTTGCATTTCTTCACAGATTGTACGAGATTGTCACCGCATTAAACCAAGTGGACCAGATGCGGTACATTGTCGTTTGGGACAATGTCTTATTCCATCGGGCTGCTCTGGTCTAGAATTGGTTCCATGAGCACCCTGAATTTGAAGTCTTATACCTTCCCCCATACCCCCCTTCCTGAATCCAATAGAGTTTTTTTTTTTTTTTTTTTTTTTTTTTTTTTTCTAAATTATCCCTGACATGACAAATGTCTGGCCAAAAATCTAGCACATGCTATTTTGTAAAATTAGTTTTTTTACAAATGTGTTTTTTATCACAGCAGTGTGAAACTGGCTGCAATAGTGTCTGATCATTGAGGACTGTGTTGGTTAAATGAAAACTAATCGCATTTTCACAAATATGTGTATATGTTTTGACTGAAGTGTCATTTTGCAAACAATCTTGGAATTATACAATTTGAGTGTGGTGTTTGGATAATTGTGATTTATATTTTGAAAAAAAGAACCCTGTTTTCAAAATTGCATGTGAACAATTGAAAAAAAAAAGTGTAACATAGCATAACGGTGAAGTTATAAGCAATTATTCTTAGGTTGATCATTTTTGATCAGGAACACCAAAAGTATAACAGGGTGGTGGGGTTCACCATTTTCAACTAGAACAAAAGTTTGTGTTTTGGCCATTCACTTACACAACAATAGCATACTGGGGGACTGAAAACACAGACTTTCGAAAATGGGTTTCAAAGTGCATATTTTTGTCAGTGATACCATTATTGTCTCCATGTAAATGAAATTGTGAAAACAGTGATGTCATGTGTGTATGTATTGCTGTGCATGTTCAGGCTGCGTTCCACTCCCCTTTTAGACATGCACTTGTGAACTTCCCTAAATACTTCCCCTCAGGGGAATCCCTGCTGCCATTTTGAAGTGCATTCCACTTCATGAAGTGGACAAGGGAAGTTTATATGAACATACCCTTGTATGATATCAGAGCGAATCAGACAATTTAAAATTCGATCAGATTGGTGTTAGAACCACCAAAAGAGCCAAATTCCACAAAGAGGCCCAGGATAACAAGACAACGTCATAAATCTGTCAAGGATACCCTGGTGCCACAAGTCTGAAGCACGTCCACCAACTAGCCGCTTTTAGCAGCTCACAGCAGTAACACCAAAAAAGAACACTTATTGATAATCCGTACTCAGGAAGGGGCAAGTAAGACCATCACATGTAAATCCATGATAGAAATCATGAGCTTCCTGAGATTGGTTTCCCCCATCTAGGGGACAAGAACCAGACTGAAATTCCTTATGAGACCTTTTGACCTTTTTGTTCTAACACAGAACTACACAGAGACTACACAGATATTTTCCATATGTAGATGCATCTAAAATCATCTTAAAAGGACTTCTAAACAAATATCAGTCCATTGCATAACTTCATAGCATATATGTAACCCACACAATGTTATAATCACTCATTGTGTATGTCTTTTTTATAACTATTGAATAGCTTAAGGGTTCATATTCATGTTTGGTATGTATGAGTTTGAAAATCCTTGCTTGAAATGTGTCTTCCAATCAATACTTTGTCAAATGTATCATATTCTGGTAATAGAAATCATGTCCAAAATTATACTCTGCAAGAGCGGGAAAGTTCGGACCATGTGATTGACCAGATAACATGGTGATTTATGTATTGGGAGGAGAAAAAGAGCAACATCCTGAGCTAAGACAATATCTAACTAGTGAAATCTTCAAGCGCCGTTCCAGCGTGCTCTGGCCTACATGCCAGCTGCTACTTAACACCACGAAGAGAAGAAAAACCACCTATTCTCGTTACATCCTTTTATTTTTTACTTACATTCATTTTCTTTCTGTTGTGAGTTTCATGTTCTGAGTTAAGTTTTCCAAGTCTTCAACTGCACGCCCCTCAATCTTCAACCAGACCAACTCCGCATATTCAGCAAGTGCCCAAGACTTCACTACGAACGACCTCTGAACTTTCAGCCAATCAGCAACCTCAGGAAACCCCCTTTCCTGCAACGATGACGACAAAAGGGAATCCCTTAACACAAAGGCAACACAAGTAATACAACTCCAGATTCTAGCTGAATTCGTGCATTTAATATAAATTTTAGCCTCATTGAGAAAGTCAGGTTAATTAAGTGATTGATGGTTGTTCAGGTCTATACAATTGGACATATTGCTATAAACCTGGGATTTCACATTTTCATTCTCTTAAACTCATCCTTTTCTCTCTTTCTGCAACGTGTGTGAATGTGTGTGTTCAGGTGTTAGATTAGTTTACATGTCTTAGATTTATCAAATAAAGTCTTACTTCTATTGAAAAGAGAATTATCTTGTGTTTTGTGCTTACAAGTTAATGTCTTAAACTGCCGATCATGTTACTGTGCTATTTAATAATGTTTTCACTATATTTTGGATTTTAATATCCAGTGCAGAGTTGATATACCGCTCGTTCAGTGAATCGCTGGGCGACTCAGTGATCAGCCGTAAAACAGTGATTCTGTTCAAATTCCGTATAAAATCATAAATGATTCCTTTTGAGCTAAATTGACCTGTTTCCCTCATTCCCTCGACCCCTCGATTCTGACCGAGGGAGCGAGTCTGCTTCATATTGCTGCTTCTACTTCAGGCCGCTCCATTGACCACAATGCAACACGATTATGACATCATCGCAGATCGCGTTTAATTTATCCCCACCCCAAACAACTCTATAACACACACACACACACACACATATATATATATATATATATATATATATATATATATATATATACAGTATTGTTCAAAATAATAGCAGTACAATGTGACTAACCAGAATAATCAAGGTTTTTAGTATATTTTTTATTGCTACGTGGCAAACAAGTTACCAGTAGGTGCAGTAGATTCTCAGAAAACAAACAAGACCTAGCATTCATGATATGGACCCTCTTAAGGCTGTGCAATTGGGCAGTTAGTTGAATTAGTTGAAAGGAGTGTGTTAAAAAAAATAGCAGTGTGGCATTCAATCACTGAGGTCATCAATTTTGTGAATAAACAGGTGTGAATCAGGTGGCCCCTATTTAAGGATGAAGCCAGCACTTGCTAAACATGCATTTGAAAGCCTGAGGAAAATGGGTCGTTCAAGACATTGTTCAGAAGAACAGCGTACTTTGATTAAAAAGTTGATTGGAGAGGGAAAACCTATAAAACGGTGCAAAAACTTATAGGCTGTTCAGCTAAAATAATCTCCAATGCCTTAAAATGGAGAGCAAAACCAGAGAAACGTGGAAGAAAACGGAAGACAACCATCAAAATGGATCGAAGAATAACCAGAATGGCAAAGGCTCAGCCAATGATCACCTCCAGGATGATCAAAGACAGTCTGGAGTTACCTGTAAGTTCTGTGACAGTTAGAAGACGTCTGTGTGAAGCTAATCTATTTTCAAGAATCCCCCGCAAAGTCCCTCTGTTAAAAAAAGGCATGTGCAGAAGAGGTTACAATTTGCCAAAGAACACATCAACTGGCCTAAAGAGAAATGGAGGAACATTTTGTGGACTGATGAGAGTAAAATTGTTCTTTTTGGGTCCAAGGGCCACAGGCAGTTTGTGAGACGACCACCAAACTCTGAATTCAAGCCACAGTACACAGTGAAGACAGTGAAGCATGGTGGTGCAAGCATCATGATATGGGCATGTTTCTCCTACTATGGTGTTGGGCCTATTTATCGCATACCAGGGATCATGGATCAGTTTGCATATGTTAAAATACTTGAAGAGGTCATGTTGCCCTATGCTGAAGAGGACATGCCCTTGAAATGGTTGTTTCAACAAGACAATGACCCCAAACACACTAATTTTGTTGGTTTGGAACCAAGACTTTGCTCATTTACTAATGTTATGGAGTGGCCAGCCCAATCTCCGGACCTTAATCCAATCGAGAACTTGTGGGGTGATATCAAAAATGCTGTTTCTGAAGCAAAACCAAGAAAGGTGAATGAATTGTGGAATGTTGTTAAAGAATCATGGAGTGGAATAACAGCTGAGAGGTGCCACAAGTTGGTTGACTCCATGTCACACAGTTGTGAAGCAGTTTTAAAAAACTGTGGTCATACAAATAAATATTAGTTTAGTGATTCACAGGATTGCTAAATCCTAGAAACAAAAACGTTTGTACAAAATAGTTTTGAGTTTGTACAGTCAAAGGCAGACACTGCTAATTTTTTTAACACACCCCTTTCAACTAATTGCCCAATTGCACAGCCTTAAGAGCGTGCATATCATGAATGCTGGGTCTTGTTTGTTTTCTGAGAATCTACTGCACCTACTGGTAACTTGTTTGCCACGTAGCAATAAAAAAATATACTAAAAACCTTGATTATTCTGGTTAGTCACATTGTACTGCTATTATTTTGAACAATACTGTATATATATTTTGTTGTTGTTGTTGTTTTTTTTACATTTATAACAGCCCAAGCATACCTATATACATATAGAATGCTGCACCAAACAAATTTGTAAGAGGAAAAATGTAAACAATAAACCAACTGTATAGCTGATTCTAAGTGATCAAGGGCTTAGGATGTTCCAGTTCAGCCCATTCCAAGGGTTCCACCAGAAGTGGGCAATAATCAATGACGTACATCCAAGTAAACGAGACGGAGGGAAGTTTGCGAGAGAAGGGCATAAAAAAATGGACTGGAACGCAGACTCAATGGCCATTTCTCAAACGTAAGGCTGCATCCTCCGGAGGTCACATTTGTAGGCTGCATACGTCATAAAGAAGATCTTATTTTAGAATATTAACAGTTATAAATTTGACCATTATTCTTAGTTAAGTGTAAATTGTTGTAATATGCTTTTGACTCGCAAATGTAATGCTCAGTTAACTGAAATAAACCAGGCTTGATGACGTATGCAGCCTACAAATGTGACCTCCGGAGGATGCAGCCTTCCGTTTGAGAAACGGCCAATCTATAGGAATGTGTATGTGCACAGGTGTGTAGTCTTTACAAAGTGGCATCGCCAACTACTGGCCTGGCATGAACAATACAACGCTTTTAGCATTTTTATTTATTTTTTCATGGATTTGTGTAAATGGGGATCATTATGACAAAGTTGTCACCTCTATGCAAAACTTTCTTTAAAAAAGTTTTGTTTTTAGTACAATCATTGTCATGTAAAAGTACCCTTGTTTGTTGTCGATGTCAGGTTCCTGTTTCCTCCAGATTACTTCCTGATTGTGTAAATGCCTAAACATAGCACCTAATGAGTCTGAGGTGGTACAAGTCGTAGCTCTCAGAAAACTCCATGTTCACAAGTTGTAATTATGAGTTCTACGAGGATGTGAACGCTTTTCGGTTTTTGGTATATCGTAATTATGATATGGCGTGAACGCACCTTTATGCTCTTGTCTTTCCTTTCCTCATTGTGAGGTCTTGTCCATATTGTCCACCGTTACTGTTTCCTAGTTTCCAAATTTATAGGTTGATGTTTTGTATTTTTCTTTTGTTTTCTAATAAATCATCATTTGAATCCAGGGTGCCCCATTCATTACAAGAGCAGTCTGAACTTCCTTCTAAATACCTCCTTCTGTGCTTCAAAGAAAACAGACAAGGTTTTTCGAACTACGTATCCCTTTAAGGCTTATCATTACAAGTCAAGTCTCTGAAAAAAATCGCCATTTATTGAGAAACTTTGTGCTTTCAACCACAAGCAAGTGCCTGGAAAAGCAAGAGAACATTATACAAAAGCATTTGATAAGGGACACTCCCTTATCAAATCAAAAATCCATCCATTCCCTGCAGCCGAGCTCCTGGTCACATTTGATGAATCATCTAATCCTCTTCAGCGAGCCCGCTTTGGGTACCGAGCCTGGTGAGATGCACGCAGATATCTTCCCTTGCCAGCTTGCACATTCATCACTTCGTCCAGCCTCCTCAGCAGCCTGTCGATATGCTGCTCCGTTCCCCAAACGGACTCGTTTCCTACAGGCCAGAACCCGGCCATGCTGATTTACAGTGTCTGCGTGCCGCCGCTATCTGCCTGTGTTATGATCCGCTCTGCCGCGCTCCGGTGGCCACGGCACACTCCGTCTCGCTTGTAATTCTGTCTAAAACAGCACCTGTGAGTTTCTGCCTCTAAAACATTGGTCTTGGCACCGCTGTGGAGGACTGATACTCAGACACACGCAATCTCACACAGACAGAGGGAAAGCCAGAGCTGCGTCTGAGCTTGATGAGGCAGAACAGGCAGAAAATACATTGTAGATACAGCATAAAATACATTGTGATCTGATAGGACTTTTCCAATTACCTGCCACTGGAAGTAAAGCTATGATTGAGGATGCTTGCTGGGTTTTCTCATCCCCGACACATCCGGTCCTGATGAAATCAGGAGATTGCTTTGTTTTATTGATAACTGACCTTATCCCCATTCTCTGGACATACAATTTACATTACTTGAAAGTATAATAAATGGAATTCTGTGAGGGATGTGTATTGGCAATGCCATGACAATGTTTATTGCTTCAATATGGTAGGTTACAGAACTATGTATCTTTGATTAAATCTAAATGTCCGGTTTGCACTGCACACAACCTGTCACATCCCTGCTTTAGAAATACCATGAAAGACTAGACTCCTGCCTGGATTGGTGGTTCTGGTGGGTTGGAGAAAAAAAAAAAGTGTCAGTTATTTGCATATGTTGTAAATGCAAAGACAAATGCAAGCAATCAAATACAACTAACTATGCATATATATATATAACCAAAATAAATTTTGTGGTAACACATTACCATAAGGTTTTATTTTATCAACATTATTTAACTACATTAGTTAACTTAACCTGCTGTGCTGAAAAATCTTTTACCTGATTTGGAGCTCTCAGTCAAAAATGATCAGCCTTATAATAAAAAAAAAAAAAAAAAAAAAAACTAAATCTGTATTAATGCTATACTATTGCCAAATCTTGGATTCAATCTTTTTGTCAACTTCTTTTCTTTCAATTTAGACTCACGTTTATGTTCTGTCTCTGTTCAGATGTCCCTATGTTTCTGTTTCACCTTCCTTGACCTAGTTTTCCTTGATTAGTCCATTCTGTTCACCTGTGTTGTATTAATCATCTCATTAGTTCCCTTTGTTTGGTTCTTGTTTATAAGTCCTGCGTTCTCCCTGAGTCTTTATCCCTATTCGGACGGGACTAGTTTTACAGGGGGTCATTAATTACCTACTGTTTTTCAGCAAACTCAGTGATCTTCTGAGAAAACTAATCCCGTCCGAATGCGAATGTCTGTGATTGCCGGTGAGATCGCGTTTCCTTGTGTGTTTCGGCCAACGTGAATTACCGTAGACCCTCTTACCACGCTCATGTTTTATATATTTGCCTCCTGGCAAGGAAAAAATAAGTAAATAAATTAAAAACAATAATAAAATCAAGAGTCAGATCACGAAAACCATTCAGACTGGCTATTGTAATATCTGCGTCAGGTGAAATTACTTGCGTTCATTTCTGCACTCAATTACATAATGTTTTAATTACATATGCACCTTTATGAAAATTAAACACGGGTGTACTACAAATAAATAAAGTAAAACTAAAGCAACCACACATTAACATGGTTTTGCTATACTAGCCATATAGCTTCACCATGGTATTTGTAGTAAAACTGTTATACTAATGGTAATCAATCCGAATGACACGCAATGCACGCATACAGAGTGCGTGACCTCTGAAACGCCTAGATGTACAAAACAGACCCTCCCACCTCTGTAATAAACACGGAGATGTTAGTCCCGTCCGAATTGGTACATGATAATCGCAGACGTCAGGTGATAAGAATCAAAACTCAAACGTAGTTTAGAAAATTAGTCCCATCCGAATAGGGCTTTAATCCATTCACCGTCATACTTAGGCTGCTTTTACACTTGGTATTAACATGTGACCTGTAGTACTAGTTTTAGTACTAGTGACCTTTAATTTGGAGCAAGATAAACTGGGGGAGTGACTTTTTTGTGTCAGACATATGTCAGTTTGCTGATTGGTCCAATTTCAATTTGAGGTCTATAACTTAGAACATAACCTGCCCCGGAGCAGGTTAGCTGTGGAGTGTAAGCTACTATGACAATGAACGCAGCTAAAAGCCAAGCTACTTTCATGGTACCTAAAACCCATAGTTGGCGCAAGCTAAACTGAAACTTACCTGGCTAGTCAGCTAATCCGGCTTCATGGTACAGGCCCCTGGTCCAGAGGTAGTCGAGGACGCATTGTGATCGGATCTCAGTGTAAAGTAAACTCAATCCAGCCATTGTGTCTGCATTCTCAGCGCAGGTCGACATCACACAAAACACTGCCCCTTTCTCGCAAACTGTCAGGAAAAAAAAGACGGAGAACACCTGTGTGGAGCACTAGTGAGATTTCTACACTTTGTAAAATGTCACGTGACTGAAAATGTTTTTCAAAAGTAAACCCACCACTTCAGGTTGACTTTGCACCGGGGCCATGCAAACTTATTTAAATATTGTGCAGGAAAGACAGATCCGATCGGTTATCCAGAGAAGTGAGCTAATGTTGCCAAGTGTAAACGTGCCGTGTTCTGATTGACTGATGATCTGATCTGCTTGATCGGATCATGGTGATTGCATGTTAATGCCAAGTGTAAACGCAGCCAAAGTTGTGTAAATGTATTTTGCTACCCTGCTCCAAGATTCCTGGTATTTTCTTTGTGGGATAGAATTAAAGACTGTGAACTCGGCTTCTCCGCCGAGTGCAGTAACGTGACATAGGTTTTGCATTTCTTTTTAGAACTGATTGATTGTAGGCTTCATTGATCTATGCACCTCAGTTTTTCAGTAAAAAAGTATTATTTGTGGATAATTTCATAAATATTCACTCAAAAACCAAGTTGCACAAACTAAATTAATGAGACCAACAATAAATCAGTTCCAAAAGAAATACAAAACATGTGCTAACTGAAAGAAAACAAGTTCATAGCATAATGGTAAAGTTATAAGCAATTTTTTGTAGGCTGGTCATGTTTGACCAGGGGCACCAAAAGTGTAACAAGGTGGGCAAAAATGCCCAAAAATGATTAGTTTTAAGGAAGTTGTTATACCTTTTTGTGTACAAACTGAATAAGTTTTAGGACCAGATTTACTAACAGTACAATAGTGGATCCTTAACGCCTTTGGACGTTAAAATAGTACTGTCGGGATTTACTAAAGACGCACAGTGCATTAGCGCTGAAAGGAGTGGACATGGCTCTTTTTGTGCCTGACCTTACTGAATATGTATTTGTAAGAGTTTCCCTTTCAGACACACAATTTATGGGAGGAGACTATTAAAATGAATCAAGCAAAGCAATTTACTAAAGTTTGCATTCATCAAATTACTGGTATTTGCAGCATTATTTAACATCCCTCCCCCAAAAAAATATATCTTAAATTATTTTTCTGGATTTGATTGTTGACGATTTCGCTTGATCTTGGATCACTTGGTTCTTGGAAGCTCATCCTAGACTTGCTGTCATAGCAACGGGTCCGTAAACTTAAACTTACTCCCGAGCAGATTTATTTCATGTAAACAGGATTAGATTGCATCTTTTTAAGCAGAATTGATACTTAAAAGCTTTCCTATCCACCACTACTTTATTACAAGAGTACCCTACTGGTCCAGGGACAATAATTTAATAATAAACTGGTCCAGTGACAATAATAATTAAAATATTAATTTGAAAATAATATAACAATATAATAATATAATATAACGATGTTGTGTAGTCTATAGACACAGCCAGTTTTACTCACTGAAAGATTTATTAGTAATGAAATAATTACTTTATAATTGTATTGGAGTCTTACACACATGCTACAAATTCCGAATCGTTAATTTGAGTGATGACAGCTATTACGGGAGTGGCTTGATGGAGCGCAGGAGATTCAGATAACTCTAAAATCTCTACGAAACTTTAATTAATGCTGCCACATAATAAATTTGCCTCAAAGATAAAATTAAATGTATTGCTAATTACAACATTGACATAAAAATGTAAAGCCTGTACAAATACTAGATATCATGAATATAAATAATTGGGAATCATGTAAAAAAAAAAAAAAAAAAAAAAAAAAAATACAAATAAATTAAAAACAGTGCACATTTCATTTATCTATTATAACATTTATGTAGTTTTGTTCGCTTGGCTCTTTCCTTATAAAGGTCCAGAAATTTGTCAAGTTTTTCGTCAGGTGTCTTTTTTAATGATATGATGTCATCATGTTGCTGTCTTGCCGCCAGTCAATCGCTGCATTGCTGATCGTGGTTTCGTGGATCGATACATCTGCCCTGTTCGGGGAACACGAGAACGCGCAGTAATCTTAGACAATTTAATCTAGATATTTTAATCTAATATGCAAATTCGTTTGGAGAACCAAATTAGCCAGAGATCAGTTATCAGGATTACAAGATCTGGAATCTTTCAAATCATCTCAGATGTAATAAGCGACGTACAAAGAACGGGCCCCTGAAAGGTGATGTATTGACTATGGTTTGTTAGGATAGGACAATATTTGGCTGAGATACTATTTGAAAATCTGGAATCTGAGGGTGCAAAACAATCTAAATATTGAGAAAATCACCTTTAAAGTTGTCCAAATGAAGTCCTTAGCAATGCATATTACTAATCAAAAATTACATTTTGAAATATTTATGGTGGGAAATTTACAAAATATATGCATGGAACATGATCTTTATTTAATATCCTAATGATTTCTGGCATAAAAGAAAAATGATCATTTTGACCCATACAATACATTGTTGGCTATTGCTACAAAAATAACCGAGCACCTTGAGACTGGTTTTGTGGTCCAGGGTCACATATACATTATTAAAATTAAAAGTTGCATCTGTTAATATTGTTTGACCTGGAGCCAAAGACTATATATATATATATATATATATATATATATATATATATATATATATATATATATATATATATATATATTATTTTGTTTCTGATTATAATTGTTTAAATTAATTAATTAAATTAATTAATTGTTTAAATGTGAGTACGAAAGGTTTTTGAGGTTTCAAAATTTCCCCATTCAAGTAAATAGGACTTTATCTTGGATGCCCGAAATAGCTGCCCGGACACATTTCAAGGATGAGTGCAGAGTGAACAGACTTTCCTTGAAAGGGACTTTGCCTGAGCTAAAATGATCTAACATTGAACATATGTCATATTTTAAATAATGTTAATAAAAATGAACTAATCATTGCTCACTGATATGTTAGTTAATGCATTAAATAATGTTAGCTAATGGGAGCTTATTTCAAAGTTTTACCAACATTTCTAAAAAATAATCAGAGCCGGCCCAAGGCATAAGCGAACTAAGCGGCTGCTTAGGGCCTTCGTGGCCACCAGAGGGCCCCCAAGAGTAGCCTACATTTTATTTTATTTTAATTAGTGATATGTTATGTCAATGGACAGTGGTAATTATACGAAAGCGCAATATTAAATAATTAAATAATTTATACAAATAATTGTATTATTTCCTGTTACGTTCCACATGTGTTTGTGTATATTGTTTCTTTTTCTCGCTCTCCTGTCTTTTTGTACTTTTTTGCTTCCAACGCCCTCAGCAGTCTTGTGTCGACGCTAATTGTCTCCCGAGGCTTATTGTATTTTGCCTTACTGAGTTATGCTTTACTTTATTTATAGATTTGTTCTTTGGCTATTGACTTGTATCGAATCCTTCGGAAAAGATCACGCCGATGTCGGTGTTGGAGTTTTAGTCCTATTACGGGTTAAGTTCAAAGTAGCCTAAAGGATGCATTTTAGCGCATCGAACTACTTAATCAAACGTGTCTATCAGTGATGATTTGAATACTTAGTCAACTGTTGTGATAATACTGCTCTCTTGTTTTTGATTAGGTTAGTTTGTACTTTGTTAGATTAGATTTCCGAGTGTTACGCCACCCCTGTAGCCTATTTTTGTTTGTAGTTTAAAGGAGTTTAGTTTGAGCATCGCATACGCTGAAGAATTCGGTTTTATTTTCATATTTCTTTTGGTTAGTCATAAGGATTGTTTAGTCTTGTTTATTTCTTTATTTTGGGTGACACTTTTTTTTTTTTCCCTGTGTTAAATTTATTTATTTATTTCTTTTGTATATGTAATTCGTATTTGTTTACAAGGCGCCCAGTAAAGATCTTTTTTTGGCAATACTTGTTCTCAGGACCATCTTTGATCCGCACCACATCCAGTAACAATTGTCTCATATAAATGTTATGGTATCATCCCATTTTAACATCAAACACGTAACGTAGAGACGTGTCATGTAGGCACAATAAAGACCATGTTGACAATAATTATGCGCTGGACGCTACCGTATGGATCTGTCGGATTAACATCACGTAAATTCACCTATTTCTCCAAAAATACATAAAAGTGGCCAGTTAGCTGGTAGAAAAACAATGTAAACTTTGTTTATATTTGATAGGAATAAAACACGTCGTCCATTAATTGAAAAGTTATTGCCGCTTTCTATAGAAATCAGTGTATAGCCTATTTAACAAACTAAATGGCTTTTTTACTTAATTGAAGTGTATTTAAATGTCTGAAACCTAAGATAAACTTTATTCGGTTGAAAACACTGAACAGTTATGAAATATGTAAAGCACCCCTGATCAGATCAGACCATGGTAGCCTAGGTTGGGTATCTTTTTGTTTTAGGGAAGTTCATGTTTGAACATCAATACATCAGCAAATAGACATCTTATACTGTATTATAAATGTAACATTTTACTTAATTTTAGATTCAAGTTTTTGTCTTCTGCGTGAAAATAACTTTCCTTGGCATGTATTTGTGTAATAAAAATAAGCTTTTGTTTCATAAACTGATAACAGCTTAACATCATTTGCCTTAGCTTACATTTTTTTGGTCTTTGCTATTATATTCCAATATCATTATGCCTCAATTAGATACATATAGATTAAGAGTTGTTTTATATGTACAGATGCTTTCTGCTGTGTTTAATATTTATTATAAAAAAAGTATGACTTGTAATAAAAGTACAACTTTGATTAATATTTATGTTGTTAAAATAACATTCTGTTCTGTAAATGCATTGTTTTCTGGTTTATTTAGCTACTTTTCAGCACACCACATTAAGTATGCCATTCAATACTTTAAGACTTTGAATGGTAAAGTGCAAATTAACACCTGACCACTCTTGTAAGTTTGCAATTGTTACAATTAAAAATCACAGAAGGGTAAAAACATACCAGGCAGACAATGTAAGCAACACTGCTACAACAAACACAACTGATAATGGGGTGTTAGATTTATAGTGTGTGAATAATCAAGCTTTGACAATAACCAGTCATATTGGCGGCACTGAGGGGCTCCCACATAAAATTCTCATAAAGGCTTGAGCTGGCCCTGAAAATAATGATCCACTTTTAGGAAGGTTTTAGGGCAGTAAAATACCTTTTGCTTTTGAAACTTTTATGGCTCTTTATTGTCCATTTTAGAGTCTGAAAGAGCCTTGTGAAGAAAACGTGTATTATGAGTAATCAATATTCTTGAAATTAATGTTTAATTACTTGCTAGCTCAATAAGAAGAGGGGGCTTTTATGCGTTCTGATACCCCTGATAGTTTAGACTAATGAAGTAACTATATCCCACAGCAAGGCTGATGGTAAACTGACTGAGCGTCCTCCGTGAACTTGATGGATACAATGCAAAAGCTAATATGAAGTCTGTCATCAGCGCATAACAAATGACATAAATCAATGCCCATGCAGTTTAACAACTTAATAACAAGTTCTTCCTTGTGTTGACTTGTCTGGGACACATTCATACTGTATGGTATTTACATGTGAGAGTTATAAATAAGAAACATGAAGCCGTAATAAGAGAATTTGCTAAATCTCTGCAAAATTGATTAATACATTTCTGCTGTTACAGTTTATACCTCCATACCCAGCCTGAACTCTCACCAAAGCATTCAATATTAATACTTTCCACCAGAATCTAAGCTCAAATCCATTTGTTCCAGTGAAACAAACTTTGTCAACTGATAACAATCTTCGGTTACAAATGCAGGCAAATCGTGTTAAATCAAATTATTAATTTCTAAATATTTAAATCCGATAACGATCACTGCTGTTAAGAGCCATTGGTAGATTGCATTGACTAGACAGGGCAAGGATCCAATATCATGAACTTAAGAGTGTTTGACAAACATTTCTGCCTGTTAGCAACAAGTTCCCAAAGGTCCCCAGATTTATACTATGCTTGTATGTTGTAAATATGCCAAATGTAATAAATTAAAGCAGTTTCTGTGCTACTAGTGCCATCTAGCAGAACTAAATACAAAGCATATTTTCATACCTTTCTAAATGCCCCTTTTGCACATCACGCCTCCTCCAATTAAAACATCACAAACACAGCTCTTATGGGTCTATAAAAGTAAACCCTGCTGGGGGGAAAACAGCAAAAACCAGCCTAAGCTGGTTGGCGGTTTTTAGCTGGTCATCCAGCCTGGTCATAGCTGGTCAACAGGCAGGTAGACCAGCTAAAACCAGCTATTTTTAACTTCACATTTATCTCACCTGTCGATAAGAAACTCAAGTTTGTTGTATCACTTGAAAACCAAATATTCCATCAAATTCCCCCATCTTTTAAAAACACTACAGTGTTTAGCCTATGTTTTACCCTTAAACATCTGACTAAACATCCTCTAGCTGAACCTACTACAGTAGCCATGCCCCAAATTCTCGCTATTGGCTGCACAGAGGTATGCAAATACATAACTAAATTATTTATGAAAATAAATAAATTCAAGAAAACTGTTTGTGCTTTAAATTGCTTACTCTGGAAAATGGCAAAATAACTATATTTTTTTGTGATTATTGTGTTGGCAAATCTGAGCCTAGTTTGAGGCATTGTTGAGATCTCTGAAAGAAGAAAAAAACACAAAACATACATTTAAGTATCCATTTGCTCCCCATGTAATCTCATTGTTGTCATGAATAAACAGTTAAGATATTAAATTGTGATTTTTCCAGTGGGAGGTAAATAAAAACAATAACACACATTGCTGTCATTATGTATTAGGCTGCTGATTTTGTTGTCTATTACCATAGCTCTCAGTTCCCTAAGTAATAAATGATCTGGAATAGAATGCATGGACTTGCATAATTTAAAACAATTGATTCCTTTTTCACAAAATTAAGAATATTTTCTCGAGTCACCGACTCAGTACATCTTAATTTCAACAAATCAACTCTGTGTTATGTAAGGTGATTTGCTTAGCACCGTTTAATTGGAGTTTTTAAATTAAATTGGCTCTCTTGAGGCACACTGTTAAGACAAACATCTGAGACAAAGTTGATATTTAAATGAAGCATAACTGAGAATTCCATTAGGTCTCCAGAGCTATTCTTGCAACTTTTTCTACCAGTCTCTGCAAGTCGTTTTCTGGAGCCATCAAATGTATGTAAAATGCCTGTGGAGTGACTGGCAGCCAGTTTCATATCATCACTCATTCTCACATCAAAAATATCTTCCGCACTGCACAGTAGGACTTTAATGGCGAAATTCAGAGCATAAGCGAATGAACATAAGCTAACACATTATTTTTAAAAGATAAATGTTCCTATTACATCAATGAAATATTGAGGCGCTTTCCGAAAAAAAACTTCACTTGGAGGGAAAAAAAAAAAAAAAAAAACATTTTAAATGTGATTCTTAACAAGATTGAAGACAGGGAATCTATCTTGTCTCCCTCTGATAAAGAAGTAATTGATGTGTGAGGGATTATGCTGATGCCTGGAAGGGAATTCATTTTGTGATGAATAAGGATTTTGGCTGTTATCGTGTCTTTTCCCCTCTAATTTCCCTTGTAACTAAAGCCGAGCGGACGTGTAGTCATTACTCTCTCATTATTAGAAAGAACTTGGGTGCAGTAGAGCTGCAGTGAGCTTTAAAGTACAGTGTAAAACAAGATTTTTAGATCAACTAAATAATGATTTAAATGATTATTGCAGTTTTGTTGGTTTACTTACAATTCCAAAGTTCTTACAATTTTGAGGATCACAACTCGTAATGACTTTATGAATTTCTTCACTGATAAAATAGATAACATCAGAAATACAATAACAAATGTAGATTCTACAGCGTCTAGTACTTCAGCTTCATTCATCGCACTGCAACAGCAGTGCTTTACAACTATAGGACAAGAAGAGCTAAATAAACTTGTCACTGCATCTAAACAAACAACATGCCTATTAGATTCTGTACCCACTAAATTACTGAAAGAGTTGTTACCTGTACCAGAAGAACAGCTTCTCAATATTATTAACTCATCGTTATCTTTAGGTCACATCCCAAAACCATTCAAGCTGGCAGTTATTAAGCCTCTTATTAAGAACTAGATCCTAGTGAACGGGCAAATTACAGACCCATTTCAAATCTTCCGTTTATGTCTAAAATTTTAGAAAAGGCTGTGTCTGCTCAATTGTGCTCCTTCCTGCAAAAAAAAAAAAAAAAAAAAAGATCTCTGTGAAGAATTTCAGTCAGGTTTCAGGCCCCATCACAGCACAGAAACTGCACTTGTTAAAATTACAAATGACTTGCTTCTTGCATCAAGCCAAGGCTGCATCTCATTGCTAGTTTTACTTGATCTTGGTGCTGCATTCGATACTATAGATCAGGGTTCCTCAAATCTTACCCTGGAGGTCCGATCCACTGCAGAGTTTAGCTCCAACCCTGATCAAACTCACCTGTCTGTGATTTTCTAATGATCCTGAATACATTGATTAGCATGTTCAGGTGTGTTTGATTAGGGTTACAGCTAAACTCTGCAGGAAAGTGGATCTCGAGGTCCAGATTTGAGGAGCCCTGCTATAGATCATGACATACTCATAGATCGATTACAAAACTTATACAGGTATTCAAAGGCAGGCTTTAAGATGGTTTAGATCCTACCTGTCAGATCGCTACCATGTTGTTTATTTAAACGGGGAGTCATCTCAGTTATCACCAGTAAATTATGGAATACCACAAGGATCTGTCCTAGGTCCTCTGCTATTTTCAATATACATGTTGCCCCTTGGTAATATTATTAGAAAATATGGGATTAGTTTCCATTGTTATGCTGATGATACTCAACTATTTATTTTTGGATTAGAATTTGCAGCTAGACGGATGTACTTTTACTTCCTCCACAGTCAAAATCTGGGTGTTATATTAGACAGCAACTTGTCTTTTGAAAATCATATTTCCAATGTTACAAAAACAGCATTCTTCCATCTTAGAAACATTGTCAAACTACGAAACATGGGTAAAACTTTATTTTAGGGTCTCTTAACTAGTTGCTTAGTAGCATGCATATTACTAGAATATTAGCCATTTATTAGTAATAATTAAGCACATAGTAGTGCCTTATTCTACATGACCTTATTCTACATCCCTAATCTTACCCATACCTAAACTTAACAACTATCTTACTAACTATTAATAAGCAACAAATTAGGAATTTATTGAGGGAAAATTCATAGTTAATAGTGAATTAGTGTCCCCTATTCTAAAGTGTTACCGAAACATCTTACCTGTTTCCGATGCAGAAAAGCTAATTCATGCATCCATGACCTCTAGACTGGACTATTGCAATGCACTGCTAGCTGGTTGTCCTGCATCTTCAATAAACAAGCTACAGGTAGTCCAAAATGCAGCAGCTACAGTCCTTACCAGGTCAAGGAAATATGATCATATTACCCCAAATTTACAGTCTCTGCACTGGCTACCTATTACTTACCTATAAGGCCCTTAATGGTTTAGCTCCTGTGTACCTAACTAGTCTTCTACCACGCTACAATCCAACCCGCTCCTTAAGGTCGCAAAACTCTGGACTTTTGGTAGTACTTAGGATAGCAAAGTCCACTAAAGGAGGTAGAGCTTTTTCACATTTGGCTCCCAAACACTTTAATAGACTTCCTGATAGAGTTTGGGGTTCAGACACACTCTCTCTGTTTAAATCTAGTTTAAAGACACATCTCTTTAGCCAAGCATTCATATAATGCATTTCATAATCTTGTACTGCAGTTATATCTGATCAAATGCACATTATTATTCTTTAGCTTGGGTTGAACAAATCATTTTTGCTTGGATGGAAAAGCAGCTACGCTAATTATGTCTGCTAATTATTTGTTTCTCTGTTTCTGCTATGGGATCTAGGAATTACACAAGCTTCAGTCTGGATCCAACCCTTAAATGATCTGAGATGACCAAACACCTGAGCAGAGATGATGCCAACCCCTCAGAGGACCTCAGAGGATGCCAACCCTCATACAACATACAGAATTAACACATTTTGCCATAAGTTAAATATATAAAGATTCTACAATATATAAATATATTGTAGAAACTTAATTTCCTGTAAAGCTGCTTTGCAACAATTTGTATCATAAAAAGCGCTATACAAATAAACTTGAATTGAACTAGTGCATGTATTGTTGATCTGGTAACACTTTACAATAAGGTTGAATTAATTAACGTTAGTTAATGCATTATTTAACATGAACTAACAATGAACAACTCCACTGTTCAGGATTACTTAATGTCACGTCACTTTTACTTTCATGCATTAGATAAAATGAATTAAAAATGAACAACGCATCTGCTCATGTTAACTTATGCATATACTAATGCTTCTCTTCACATTAACAACTTAATTAGTTAACGATGGTTAATGCATTAGTTAACATAAAATAAAAATGAACAACGCATCTGTTCAGCATTACTTAATCTTTGCTCATGTTAACTTATTCATACACTAATGTGTTAGATCATGCATTAGTTAACATGAACTAACAATGAACTGTAAATAGCTTTATTTAATAAGCTTTATTTAATTATACTACATACATAAACATAAGTTTATGTAGCAGCTAACACACACAATGTATAAACAATACTAACTCCCCATTTGGGCACTGATTTGGGCTATTGGTAAACTTGGAAACCATCTAAGCATCAACTGATAATGTTTCTCATGTTTGTAGACTGTTTATTAATATGACTTACCATTAACAAAGTATTTATTAAGAGAATTTGTGCACTTTATTGTAAAGTGTACACTAGTCCTAGATTAACTGATGTTTTACTAACATTTACTGTTTATTAACATGACTTACCATTAACAAAGTGTTTACTAAGGAAATTTGTGAACCTTATTGTAAAGTGTACAATAGTCCAACATTAACTAACTTTTAACTTTTAAATTATCCAAATTTAATCCACAAATTTGTTACTGTCACAATTTCTCCCCTCACACCACTTTAATTTAGAATAATGGTAATATTATTACCATTACCCATATACCATAATCAGCGTTGTTTACATTCAGTAGAAAGCTTGCGTCACATTGATTATATTCTGGGGTACTCTCCAAAATGGCGGAAGACGGTACCTCGGGGAGAAGAACTCCTGAATAAATTATGTTATATTATTGTTTTCTTTGCACAAAAAAAGTATTCTTGTAGCTTTGTAAAATTATGGTTGAACCTCTGATGTCTGGGGTTCATGGACTATTTTACCAATGTCCTTGCGTTCATCGTGGTAATATCCTTGCTGATTATGGAGGGTCAGAGAGTTCTCAGATTCCATCAAAAATATCTTAATTTGTGTTCCGAAAATGAACGAAGGTCTTACGGGTTTGGAACGACATGCGGGTGAGTAATTAATGACAGAATTTTCATTTTTGGGTGAACTAACCCTTTAAAGTCTGCTAAATTGGAACAACAAATTTTGTGCAGAAGTAGTGCTGATGTCCAACTAAAGATATACTGAAGTATATTTGATTGTGTGGAACTATTGCAAGAATACCTTGGGTACACTTTAAATATCTTGCATTTAAAGACTGATATCACACAATATTCATAGTGACATTAAAATTTTAGGCTTAATATTAAGAAATGTTCATTGTGCACAAGTAGTACTCCAAATAAATGTTAATGAAAAATTGTATAGCAGTAAGTGTTAAGCGATATGTAAGTTAATATATTAATAGATTTGAACTATACTTAGTGTCAGACTGTGTCTCCGCGTCCTGTGTTTTTTCCCCTCCTCCTGTGTCCTTATATGGAAGTTCCTGTCCTAGTTTGTCATTATGAGTTAATTAGTCCCCAGCCGTGTGTTATTGTTCCCCACCTGTTTCTGTTCTCCTCCCTTGATTTCCGTGTGTTTATAAGTCCTGTGTTCCCTCTCCTCTGTGTTCCGTCTTAGTCCTTCTATGTGGTTGTAAGTTCCTTGTTCGCTGAAGTTCTGATTAAAGATAGTATTAATAGTATTTGTCCTCGTCTCCTCGCCTTTCTCCCTGACAACACATACGTGACACTTAGCACAAAATAAATGTATTTTAAATATATTAATTTTTCACTAGGGTAGAGCATGGTAATGCCAATGCCAAGTATTGAACTTGGGATTGCTAGAACTTCTCAAAAATTATAGGTATCACTCAGATGTCTTTTTGTAATTTGCTTTGAGTGTTTTCTTGTGCAAATTTAGCTTAACTGTTTCCTGTGGTATCTTAGAACAGCAAGGAAAATATTTAGATGTTTAATCTTAATGTACTTAAATTAAGTAATTCAGGGGACATATTATCATAACTCAATTAAATGCATGGTTGCAGGATAAAAAAAATAAAAATCTAAACCTTTTAAGTTGCAAATATTA
Source organism: Acrossocheilus fasciatus (assembly GCA_036784905.1). Lineage (NCBI taxonomy): Eukaryota > Metazoa > Chordata > Actinopteri > Cypriniformes > Cyprinidae > Acrossocheilus > Acrossocheilus fasciatus. The sequence continues at coordinate 27,644,399 of CM071955.1, read as the reverse complement.
TTGTGAGTTGTCATAATAATGTTGATAATTACATCTTAGTATTGTGTGCAGTTTAGACTTTCTTTTTTTTAATTAAGTTGTACTAACTTATTATTGCTTTAATTATTTAGAAAAATAGGCAGTGGATTTAGTTCCAAGCATGCTTTGCAGACTGGATAAGGAGAGTAAATGGTAAAATTAAATCCAATTTTATGTGTTTCTAGTAAAAGGAAAGATCTGTTTAATGTGATTGCGATTGACATTTAAAGGAGTTCATGATATGTTGAAGTTTTTATGGTTATCCTGAAGAGTAGGCCTAGAGCTTGTTTTAGGTTCTGTCAACACATGAACATAGAGTATATACCAGGTTGTTCTAGAGTGACTGCATTAATGCCAGTGATGAGCACCTAAGCTAAGTAACATTGAGAATATGTTATGCTGGCTGCTATATTTGAACTGAAATATAAGATCAATTAGTTCTGGGACTACCATTTTATTTATGTTGTTGAAACTTATTTGTTTGAGTAATCAATCTATAAATGTTTGTTCATACAAACATTTATAGATTGATTACTCATAAACAAATAAGTTTCAAGAACATAAATATAATGAGTAATCAATCTACAAATGTTTGTTTATACAAAAAAATATATATGTTAGATATATAAGATGATTATATTAAAAAAAAAATATATATATATATATATATATATATATATATATATATATATATATATGTGTGGCGAGGGGGGCGTGGTTAGCAGGATCTGCAGCGGGAGAGAGAGGCTGGAGAACGAGCGGTGAGTAAGTGGGTCAAGTGCAAGATGACATTCACCTGTTTCTCGTTCCAGTGATTGGCGTGGAGAGATTAAAAGCCACCATAGGTCACACAATGGCAGAGAGGGACAGACTGAGGACTTGGAAAGGGGAAAGGGGAAAGGGGAAAGGATCGTGGCTGATCTAATACTGACCTACGTGCTGAGAATTTATGTTTATTTGAATGTGCCTGAGAGCACAACCTTATTTGTGGACATTTCAATAAAAACTCCTGAGCCTCAGTCACGCCGACTCCGACTTCTTCCTTCCTTCTCTGAACTTTGCTACACTGGTGCCGAAACCCGGGAAGGAAGAAGCCCGGCCACCGCCATCATGCAGTCCCCGCCAAGCTCGCCGTTTGCGGAAGTCATCCAATCGCTCGCGGGCCTCCACCAAGAACACCATCAGGCGCTGCTGGAGATGCGGGACGATCAGGAACGTCGGTTCCGCTCCCTGATGCAGGCCCAGCAGGAGGACCGTGAGCTGTTCCGGAGCTGGATGGGCCAGGAGGGATGGGCAGGGGGGCCGTCCTCGAGAAACCCCGCCGGGCCCTCGCACCTGCCCCTAAATAAAATGGGGCCACAGGACGACCCAGAAGCTTTCCTCGATCTGTTCGAGAAGTCGGCCGAGGCATGTGGGTGGCCACAAGACCAATGGCCGGTGCGACTCATACCTCTGCTGTCGGGGGAGGCCCAGGTGGTGGCCCAACAATTGCCTGTCCAAAACCTCCTGGTCTTCGCCGATATCAAGCGAGCCATCCTCCAGCGGGTCGGCCGGAGCCCAGAACAACATCGCCAGCGGTTTCAGTCACTGGAGCTGGGCGATAGTGGCCGGCCCTTCGTGCTCGCTCAACAGCTCCGGGACGCTTGCCGCAGATGGCTGTTGGCCGGGCGAAGCGACGTCGAGCAGATCCTCGACCGAGTGGTGCTGGAGCAGTTCATCGGCCGTCTGCCGAGGAAGACGGCAGAGTGGGTCCAGTGCCACCGCCCGACGTCGCTAGACCTGGCCATCCAATTGGCGGAGGACCAGATGGTGGCGTGCCCAGGAGTCGGCGAATCCCTGCCAGCTGTTTCTCTCTCTCTCTCTCTCTTCCCCTATTGTCTCCTCTCGTCCTGTCCCACTTCCCAGGTCCCGTACAAGCGCTCCTCTTCGGGTCCCACCCCGGGGAAGGGGGGGGCCGCCTCAGGAGGCTGTCGTTGGCACAAGGGTGCTGCCCAGGGGGGCGGGGCGAGCCAGCACGGGGACTACCGCAGTACCTTTTCCTCCACTCTCTCCACGTCAATCTCTTGACCCACTTCCTGCCACTAGGGCGGCGGGGAGGCCTGGGCCGGCCTGTTGGCGGTGTGGGGACCCAGGGCACTTCATGGACCGGTGCCCAGTGATGGAGGTGGGGGCACTGATCCGGGTCCCGGACAGCCCACAGGCTGCCCCCGATCAAGCTGGCCTGTACCAAATACCTGTGAGTATTAAGGGGGGTACTTACCTCGCTTTGGTGGATTCCGGTTGTAACCAGACCTCAATCCACCAAAGCCTGGTTCGGCTCGAGGCATTGGATAAAAGCCGCGTGGTTTCGGTCCGGTGCGTGCACGGGGATGTGGTGAAGTACCCTCTAATGTCCGCACTCATTCAATTTCGGGGACAAAAGCATAGTGTGGAGGTGGCAGTTAACCCGCACCTCCGACATCCGCTGATTTTGGGGACAAATTGGCCAGCTTTTAGTCAAGTATTGGGATGTTTAAGTGCGGATGTCTCTTGTGGAGAGCGGAAGCTGGAGAATGGAGTGGACGTGCAGGTGGGAGTGGCTGAGCCGGGGCTGCGGGATACTGAGACGGGGGAACGGAGCGCGAATGAGAGGCTAATCCTCTCTGAACGCGATGATTTTCCCCTGGAACAGTCCCAGGATGAGTCCCTGAAATGGGCGTTCGAACGAGTCCAGACCATCGATGGTCAGCAGCTCCAACCTGCCCGCCCACTCTCCTATCCCTATTTTGCTGTTTTAAAGGATCGGTTGTACCGAGTGACACAAGACACTCAGTCAAAGCAGGTTACAACCCAGTTGTTAGTGCCTAAAAGCCGCCGGGAAATGCTATTCCAGGCGGCTCACTGTAATCCGATGGCGGGACATTTAGGGCAGGCAGCGACACTAAATCGTCTCATGGCCCGGTTTTTTTGGCCGGGCATTCACGAGAATGTGCGCAGGTGGTGCGCGGCTTGTCGTGAATGTCAGTTGGTGAATCCACCGGCCTCCCCAAAAGCGCCCTTGCGCCCTCTTCCTCTAATGCAGGTCCCCTTCGAGAGAATTGGTATGGACCTCATCGGGCCATTAGAACGATCGGCACGCGGGCATCGCTTTGCATTAGTTCTGGTGGACTATGCAACCCGATACCCTGAAGCGGTGGCGCTTCGCAACATTTCGGCGAAAAGTGTAGCGAACGCCCTGTTTTCATTAATCTCCCGAGTGGGAATCCCGAAGGAGATTCTCACTGATCAAGGCACGGCGTTTATGTCACGTACGTTACGCGAACTGTACGAATTGTTGGGCATTAAATCGATTCGCACCAGCGTCTATCACCCACAAACAGACGGACTGGTGGAACGATTTAACCGCACATTAAAAACCATGATTCGGAAGTTCGTCCATGAAGACGCCAAAAATTGGGACAAGTGGCTGGAACCCCTTTTGTTCGCTGTGCGGGAGGTCCCGCAAGCCTCCACGGGGTTTTCCCCCTTCGAGCTTCTTTATGGACGTCAGCCCCGCGGGGTGCTGGACGTCCTGAGAGAAACTTGGGAGGACGGGCCTTCTGATAGCCGAAGTGAAATTCAATATGTGCCGGACCTGAGAACAAAACTCCACACTTTGGGGCGGCTGTCAATGGAGAATTTGTTACAGGCCCAGGACCGGCAGAGCCGGCTGTACAACCAGGGGACCAGGCTACGTAAATTTGCACCGGGAGAAAAAGTACTTGTATTGCTTCCTACGTCTAGCTCTAAATTGCTCGCCAAGTGGCAAGGACCCTTTGAGGTCACACGGCGAATTGGGGATCTTAATTATGAGGTAATTCGCACCGACAGGAACGGAGCACTCCAGATTTATCACCTCAACCTCCTCAAAAAGTGGAGTGAGGCGGAGTCAGTGATGCTAGCGACGGCAGTGAGCGGAGAGGAGGATCTTGGGCCAGAGGTAAGCACCAAGCCACAATCTCTAGCTCTGGCCCCTGGCGGTGACCACCTCTCGCCCTCGCAGCTCACTGATGTAGTTAAGCTACAGGCCGCGTTTGCGGACGTGTTCTCGGCCCTGCCGGGGCGAACCAACCTCATACAGCACCACATAGAGACCGAGCCGGGGGTGGTGGTTCGCAGCCGGCCATATCGTCTACCGGAACACAAAAAAAAGGTAGTTCAGGCAGAATTAGAGGCAATGCTAGAGATGGGAGTAATAGAGGAGTCCCACAGCGATTGGGCGAGCCCGATAGTTTTGGTTCCTAAAACGGACGGCTCTGTACGATTCTGTGTGGATTATCGTAAGGTGAATGCTGTGTCGAAGTTCGACGCATATCCAATGCCGCGAATCGACGAACTGCTTGATCGGCTAGGTACAGCTCGATTTTATTCGACACTGGATTTAACTAAGGGATATTGGCAGATCCCCTTATCACCTTTATCCAAAGAAAAAACAGCTTTCACCACGCCGTTCGGATTACACCAATTCGTTACGCTTCCGTTCGGGTTGTTCGGGGCTCCGGCCACATTTCAGCGCCTCATGGATAAGATTCTGCGGCCGCATGCAGCATATGCCGCTGCATATCTGGATGACATTATCATCTATAGTAACGACTGGCAGCGGCATATGGGGCATTTGCGGGCCGTACTGGGAGCGCTGAGGGGGGCCGGACTGACGGCTAACCAGAAGAAGTGTGCGGTTGGGCGTGTGGAGGTCAGGTATCTGGGCTTCCACTTGGGCCACGGGCCCCAAGACCAAAAAGGAGGTGAGGCCGTTCCTGGGGCTGGCGGGATATTATAGAAGGTTTGTACCTAATTATTCGAACCTCACCAGCCCGCTGACTGACCTCACTAAAAAGGAAGCACCTGATACGGTCCAGTGGACGGAGCTGTGTCAGCAGGCTTTCACCCAGGTAAAGGCTGCTCTGTGTGGCGGACCACTTCTGCACTCTCCTGACTTTTCTCTCCCTTTCTTGCTGCAGACTGATGCGTCGGACAGGGGGCTTGGAGCCGTCCTGGCCCAGGAGATAGAGGGTGAAGAGCGGCCGGTGCTGTACATCAGTCGCAAGCTCTCTAAGAGAGAGACGATGTACAGCACCATTGAGAAGGAATGTTTAGCGATCCGGTGGGCCGTTCTCACCCTCCGCTATTATCTCCTGGGACGGGAGTTCACTCTCTGTTCGGACCACGCACCCCTGCAGTGGCTCCACCGCATGAAAGATACCAATGCGCGGATCACCCGTTGGTATCTGGCCCTCCAGCCCTTTAAGTTCAAGGTGATCCACAGGCCGGGGGCTCAGATGGCGGTAGCAGACTTCCTCTCCAGGAATGGGGTGGGGGGGTGGGGGGGGGGCTGCAGGCCGGAGGGCTTCCCGGCCTGAGTCGGGCGGTGGGGGTATGTGGCGAGGGGGGCGTGGTTAGCAGGATCTGCAGCGGGAGAGAGAGGCTGGAGAACGAGCGGTGAGTAAGTGGGTCAAGTGCAAGATGACATTCACCTGTTTCTCGTTCCAGTGATTGGCGTGGAGAGATTAAAAGCCACCATAGGACACACAATGGCAGAGAGGGACAGACTAAGGACTTGGAAAGGGGAAAGGGGAAAGGGGAAAGGGGAAAGGATCGTGGCTGATCTAATACTGACCTACGTGCTGAGAATTTATGTTTATTTGAATGTGCCTGAGAGCACAACCTTATTTGTGGACATTTCAATAAAAACTCCCGAGCCTCAGTCACGCCGACTCCGACTTCTTCCTTCCTTCTCTGAACTTTGCTACAATATATATAATAATGTATATACATATGTAACTGTTATGTTTTAGCCAAAACATTTTAGAGTGTATTACATGGTTTCAAAGCTAATAGACATTGACTAACAGTGCAACTCCAGTTTTGGGTAACACTTTATTTTGATGGTCCCTTTTGAACATTCTGTTGACACTAAGTAATGTTGCAACTACATGTCAACAAACTCTCATTAGAGTATTAGTAGACTGTCTGCTTCATATCTACTAACTCTTTATTGTGTTGATCTCCCAACAGATATTCTACTGACTATAAGTAACTTTGCAAGAACGTGTCAACTTAATCTAACCCTAACCCTACCAGTCAACTAATACACTACTAACACTCTAATGAGAGTCAGTAGAAATGTAGGTGCAATGTTAGTTATAGTCAACAGAATGTGTTAAAGGGACCATCAAAATAAAGTGAAACCCAGTTTTGATTTCATGATGTCTTTAAGATGTTTAGATGTTTGTATGCAAATAGGATGCCTACTGGGTAAAGTGTACATGAGTATAAACGGCAGGATGGGAATTGTTAGCCTTGAAGTGAGTTACAATGACCTCAGATAAATGACGAAGAGCCTGTTGAGACGTTTTGTGAGCTCACTGAGGAACACACACTGGCACATGACAGACACACTGTATAAGCAGTTTGAAGCAACCAAGCATTTTAGCTAGCCATTGCTCCTCTGAATAATACATTACCTCGTCTTTAATTCCTCCTCTCTCTAATTAATGCATCATTAAAAATTGATATCTGCCTGATTCAACATCCAAGGGCTGTGCTTTAGAGGTATTTGAGGTGTTCTCAAAAGAGAACCTGCAAGAGAACAACAAGAAATGTGCATATGGCAGCCGCTATGAATGTTTCTGGTGCAGAGCCTGTCCGGATGCTCTGAAAGTTGCTAAAACATCTGCTGAATTAAACACATTTGTTATACTTGGCTTGCTTGTCATATTTTACCATTCAGAGCACCTTTGTGAAGGTTTATAAATGCAGTATTAGCTCATGCAGGAATAATGATCTAAACTTGCACAAAAATGGTAACAGATGCACACTATACAATTTTTTTTTTTCTTTTTACCAACAACAAAATAAAACCAGACCCAATACACAGTATAATGTACAGTAGTGCTGGGGAAAGTTATGCATTGATTTTTCCAGTTATTAATAAGCAATAAATGCAAATTCTGAAACTATTTCACATTATACAGTATTTATGTATTTTAATATTTCAGATTAATAGGCTACAGACTGTTTAAAACTGCTCAAATCATTACAAATAATTATTGAAATGAATACAACTACTGAAGTTTGCACTTAATCAGTGTGACATTTAATAGCATAATTTTAATTAATTTGATTTGATGATTATGTGATGACTGTTATACGTTTATTTGAATCGAAGTTGTTATAAGATGGATCATCTTTGAGAGTAGTTTAAAAAATGATTAACAAACATTTGCCTTGCAAAAATAATGGTAAATGACTATGATGTGATATGAGGAGTGAGTTTTAAATGAAAGCAAATAGTTCAATTTAGATAAAATACTGTAGCTCATATTGCAATTCACACACACACACACACACACACACACACACACACACACACACACACATATATATATATATATATATGTGTGTGTGTGTGTGTGTGTGTGTGTGTGTGTGTGTGAATTGCAATATGAGCTACAGTCATATATATATATATATATATATATATATATATATATATATATATACAAACACACACACACACACACACACACACAGCCTATTATGATAATGCTGTAAATAAGAACCTTAAAAGAAAGAAGCTTTAAATAAATATTTTAACGTGCGTGAATAAATCCAACTTCCCCTATTAAAGTTTCACTTTCTAATCCGTCACCGACAGAGGAGCATTCTTGGCGGCTGGGATTTAAATCTTTAACAAGACTCAAACTGACACAGGCAGAGTGGAAGACTTCGTTTTTTTCTCGATCAGGTAGGGTATATGAGTATATTATTTATCTCGTATAAGATGCCTTTGGTTGAGTTACGCTACAGTAAAGCGCTTTGTAGTACAGTTATTATCTCTTCAGCGCGCGGTGCGAGCAGGACAACAATGCAGAATATTAATAACTATGACTGGCACTGTCATATACTGTACATAGCATTATAATGAGAACACTGTTATAATGAAACGCTGTGATTTTTTTTTTTTTTTTTTTTAGTGTTTAGTTGTGTTTCTGCATGTTATTGCGTGAAGAACGCGTCCACCTGCCTCAAAGCCTGTGCTGTCCAGCTATCATCCATCTTCACATTGATCTTCAACAGATCACTAGAGCTGTGTGAAGTCCCCTCCTGCTTCAAATGTTCCACCATCATCCCTGTACCCAAGAAACCAAAAATCACAGGACTTAATGACTACAGACCTGTTGCTTTAACATCAGTGGTCATGAAGTCATTTGAGAGACTGGTGTTGACCCACCTGAAGGACATTACTGGACCCTTGCTGGACCCTCTACAGTTTGCTTACCGAGCAAACAGATCTGTGGATGATGCAGTTAATATGGGACTGCACTACATCCTGCAGCATCTGGACAAACCAGGGACTTATGCAAGGATCTTGTTTGTGGACTTCAGCTCCGCTTTCAACACCATCATCCCGGACACCCTTCAGAACAAACTGACTCAGCTCTCTGTACCCACCTCCATCTGTCAGTGGATCACCAGCTTCCTGACAGACAGGCAGCAGCTTGTGAGGCTGGGAAAACTCACATCCAACACCCGCACCATCAGCACTGGAGCTCCTCAGGGCTGCGTTCTCTCCCCACTGCTATTCTCCCTCTACACAAATGACTGCACCTCTAAAGACCCCTCTGTCAAACTCCTGAAGTTTGCGGACGACACTACAGTCATCGGCCTCATCCAGGACGGCGACGAGTCTGCTTACAGACAGGAGGTTGAGCAGCTGGCTGTCTGGTGCAGTCACAACAACCTGGAGCTGAACACGCTCAAAACTGTGGAGATGATAGTGGACTTCAGGACAAACCCCCCTCCTCTCCCCCCACTCACCATCATGGACAGCACTGTGGCTGCAGTGGAGTCATTCAGGTTCCTGGGCACAACCATCTCTCAGGACCTGAAGTGGGACACTCACATTCACTCAATTGTGAAAAAGGCCCAGCAGAGGTTGTACTTCCTTCGTCAGCTGAAAAAGTTCAACCTGCCACAGGAGCTGCTGAAACAGTTTTATTCAGCTGTTATTGAGTCGGTTCTGTGCTCCTCCATAACTGTCTGGTTTGGCTCAGCCAGCAAATCAGATATAAGAAGACTTCAACGGACTGTTAGGACAGCAGAAAAGATAATTGGTGTGCACCTGCCCAGCCTTCAGGACTTGTACAACTCCAGAGTGAAGAAACGGGCAGGTAACATCATCACAGACCCCTCTCACCCCGGACACAACCTGTTTGCACTTCTCCCTTCAGGCAGACGCTACAGATCTTTGTGCACTAGAACATCTAGGCATAAAAACAGTTTTTTCCCCCATGCCATCTCCAGCTTAAATAGCTAACACATGGATCATTACCTGTGTTCTGTAACTCATTCTCCATCTTTAATTATTGCCTCTTTATCAAGTACTATGTAAATACACATACATATCTGTTTATCTATACAGCTGTATATAGAGTAAATAATGCACAAATCTGTACATAAATCTACTGTTCCAGATTCATACTTATTATTATTATTATTATCCATTGTTAAGTCTTACTATTTAAATGTTTTTTCTGTTCTCATGTCAGATGTATATGTATGTATGTATGTATGTATGTATGTATGTACCAGGAGCACCCTAAAACTACAACAAATTCCTCGTGTGTTTGCGCACACCTGGCGAATAAAGCTAATTCTGATTCTGATTCTGATTCTGATTCACAAGAGGAGTTCATTCAGAAACGCGCAGACGCGTTCATGTGCATTCGGGTGATTTTGTGCAGATAGCCTATAATGGTAATATTAATGTTATGTTATATAAATAACGAAAAAACCTGCTATCATCTGCTTCATTATATATATATATATATATATATATATATATATATATATATATATATTAACGTTATAATGAGAGCACTATTGTAAAAAAAAAAAAAAAAAAAAAAAAAAGAATTCTTAAGGGTTTCGCTGATGTTTAATATTAACTATCTTTTAATCAAAACATAAAACATTATTTATCCCGTTTGTATCTGCGAGGCGTTCGTTACACATTTCCCCTGTGTATTTATGACTGTCGAATGTCTGACTTGACTCTTGGTGATGTATTTTGCCCCACCCCCAAATATATGATTCGACTATCAGTCAACTATCGGCATGATTCGAAAATTCCGATTCGACTATGAAATTCCTTAGTCGGGGACACCCCTAATATATATATATATATATATATATATATATATATATATATATATATTTATTATTATACAGTATGTGTCTTTGGTTCTTTTCATTACTGTAAACTGTAAAATATATCCAAAGTTTAATATTCCAAGTTAGATGTCTGTTCAAATCCCTATATGCTAAGTATGAGCAACAACAATAATGATGCTTGCCTTAGCAAACACTTCTTATTAAAAATAATAATAATAATAATACCAACAATAATAAACCTAAGCTCAGTGAGGTGAGGTGTGTGGGAGACAGAGCAAATAGCTTCTCTGAGGATCAACAAAGTCACTAGGTTGGATTTGATATAAAGTCTATCCAAGTCTATAATTGCCCAGGAATAGCTTTGGGAGGCTGGATGCCATTTGAATCCTAGTCATTTCTGAACCTTAGCCTTGAATACATTTACAAAAGATTAGGCTTCTTTTACTGTGTCATTGCTAAACATGGAAATGAAAGCGGTCCCCAGTCAATTGGGTATAGGTCAGCAGATCCTCCCCTGGGCCAGCTGGTCCGAAAGAGGAGAGGGGAAACAATCATAATAGCATGAATGCTCCTTTGGCTCATCTCTGTGTCAGACATTTTAAGTTATGCCAGAAGGCATGACAAGGGTAGAAAGGGAAAGAAATCACGGAATTGAATGTCTGCAAATGATACGAGGCTTTAGGCACAGTGTGATGTGCCCTATGCTTCACACTGCCCAGGGAAGCGATACAGGCCAGGGTAATGGAGCTGGCATCTCTAACGCTAGAGGCTACAGACTGATAAGGCCCTGAATCTTAGTCTCCAGGGGTTGCATCATTCACTTTCAGCATTTCACAGCATTCCCATTCCATATGCAGATGTTCGTAAGGTCAACGAGAGCCCATATCATGCCAGAGGCCAACCCCAATGCCTGTATTATTTCATATTTTTATCTCGCAGTGTTGTGTCATGGATGGCTGCAGGAGGAGATATTCATAAGTGATGCTATAGGTTTGATAAGAAATAAATGTTTGTATTTGTTTAAGACACATCTTAATTTATTCCAAAACATTATGTGTACTATATAGGGCCACATTTACACTTTACTGGTCAAAATGTTGTAATAACACCCGCGTCTCATACACTCACCAAGGCTGCAGTTATTTGGTCAAAAACACAGTAAAAGCAGTAATATTCTTAAATATTATTACAAATAACTGCTGTAAAAGCAGTAATATTCTGAAATAGTATTACAAATAACTGCTTTCTGTTTTAATATACACTACCAGTCAAACGTTCAGTAAGATTTTTAATGTTTTTTCATGTTTTTTTCTTCTGCTCACCAAGCCTGCATTTATTTGATGCAAAATGCAGCAAAAGCAGTAATGTTGTGAAATATTCTTACTACCGTATTGACTCGAATATAAGACAATGTTTTTTTCATGGAAATACATCTGAAAAAACACGATCGTCTTATATTCGGGGTCTAGACTTTGACATGTCAGTAATACACCCACAACAATAGGTGGCGCCAAAAATGCAAAAAAACGAGTGTGCCATGAAATATGTAATGTGTGTGTGTTGTAAAGTTAACGAGTGAAAACAAAAGAAAAAGAAAAGCTTACAGTGGCACGAGTCGTGACTGTCATGTTAGCCTGATGGGAACAAACTTCCTCAGTAAGTGATTTTAAAACATAAGACAGTACCCAGATTTGAAGACTACAATACTATTTCACTTCTACTGATAATAAAATGTTGGTAGGCTACTATGAGATGAATAGGCTAAATGTTATATAATTCAGATGGGCTACGTGTTATTTCAATCAATAGTATATCAAAAAGTGTATATTTTTCAATGTCATTGTTGGTACATTTGACCAGTATTTACCATACTTTCAAAACAAAAATTAAAATATGAAAAATATGCAATTTTAAAATGTGTTTTACAGAGAAAAACCAAAAACAACAAGATTTGGTTTTCAAAAAGCCTTTTTATAAAAGGTACATCTGGAAAAAAGGGGGTCGTCTTATAATCAGGGTCGTCTTATATTCGGGACAATACGGTATTTAAAATAACTGTTTTCTATTTGAATATATTTTAAAATGTGATTTATTACTGTGGTCAAAGCTACATTTTCAGCATCATTACTCCAGTCTTCAGTTTTACATGATCCTTCAGAACTCATTCTAATATGCTGATTTGCTGTTCAGTATAGGCTAGAAGGGAAATAAATGATAGAAATTAACACTTTTATTTAGCATGGATGCATTAAGTTGATCAAAATTCATAATACGGACATTTATAATGTTACAAAAGATTTATATTTCAGATAAATGCTGTTCCTATTATCACTTTTAAATGCAAACGAGCTGCATATCCTCGCCCCATGTTCAGAAGAGAGTATACCGTATACATATCTGCTTTGCAATGTGCAGGGCAGGGGGGTCCTACAGGACAGGTTTGGGAACCGCTGGCTTAGAGAATCAAAACAACATGCCTAGTGAGACTGATTTGGTTTAATGGGAATTTAAAAATCCTTTAGGGTTTTAAAAATCATTTAAGGGTGGTTGTGTTCACACACTGCCAATGCACATGTATGCCCAAACACCATGGAAAGTGGGTTTTGCATAATAGGTGCCCTTTAAGATTTAAGCAATAATAATAATAATAATAATAATAATAATAATACTTTTAATTCAACAAGGGTGTATTAAATTGATCAAAAGTGACAGTAAATACATTTACAACCTGAATTCCAGAAATGTTGAGACAATTTTTAAATTTGAATAAAATGAAAATTAAAAGAATTTCAAATCACATGAGCCAATATTTTATTCACAATAGAACATAGAGAACATAACAAATGTTTAAACAGATCAATTTTACACTTTTATCCACTAAATGAGCTAATTTAAAATTTGATGCCTGCTACTGGTCTCAAATAAGTTGGCACAGGGGCAACAAAGGGCTGAAAAAGCAAGACATTTTGATTAATCTGGGAGAACATCTAACAACTAATTAAGTTAATTGACATCACGTCTGTAACATGATTAGCTATAAAAGGGATGTCTTAGAGAGGCAGAGTCTCGCAGAAGTAAAGATGGGCAGAGGCTCTCCAATCGCTGAAAGAGTGCGTAAAAATATTGTATAATACTTTAAAAACAACATTCCTCAACATCAAATTGCAAAGGCTTTGCAAAATCTCATCATCTACAGTGCATAACATCATCAAAAGATTCAGAGAAACTGGGGAAATCTCTGTACGTAAGGGACAAGGCCCAAGACCTTTGTTGAATGTCCGTGGTCTTCGGGCCCTCAGACGACACTGCATCATTCATCGGCATGATTCTGTCATTGACATTACTAAATGGGCCCAGGAATACTTCCATAAACCACTGTCGGTAAACACAATCTGCCGTGCCATCTGCAGATGCCAACTAAAACTCTATCATGCAAAAAGGAAGCCATATGTGAACATGGTCCAGAAGCGCCGTCATGTCCTGTGGGCCAAGGCTCATTTAAAATGGACGGTTTCAAAGGGGAAAAGTGTTCTATGGTCAGATGAGCCCAAATTTGACATTCTTGTTGGAAATCACGGACACCATTTCCTCCAGGCTAAAGAGGAGGGAGACCTTCCAGTGTGTTATCAGCGTTCAGTTCAAAAGCCGGCATGTCTGATGGTACCGGGGTGCATAAATGCATACGGTATGGGCAGCTTGCATGTTTTTAAAGGCACTATGAATTCTGAGAGGAATATAAATATTTTAGAGCAACATATGCTCCCCTCCAAATGACGTCTATTTCAGGGAAGGCCTTGTGTATTTCAGCAGGACAATGCAAAATCACATACTGCAGCTATTACTCCAGCATTTCTTCATAGTAGAAGTGTCCGGCTGCTGAATTGGCCTGCCTGCAGTCCAGATCTTTCACCTATAGAGAACATTTGGTGCATTATTATACGTCAAAGACGACCACAAACTCTTCAGCAGCTGGAAACTTATATCAGGCAAGAATGGGACCAAATTCCAACACCAAAACTTCAGAAACTATTATCTTTATTATTTATTTTGCAATGTCTGTACTTTCTGTACTGGAAGCTCCTGACACAAAGATGAATTCCTTGTGTGTGTTGGCAATAAAGCTCTTCTACTTCTACTTCTGATACTGAGAAACAATTATCATTTGTGCTCTATTAGCTGTCCAAATAGTGTCCTTTTTTTTTTTTTTTTTTTTGTGAATTCCCCATTGGCAAACATTTGCTAATGTGCACTTAAAATCTACTGAATGTGCAAGTAAACTGACTATCAGTACTGCATGTAGAGTTAATCACTTCTAAAAGTATTCAGGAAACAATACATATATCCTTTCTTTCTAATTAACGATGCTACAATAAATGAAAGCACGACATAAATCTAATGCACAAACTGTGAATAATCAAAATACATTAAGCTATATACATAAAAATTAAAGCAAAGTAATGCGGCAATCAGATTGTGTGATTTTGTGAGTGAAAATGTCAGTGCATGTGTTTTGTTTTAATTAATGAAATATAAAGCTGTATGAATATGGAAAAGTACAGTTGTAAACAGTGGTGTGCTATTGTTAGAACTCATTTATTAAGAAACATTAAAAAGGTTCTGTCATTAGTTTACAAAACTGTGGCTTCCACTGAGACAATAGTTCAATACAATAAAAACAACTTCCTGATTCCTTCTTGCTCTTCTGGTATTAAGCATTTCCATGAATATGAAAAACACATTAGAGGCACAAAACCTGTTATTTTAGTATGACCTATAGTAGATTAATTATTTTCTAACATAAAATTAATATTACAAATGTTGTGCATCTAAAGGAGTAATTTACCCAAAATGAGCATTTGCTGAAAATTTACTCTGGAGACATGCATTTCTTCACTGGATTTGGAGAAATTTGCTCACTTGCTCACCAATGGATCCTCTGCAGTAAATGAGAGTCCAAACAGCTGATAAAAACATCATAATATTCTACAAGTAATCCACATGATGCAAGTCCACCAATTAACATCTTGCAATTGAAAAGCTGCATGTTTATACAACATACAAATTTATCATTAAGACGTTTTAACTTTAAGCCATCACTTTCTGACAAAATCATTGTTCAAAAGTTCATAATTCATAATAACGCTTCGTCCAGTGAAAAAGTGCATACCCTGCAGTCCTTTCACATCAAAAGCAACCTACATATTTGTTGACTTTGACTTTACATCCTTAAGTCAGAATTGCTCATTGCCATTTCAGTTAGCATGTATTAAATTAACTTCAAATGTGTGTGCTTTACACAATCTACATTTATTCATGAAGCTGACACTTTTATCCAAAGCAAATTACCTGTGTCACTGCATGTAGTTGACAGCCAATTCCAGTATCCAATATATCCAATCAGATCACACGAGACAGATGTTGTGTAGAAGTGTAAATGTGGACTTATGCAAAAGCACAACCATTTGCCAAACTGCTAGTATTCAGTAGCAAGAATATGAAAGTTGAATGCACTGGCAACTTGTGTAACAATCCATACCATGCCACATTAAAAAGAGACTTTCAGCTCCAAAGGCACATTCTGATTGCAGTATGGGAATTAAATGTCTATCGAGTCATCAGAGACAGACGCTCATCATAGGTGATCAACCTTTTTTCATCTGCAAGTCTTTGCATGATCAGTTACTGACAGCACAATACGGTCTGACGGCCCCAGATGAGCATTTATTGCGCTCACAAAAGTGGCAGACCAAAGCTTTCTTCTCCCCCCAGGGAAGTCGTATTTTCTTCCTCTTTGTTTTCGCCATATGCATTTTATGTTTCTTTGTCTGTGTCGGGTTTTGAAGATTCTCAGGGAGGCTGCAACTGCTCCCCATCCAATTTCTCCAGAGAGCCACGATATTTTCAATATGCTGATGTACTGCATTCCCTTTCACTTTTACAAATGGGCTGCGATATTAAAATGAACACCCCTATCCTGAAATCCATTTACTCTCTTGCTGGTTTAAAACCATCACTGAATTGAAATAAATTTGTTCCTCCACCTTCAGGTAATATTCATTAAAATAACCTTAATGAAATCAGCTGCAATCCATGTCACTTGCCCATGTTTCCTCATATGCTCGGCCTGTTCAAATCTCCATTTATACAGATTCCTCTTCTATATGAAAAAAAGCCTCTCATCAACCCCCGTCAGAGCAACTGTAAAAATAGGCATAATATTGAATATGATGCTTTATTTTATATGTTACATACAGATATATTTCTGAATATATATATATATATATATATATATATATATATATATAAATATAAATATAATGTGTGTATGTGTATATATTCAGATTTTTATTGTGCAATTAATCCAATCCAGGTCTACTAATACCCATATTATGCTGTGGAATACTTGTGTTTGGGTTCTTATTCAGGACCAGTTCCAATTTGTAGCAAATACCTCAACTGAATGATGTTCTTGGTTCCCTATCTGTCGGTGGTCGCCGTGATTTTGCCAAGTAAGACATGTTCCTGGATCAACATGTTTTGTTGATCCTGGATCAACATTACTGTCCAAAGATATAAACTTAACCCAATCCCTACCCCTAAACCTAACCCTACCCATAATTTATTCCTAAAATCAGTTGGAAATGATAGCTGATTAACAAGGGTGTAGGAGCACCTAACCCTGATCATAAGCCTAAAATAGATATTTCCTGAAAAGTTATATCTCAGTTCTGATTGGTTGATTGTAATGTTGTTCCAGGATCAACAAGGATGTTGATCCAGGAACATGTTGTACTTGGTGAAATCACGCTCACCATCTGTCGGTCACTACGAGTTATGTCGTGACGACATTAGGGGATTCACTTGGGAGCCCCAATCACCTTTGACTTTAAGAGAAAATTCCAATAAATATTGGTGCATATGGGTATAAATAGGCGACAGGTGCATCCACTCATCAGATTTTTGCTTTGGAGCCGAGTGGATGAGAAGAGTGCTGATCTCCACAAAGCCTTTCAACCTCTTTATTTTGTTCCTGGTTGGCGTTACGGTGCAGTCAGTGGTGTCCCTCCAGCAGCGATTCCCCTGGGCACTTCAACTGAAAGAGCAAATTCTAAAAGAGCAAATCACGGACGGCTTGCGTCTTTTTAAAGATGCCGTTCCGTCTGTGTCGTCTTAGTTGCGGTTGTTTCCTGTCTGCAGATGACGGACACGATCGTTGTCTTCAGTGTCTGGTCATTCAACACGCTGAAGATGTGTTCATGGATGATTCATGCGCCTGTTGTGGGCGTATGAACATGAAGGCGTTGCGATCTCGCCTTTCTTTTCTGAAAAGATTGGCACCCTCTGCCGCCACCCGTCCCTCTCTGGCTCAAGCAGAGGACCGCCAGCTGGCGCTATGGGAGATCTGGTTCATCCCACAGTATTTCATTCGGTGCACCGCCCGAGGATTAGATGTCAATCGCCGCATCGGGGGATGGGCTTTCATCCTCCAAGGATGAAGGTTCGGCGGGGCTGATCACTTAGGTGTTGTCGAACTGGACCCGGAGTTGATGACCATGCTTGCCCGGGCAGCCGTGAGTATCGGGCTGGAGGTCAACAGACTGCCCAGTCCCAAGCCCTTGCGGCTGGATGATCGGTTTATCGGAGTGGAGCGCGGCTCACAACCATGCTCTGCACTGGTGCCTTTCTTCCCAGAGGTGCATGAGGAGCTGACGAAGCCGTGGACGGCCCCTTTTACGCCCAGAAGCCACTCGTCTCCCTCCTCCATCCTCACTACCCTCGATGGCGGGGCGGCTAGGTGGTACGAGGACATTCCCCAGGTGGAGAGAGCGGTTGCGGTGCACTTGTGCCTGCAAAACGCCACCACTTGGAGGAATCATCCGTGTCTCCTGTCCAAAGCCTGTAAAGTGACGGCTGCTCTCGCAGCCAAAGCTTACAGTGCTGCGGGCCAGACTGCCTCTGCCTTGCATGACATGGCTATCCTGCAGGTACACCAAGCCAAGGCTGTAAAACAAATGCACGAGGGTAGGGGATGCTCTATCAGCCACCACTACCCCGAGGGCCAGGCCTCAGTCTGCTCGTCGCTGTGCCCTCCTGCGTCCTCCAGAGCTGCTCCGCACGTGCCGAATTGATACCTAGGCCGGCACGTCGAGCCTCTCGCAAGAGTGCAGCACCCCCCGCATCCCAGTCGGCCCCAACGTCCTCCAGGAAGTCGACAAAGCGGCCCTGACACGGGCAACCCAGAGATGTGGAGTTTTGCTCTTTCCTAGGAGACGATGAGGACAGCTTCGCTCCTTCCCCCGGAGGAGGGCCAGGCGGAGAATCCTTTGTTTCCTTTTGTTTCTGTTTCTCAAGGTACCGACCTTCTCAAAGAAAGAGCAATTTCCTTTTCCTCCGGGTTCTCCGTTTTGCGGGCTGACAGTATGCGACGCGCTGCCTCCTCACTCTCGCCCATGACCCATCTTTTCTCCTTTCTCAGGGGCTCGGCACCATATGACACCCGTGTTCAGATCTGTGGAACCTCCATGTGTGGCTCCTGGATGGGACGCTGTAAGCACTATCCTCGGAGGAGGCAGATCCAGCCTTGGCATTTCTGTGTCCCATAAGAGAGCTCCGCATATACGTGGACTGTGCCTGGAGCTTTAGAAGCTCCAAGCAGTTCTTTGTCTGCCACGGAGGTCAGCAGAAAGGGAAGGCTGTCTCCAAGCAGAGGCTGGCCCACTGGATAGGGGATGCCATCGGCTTGGCGTACCAATCAGAAGCGACATCAAACACATTTGCGAGGTTTTACAGTCTCCGCATTGAGCCAGTTTGTTCCCGTGTGTTGGATAACAGGTAAGTGGCAGGAAGAGCTGGCCGGTGTCACGCTTGCTGCGCCATTCCCCCTCACCCGGGGATGCGAGCGCCTTTTCCTCCTCCAGTAAAGTTCCCTGGACGGTGAACCATGGTGGAGTTCCTCCAGCACCTCCGGCAGTCAGACTGGGCGAGCAGTCTGACGCCAGGCCCAGTACTGGTGTTAGCTTGCCTGGGTCCGGTCAGCCCCTATACTGGGCTAGGTGTCCATACGGGTGATCCCATATGTGTATTCTTCCATGGTAAGCTTTCCCTCTCGGTAAACCAGTGTCTTCCCCTTGACAGAGCACTCTGTCAGGCTCTGCTGACAGCTCTCCTCCCTACTCCTAGGTAGGACCTGCCTCAGAGTCCCATTCCATATGTAATAATGCCCCAGGCTGGGTCAGTCCATATCAGTATCTTCACATGTCACCTCCCTTCAGGCAGGATTTGGCCTCTGTAGTGCCCGTCTCTGGAAGGCTCACTTCCCCATCGTTACTGTCAAGATGTAACAACAAATAGGAAAGACTTGAAGCTATCTTTCTGAAGGCTGGAATCCCTTCTGTTAAGAAATTATGTGGGGAAAGGAACAGCGGCTTGGCTATCTCCAGTAGTGATGTACTCACCTCTGGTCCCTGCGGGTACCAAGGTCAGAGAATTTGCGCTGGGGCAATGGGAAGGTTGCGACCTTTGAATGGCATTTGTCTGTCACACGCTTGCTTGTCAACATTTGCACGCCTAAGGTTGTGACAGGGTTCAGGTTGTGGCGCTTTCCATGGATCCCTAATGTCATCACGACATAACTCGTAGTGACCAACAGATAGGGAACATCTCGTAACCCTCGTTCCCTGATAGAGGGATTGGAGACGTTATGTCCCCATGCCAAAATTTTGATGCATCGCTGGTTGCCAGGGGCTCCTCAGTGGAAAACCTGATGAGTGGATGCACCTGTCACCTATTTATACCCGTATGCACAGGGAGTGGCTCAGGTATGCAAAAACCACTAGCCAATATTTACTGGCGTTTTCTCTTAAAGTCAGAGATGATTTGGGGCTCCCAAGTGAATCCCCTAATGTCATCACGACATAACGACGTTCTCGCTCACTTATTATTGAAATGCATTTACGCTCCTATTCAATATGAAAGCAGGAAAAATCATTCTTTATGAATAAACATCATTCTTTATGAATAAACATGGCTTTCCTGTAGCTCAAATAGTAGAGCATGGCGCTAGTAACGCCAAGATCATGGGTTCGATTCCCAGGGAAAGCAAGAGCTGATAAAATGTAAAAACTGTAACTTGAATGCAATGTAAGTCGCTTTGGATAAAAGCGTCTGCTAAATGCATAAATGTAAATGTAAATGTAAACATCAAATAAATACTGGCTGAAGTCAAGAGATCACATTTACAATATAATGTGCATTAAGTGACTAATACCCAACTATACACTGAACAAAATTATAAATGCAGCACTTTTGTTTTTGCCCCCATTTTTCATGAGCTGAACTCAAAGATCGAAGACACTTTCTATGTACACAAAAGGCCTATTTCTCTCAAATATTGTTCAAAAATCTGTCTAAATCTGTGTTAGTGAGCACTTCTCCTTTGCCAAGATACTCCATCCACCTCAGAGGTGTGGCATATCAAGATGCTGATTAGACAGTATGATTATTGCACAGGTGTGCCTTAGGCAGGCCACAATAAAAGGCCACTCTAAAATGTGCAGTTTTACTGTATTGGGGCGGTCCGAAAGCCAGTCAGTATCTGGTGTGACCACTATTTGCCTCACGCAGTGCAACACATCTCCTTCGCATAGAGTTGATCAGGTTGTCGATTGTGGCCTGTGGAATGTTGGTCCACTTCTCTTCAATGGCTGTGTGAAGTTGCTAGATATTGGCAGGAACTAGAACACGCTGTCATATACGCCGATCCAGAGCATCCCAAACATGCTCAATGGGTGACATGTCCGGTGAGTATGCTGGCCATGCAAGAACTGGAATGTTTTCAGCTTCCTGGAATAATGCTGTGCATTATCATGCTGCAACATGAGGGGATGGTCGTGGATGAATGGCACAACAATGGGCCTCAGGGTCTTGTCACGGTATCTCTGTGCATTCAAAATGCCTTCAATAAAATGCACCTGTGTTCGTTGTCCATAACATACGCCTGCCCATACCATAACCCCACCGCCACCACGGGCCACTCGATCCACAACATTGACATCAGCAAACCGCTCACCCACACGACGCCATTCACACTGTCTGTCATCTGCCCTGTACATTGAAAACCGGGATTCATCCGTGAAGAGAACACCTCTCCAAAGTGCCAGGCGCCATTGAATGTGAGCATTTGCCCACTCAAGTCAGTTGAGATGACGAACTGCAGTCAGGTCGAGACCCCGATGAGGAAGACGAGCATGCAAATGAGCTTCCCTGAGACGGTTTCTGACAGTTTATGCAGAAATTCTTTAGTTATGCAAACCGATTGTTGCAGCAGCTGTCCGGGTGGCTGGTGACAGACGATCTTGGAGGTGAAGATGCTGGATGTGGACGTCCTGGGCTGGTGTGGTTACACGTGGTCTGCGGTTTTGAGGCCAGTTGGATGTACTGCCAATTCTCTAAAACACCTTTGGAGATGGCTTATGGTAGAGAAATTAACATTCAATTCACGGGCAACAGCTCTGGTGGACATTCCTGCAGTCAGCATGCCAATTGCACGCTCCCTCAAAACTTGCGACATCTGTGGTATTGTGCTTTGTGATAAAACTGCAAATTTTAGAGTGGCCTTTTATTGTGGCCAGCCTAAGGCACACCTGTGCAATAATCATGCTGTCTAATCAGCATCTTGATATGTCACACCTGTGAGGTGGATGGAGTATCTCGGCAAAGGAGAAGTGCTCACTAACACAGATTTTGACAGATTTGTGAAAAATATTTGAGAGAAATAGGCCTTTTGTGTACATAGAAGAAGTCTTAGATCTTTGAGTTCAGTTCATGAAAAATGGGGGCAAAAACAAAAGTGTTGCATTTATAATTTTGTTCAGTGTAAATAAGCAGCTAATAGAAACTTAATAAGATACTAATTATAATTAGGTACTTAGTTTTTCATTCAGTGCATAAAACTCACTGTGTTTCTGGTTCAGAATGACTCAAAATTACACTAACATGATGGTTTCCTGTTCACTGTTCCTGATTTGTACTATTGTAAAAAAAAAAAAAAAAAAAAAAAAAAAAAGAAGAAAAATACAGTGAAACTACAGCAGCAAGTGCTTAATAAAACACTGTAAATTCACAGTGTTTTACAGTGCACAATCAGACAGGAAAATATAATGGCTATATAATGCTGTACAGTATACATGTACTGTTTTTTTGTTTTTTTTCTGAATGGTTTCTTGCAGCATGAGTGGGCTGTTTTATTCCCTGCCAGTGTCTTGGTAAGGATAATTCCTATGACATCTAAAATAAGACAATATGCCTGTTCGTGTTTCTTAATGAGGTCAAGAGTCAAACATTGTCACCCCCGTGGGTGTATATAATCAATACATTTTTACCAAACATGCTATTCCAACTCATGAACATTACTTAAAGTCAAAAGGTCAAAATCATTGCAATATAATGAGAGTGACTAATAGCCAGAAATAAGCCACCAATTTCAGACTAAAAACATTAGGTTTTCTGTAATTACAAAGGCCGTAACCTCAGCTGTTGCACTAATTACCTCGGGTTTGCTCATCATAATGGGATCCACTCTTGAGTCTATGACCTCACTGGGTTTTTTAGCTGTACTGCAGAGGTAATGAGGTCTTTGGTGTCAAAGTCTTAGTGTTCTTCAATGTGAGACTGCAGGCTTTGTTTTTCTCCCAGAATAGAGAGTGTAGGCTACCCCAACTATTTGGACTCTTAGACCATGTCTACACTGGGCATGAACAGCTTGAAACTGTCTACACAAGATGTTTCAAAGCGACAAATCCATTTGTCCTTAATGTCAGAAGTAGAGCAAGCAGGTCATATATACAAGGGGGCATCAGTTTACTGTTGGAACTCGTTGCAACATGCAGTGCTATATCTTAATAGTCCGTGATTTTAATGGGTTCTATTGGTTTTCGTAGTGTCACGCTGATAATGTCTGTTGTTGAAATGACCCAAAATGTACCATACCGACCCGAATATAAGACAATGTTTGTTTGTTTTCTTGGAAATACATGTAATCTCCTTTAGCAGGGAGGGTTATATAAATATAAAACAGTTGGATGCAAAGTAAGTGTTCATGTATAATGCCCAATTTATAATAGCCATATAGGTTATTAGTGAAAAATAAGTTAACAGAACAATATTCTGTTAAGATTCATACTGTTAAATGTTTTACTATGCATCTTGTACAAAGAGCTTGTAAAAATGCGTGTCCCCTTTAAGAGATTGCCTGAAACTCTAAGGGTGGTTGATATGTACTTGAACTAAAACGTGGTTTTCGCTATCATGTTCGATTAATTCCTATTTGATTGGATGTTTATTAGTTAATGCTAATATAGGGAAGTCTGACATGATTGGTTTATCCTAAAAAAAAAAAATCTAAAAAGAGAGAGCGGAGGAGATAGATAAGAGAAGTGGTGTGAAAACAGGTTGGTTCCGATCGAACCCTACCGTGTAGATCTGAAGAAACTTGAGTTAAATTTATTCATTTCAGAAAGCTCTTTTGTTTTGTTTAAGTGTAAGATTATACACAAGAACTGTGTTAACTAGTTATTTTGATTCGTTCACGGGTGGAAGACATTGAGGCCTGTGTGTGGATACAGAGATTTTCAGTTTGAAAGGTTGTAGATTTGTCATTGTTCGTTGTACTGTTTAAGTGAAACCGTCATTCAATGTAGGAAGTGTAAGAGGAGATCAGATAGCCCTGTGGAGCCACCGGAAGTGCTCACAGGTCCTCTTGATAGTGAGGGACGGGAGGAGCAACAACCGGATAGCACGCCCAGCCACCGGCAGTGTTGGGTGTTCCTCCGGCCTCGAGGGACCGACGGCTGTTGGTGAGGCTTGTGCGAGCTGGGCTGGGTGAAGATCGAGACCGCGAATGGAATACAGGTACTGCTTATTGATTTTGTTTTAGCTCACAGAAGAGTGAAGAGGCCAGTTTGCATTTTAAAGGCCACTATGCACCCAAGCAACGAATCAGGCCTGCATCGGGGTTGGATTTGAGTGTGTTTCTAGTGTGAGTGGGCCCACTGTTTATATGCTCTTTATTGAAATAG
Organism: Acrossocheilus fasciatus; assembly: GCA_036784905.1. Classification (NCBI taxonomy): domain Eukaryota; kingdom Metazoa; phylum Chordata; class Actinopteri; order Cypriniformes; family Cyprinidae; genus Acrossocheilus; species Acrossocheilus fasciatus. The sequence goes on along the minus strand of CM071955.1, from coordinate 27,620,112 downwards.
TATTTTAAGTTTACAGTTACAGTTCATAAAAGGTGAAATCTTATTTGGATACTAGTTTTATATAAGTGCACTAAGCAGTGAGTGAAGTAAGTGGATGTAATATTTCACAGGAAATTCATATATTGTGATACAGAGAGTGTACACCTGGTGCCTCCTAACTGGGAAATATAATGGTGTAAATCTTGTAAATTTAGGATTTTTTCTTAAGTGATTCTCTGAGTATTCTAATCCGGGTATCCTTGTGTGGCGAGGTGGGCGTCGAGCAACAGAAACAGTGGAGAGACGACTACGCCACCCTAGGACTTGCACCCAGGGAAAGACTACGCACCTTCAGGTGCTACTCAAAGGAAACAGGTACGATTCTACTGAGTGAGCAAGAGACGTGACTCACAAAATAAAACGTTTATTTGGCACATAAATCATTAATCCTCAAACATGCTGGAGAATGGTCACATCAACAGTTACCAATTAAATACCCACAGGTTACAAAGAGACCATAACGAGCCTTATTTGGACAGAAGGGACAAGCCCCACTGCAAATCAGTGCACTCAAATTCATAAAGCAAGTGACAAACTAAAAAGGAAGGAAACTACAAAATAAACTCCCCTTCTCTCAAGATTCAGTATCACAGCTCGTTAAACATTCACCTGTGGATATAAATGCACAGTCATACAGATCGATTGAACAATAGTCTTACAAACACTCAGAGGGGCTTTACGCTACCTGCGCTCATCACTTCGTACACACACACACACACACACACACACACACACACACATCCCTTATAACAAACACATTTAGAATATAAAACTGCAACTGTAAGAAACAGCAAGTAAGGCAACTTACCAGGGGAAAGCGACAGGACATATAAACACCTGGACCTTTACGGTCCACAAGACGGGAACCCAGAGCAGAATGACCATGCCACACTTCAACTTGCTTCTTATGAAGCCTCTGGGCCTCCACTAAAGTGCACCTCAATGATTGAGTCGCCAGGTGTAATCAATGACAAAAATGCCACTCAACGCCAGTGGGCATGTCTTCCCAGCTGAAAGATACCAAGATTAAAATGGAAATGGATTCTAATGAATCCACAAACCATAATAAAACTCATCCTGTCACACTTGGTTTACCAGTATTGAGTATTAATATCTATATTTATTCATATTGAAAGTAGCATTTGGTTATTACTAATATATATCCGCTGAATATTCATATCTGATCTTATACCATCCTATATATATATATATATATATATATATATATATATATATATATATATATATATATATATTATATATTGCATTTTATTTTTGTTATTTTATTTTTTCATTCTGTTTAGTAAATAAATCACTTTGTTTGGATACATGTTTCATATTAGTTATTTAGGAAACTAACATCTCTCTAAAACTTGGTATCAGGGTTGGGGCTTAAACGTATAGTCGAAAGACACCAATTAAAGAACCCGGTGCTCCGCCTTGTAGAACTTAGGTCAGGACATACCTAGGAGGGCAAGGGCGCTACATACATCTGAAAAAATGTGGTGGTCTTATATTCAGGGTCTAGACTTTGACATGTCAATAATACACCCACAACAATAGGTGGCGCCAAAAATGCATAAAACGAGTGTGCCATGAAATATGTAATGTAATGTGTGTTGTAAAGATCGCGAGTGAAAACAAAACAAAAGACAGATTTGTGACTGTAATGTTAGCCTGATGGGACCAAACGTCCTCTGTAAGTGATTTTAAAACATAAGACAGTACCCAGATTTGAAGACTACAATAAGATTTCACTTCTACTGTTAGTAAAATTTTGGTAGGCTGCTATGAGATGGATAGCCTAAATGTTATATAATTCAGATGGGCTACCTGTTGTTTTTATGCTATATCAAAAAGTGTATATTTTTTCAAATGTCATTGTTGGTACATTTTACCAGTATTTACCATACTTTCAAAACAAAAATTAAAATAGGAAAAATATGCAATATGAAAATAATTTAAGAAAAAATGTGTTTTACAGAGAGAGAGAGAGAGAGAGAGAGAGAGAGAGAGAAAAGAGAAAAATTTAGTTTTCAAAAAGCCTTTTTCCCAAAGGTACATCTGGAAAAAGGGGGGTCGTCTTATATTCGGGTCAATACGGTATGAATACCTTTGCATTAAACAATAAATGATCAAAACAATTTGCATTTATTTTCAACGCTTTTTAAGGGGAAAAAAAAAACATTTCACAAAAAGAAGTGTACTAAAAGCTGGATGGACAGACGGACAAATGGACAACTTATGGATTAAATTTATGGATGAATAGATGAAATGACATACTGTAAAGATGGATGGAACAACATTTGGATGAAATCTATGGATGGCTGGATGGATGGAACAACATATGGAAGAAATCTATGGATGGTTGGATGGATGTATAGATGGAATGACATATGGAGGGATGGGTGGTTGGATGGAACAACATATGGATGAAATCTGTGGATAGATGAATGGATGGAACAACATGATGGATGGAATCACATGGATGGATGGATGGGTGATGTAATAACATAGTTGGATGGGTGGATGAATGGAAGAACATATGGATGAAATCTATGGATGGATGAATGGAGTGAAATGGATGATGGATAGACAGACCATCCCTTTAATGTAACCTCACTTTTCCCCCCTGCAACCCCCCCTGCAGTGTTTTTACAGTATACTGGACCAATTTACTAATAAGAAGTCAGTGGAGTTGATAATGGCAAACAGAAAGAAAAAGCATAATTTCCTTGTGATTATGCAAATAAGGATTATAGATGTCAAGCAGAATTTGGAGTATATTTATCAGATAACATAATTGGGCAAACAGTGTTGAGGAGTGAAGGTTTGTTTTGGAGGTGGATTTCTGTTTGACTCAATGTGACAACTTCAGTTAGCTGCTAATTGATTATTGCACCGTGGAATGAGAAATGTAACAGAAAACAGAACACGTGTCAGTCACACACATTTGTATTTTTCTGTTAATTCCAGGGAATATAAGGAAAACGTTGTAAGTGAATTCTATCTTGCATTGCCAAATTTGGTAAAAAAAGATTTGGTCAAAGCCATTGCAATTATACACTCGCAGAAAAAGGTACAACATATGTCACAGGGGCGGTACCTTTTCAAAAGGTACTAAAATTACCATTTAGGTACTAATATTGGTAATACTTTATTTTGATGGTCCCTTTTGAACATTCTGTTGACACTAAGTAATGTTGAAACTACATGTCAACAAACTCTCATTAGAGTATTAGTAGACTGTCTGCTTCATATCTACTAACTCCTTATTGTGTTGGTCTCCCAACAGATATTCTACTGACTGTAAGTAACTTTGCAAGACTGTGTCAACTTAATCTAACCCTAACCCTACCAGTCAACTAATACACTACTAACACTCTAATGAGAGTTAGTAGAAATGTAGGTGCAACATTAATTATAGTCAATAGAATGTGTTAAAGGGACCATCAAAATGAAGTGAAACCCTAATATTTACTCTTTAGGTACTATGCACTTTTAAAGTATGGGTATGCACTCTTAAGTAAGGATAAGAAAGGTACATAGGTGTGGTTTTTTAAAGGTACAGTTACAAACTCCTGCAGACCCAGTCGCAAGCTCACAATCATGACAACACACCCTGTTTTTATAGCATCAGGTAACTAATTAAAAACAAGCTTATTAGTAAAATGAACACTTGGACATACATCAGCATGACAAGAACAGTGACACTTTATTTTAGGGTATCATAACTACACTGTAAAAAAAAAAAAAAAAAAAAGTTGAGCCAACTTAAAATTTTAAGGCAACCAGCTTCAGCAGATTTTTGTTTGCGCAACTTATTTTTGTGGGAGATTCTCAAATTTGTGTTGTATAAACTTGACAAGTTGAGAACTCAAATATCTGCTGAAGCTGGTTGCCTTAAAATTATTATTGGTTACACTTTATATTTGGTGGCCTTAATTACTATGTACTTACATAAAAAAATAAGTACAATGTACTTATTGTGTTCATATTGTATTGCAAAACACTTCTGCTGCTATTGAGGTGGGATGCGGGTAAGGTTAGGGACAGGTTTGGTGGTATGGGTAGGTTTAAGGATGGGTTAAGGTGTAAGGGATGGGTCAACAGTGTAATTATAAATGTAATTACAGAAATTAATTACAGATGTAATTACATATAGGTATTTTTAAAATACAAGTACACAAGGGAAGGTTTCAGACACAAGGGAAGGTTTCAGACACAAACATTAGCAGTGCAAATTCACTTTGCTGGCCATATAAACAGATTACAGCATAGCAGAAGCACAGCAAATAGAGTTTTGGTGCTGACTTATGGCATTGTTTCAAATGATTAATTTAAATGTAAGTACATAGTAGTTAAGGCCACCTAATATAAAGTGGGACCTTATTATTATTATTCTTTTTTTACAGTGTAGTTGCTTATTAGCATGCATATTACTAGAATATTAGCCATTTATTAGTACTAATTAAGCACATATTAAGGCCTTACTCTACATCCCTAATGCTACCCAATATCTAAACTTAACAACTACCTTACTAACTATTAATAAGCAGCAAATTAGGAGTTTATTGAGGGAAAAGTCATAGTTAATAGTGAATAAGTGTTCCCAAAAGAACTAGCTAAAATGATGGAAAACGTTTGGAAATGATCTTTGGGAGAAAAAAATAAATAAAAAAAAATCGGTAAGGCTTTAGATTACAGCCCTCAATGTACCGCGTAATTAAACAGAATTTACAGCGTACCTATTTTGTAACTATAGAGTACCTCCACATTACCTACTGGCAGGTATAAGGGAACAATATGCAACTTTTGGGGAATAAAAGGGTAAAAACCTTGGGAATTATAAAGCATTTATACTGTAAGTATTTTATAACTAAGGGGCGCCTATTCTGAAATTACGTGTTATGTATGACAAACAAAGTGCTTATATTTAACCAAATATAAAAAAAGGACTTCTATGAGAACTCTGTGTCACAGCTGTCTCAAAACGGGCCAGACACAGACAGGTAAGTGAATACAAACAGGTTTATTGAACAACTGGGAATGGGTGAGCGAGGAGAGCGAGGGCAGGTGAGGGGAATACTGAAACCAGTCTTTAGAATGTCGAATGGTAAACAGTCACTTTCTGTGCAGGATGGCTGGAGCTCAGGAGTCCGCGAAGGAAAGGGAACAACGAGGGAGACTCGCTGGAGGAACTCGGGACACTGGAAGGTAAGTATAGACTGGTTAGTATCACAAGGGAGTCAGGTACTGTTTGGGGGTAGTGAACGGTAGACCGGACGAGGATAGACTGGGTGCAGCTTGCTTTTGAAGGTGACTTGACTGATGATCGGCAGGTGCAGGTGATTAGAATTCGGGTGATTGGGATTTGGTGTGTGTCGAGGGAGGTGATTGTGCTGACGTGAGTCACTGTGGTGTTTCTCTGACATTATCCCCCCTCCAGGGGTGGCGACAAGGGCGACCGTGACCACGGGGTGCGGGATGGTCTGGATGGTTGTGATGGAATTCTTCCAGCAGTGATGGGTCCAATACATCATCGTAGGCCACCCAGGACCTTTCCTCCAGTCCGTATCCCTCCCAGTCGACTAGGTAATGCAACCGGCCACCCTGTTGCCACAAAGTCAAGATGTCCTTCACCTGATACACAGAGGGCTGGTCCAGAGTTTTGGACATGGCACAGACTGAACAGCTTCGGACGTACATGTTGACATCCCGGGCCATACTGGGCCACCAGTACCGAGCCTGGAGGAGCGAGAGGGTCCATTGGCTGCCTGGGTGTCCAGAGCTCGGTACTTCATGCACGGAGCCCAGAAGGGTCTGACATTGGGAGGCGGAAACGTATGTCTTCCTTTCTGGGCAGCCTGGCGGAGCAGGTTCGGTGCGAGTGGCATCACGGATGTCCTGGTTGATGTTCCATTGTATCGGGCTGACGATTAGGGCTGGAGGGAGAATGGGTTCTGGTTCTGTAGGAGTGTCTGGGGAGTGTAGGCGTGATAGCGCACCAGCTTTGCAGTTGCGATTTCTGGGTCGGTATGTGATTGTAAACTGGAACATAGTAAAAAACAAGGCCCACTGGGCTTGACACGGGTTGAGTCTTTTGGCTTCTTGGAGGTACTGGACATTTTTATGATCTGTGATCACAGGATGAATCGCTCCCTCCAGCCAGTGACGCCACTCCTCCAGGGCTAATTTGATGGCAAGCAGTTCTCGATTACCGATGTCGTAATTCTGCTCTGCCGGGGTCAGTTTTCTGGAGAAGTATGCACAAGGATGGAGGATTGGAGGCTCACCACATTGCAGCGACAGTACGGCCCCAACGCCGGTGGTAGAGGCCTCAACTTCTACTACAAACGGTACCTGTGGATCCGGATGACGCAGGATGGGGGCTGTGCTGAAAGCTTCTTTGAGCTGGTCGAAAGCTTTGTGGGCATGGCTGTTCCAGGACAGGGACTTGGGTTTGTCTCGTAGCAGGGAGGTAAGAGGAGCCATGAGCATGCTGAAATTCTTCACAAATAATCGAAAAACCCGGTCTCACTTTATATTAACTGGCCTTAACTATAACTGGCCTATAATATACTTATTGTGTTTATATTGTACTGCAAATCACTTTTTCTGGTATTGAGGTGGGATACGGGTGAGGTTAGGGACATATTTGGTAGTGTGGGTAGGTTTAAGGGTGGGTTAAGGAGTAAGGGATGGTTCAACAGTGTAATTATAAGTGTAATTACAGAAATTAATTACAGATGTAATTACATGCAGGTATTTTTTTTTTAAATATAAGTAAAATGTAAAAAAAGTATGTACACAATATGTGCATAGTACAAAATGAATAATTTAAATGTTAAGGCCACTCAATATAAAGAGGGACCGAAAACCCTCTACATTTTAAACTATGGTGTTGTTTTAATGTATTTGTTCATAATTTTATGACAAACACAAATAAATAAAAAATCCTGACAAGTTACTCACCCATATGTCATCCAACATGTTCATGTCTTTCTTTCGGTCACGAATCCAGTCTGCACTTCCATTCACCCACCACCAGAGGTCACTAGCTCACCACATGGACTTTCACACCACACACCACATGGACTCCATTTCCCATCATCCAACACTGATCACAGCTGTCACCAATCACTCATTGCACTAATCACACGCACACCTGATCCCACGCATATACTGATCACACGCTTTATAAGCCTTGGACTTTCTCTGCCTCTCTGCCGAGTATTGTATGCGTTTACCGCTCCCCTAGCCGTAGCTACTCTACCAAGCCATTGTTAGTCTTTAATTTCCTGTTTACCTGTGTTTATTTCTACCCGTGTTTCCTGAATTAACCCTTTCTGTGCCATTCCGTGTTTCTGTTCAGTTTCTGTATTGTCCTGCGTTTTTCACTCCCCTAGTGTTAGCTGCTTTACAGAACATTTGTTATTTTCTAGTCTGTGTTCCCTGTATTTACCCCTGTCTCACTGTTTGGACTGTTTATTCCCTTGCCTTGGATTCTAGCCCGTGTTCCCTGGATTATCTCTCTGCCTTGCCCTCTGGATACTGTTCGCCGATCGTCGACCTTCGCTTGCCCTAGGATTACTCTTTGTCTTGTCCCTGCCATACCTGTTTGCCATTGCTCCACCCTGCCTGTATTTGACCATGCCTGTTAATAAATGCTTGCATTTGGATTCGCACGCCTCTCGTCTCGTCAGCCTCGTTACACTTTCCTCAGTCGCAACAAAATACTTTTTTTTGAGGAAAACATTCCAGGATTTTTCTTCATACAGTGGACTTTTATGGTGGCCAGTGGATTGAAAATTAAAAACAAAATTGCAGTGAAGCTTCAAAGGGCTCTACACGATCCCAGCCGAGGAAGAAGGGTCTTATCTAGTGAAACGATAGGTTATTTTCTAAAAAAGTTACAATTTATATACTTTTTAACCTCAAATACTCCACTTGTCTAGCTCTGGGTTAACTCTGTTTTTTTTTTCAGATTCATGACAGTTAGGGTATATCGAAAAACTCCCATTTAATTTTCTCCTCCAACTTCAAAATCGTCCTAAACTGTCCTACATCGCGATTTTACCGTTTTTATAAAGGGTGTTTCACCTTCTTTGTATATTCACTTTGTAAACACTGGGTCAGCACTTCTGCAGTGATGTAGGACAATTTTGAAGTTGGAGGAGAAAATGAGATGTGAGTTTTTAGACCTATCCTAACTGTCATGAACAGAAAAAAAACACACAGTTCACACAGAGCTAGACAAGAGGAGTGTTTAACCAATCTTTTCACTAGATAATACCCTTCTTCCTAGGCTGGGTTTGTTTAGAGCCCTTTGAAGCTGCATTTAAACTGCATTTTGGAAGTTCAAACTATGGGGCACCATAGAAGTCTATTTTATGGAGAGAAATCCTGAAATGTTAATGTTATGTAAATGTTAACATAATTTCTTTACGACTGAAGAAAGAAAGAAAGACATGAACATATTGGATAAGAAAGGGGTGAGTACATTATCTGTAAATGTTTGTTCTAGAAGTGAAATATTCCTTTAAGGTGAATTGTAGCCCATCAGAGTGGAGTTGACTGTCACCTAATTACTGTCGCATATTCTCTATTTTGTTTGTCTCTATTAAGTTCTTGTTTTTATTTTCCAGTTACCTGTGTACTTGTCACGTGTCGTAGGAGCCAGGGAAATTAGGAGACGAGGAGTTCTTCAAACAACACAGTTTTTAATGATCAACACACGTAGGAGTAACAGGAACACATACATGACAATTAACAGCCGACATGAAGACAGGGAAACACAGGGCTTATAAAAAGAAGGAAATCAAAGGAGGAGAACTGAAACAGGTGGGGAGCAATCAAACATGGATGGAGAATAATGAACTCATAATGACACTAAACGAGGACAGGAACAAACCAAATATGGGCACGAGAGGAGGGGAAACACAAGACACAGGAAGACAGGACTGACATTACTCCCCCCTCCCGGAAGGTACGTATCGCGCCTTGCAACATCCAACGGGGAGGGAAGGTGGGCGCTCTGGAGGCCTCCAGGGACCAGGAGACATGACTAACGGCCTCCAGAGCAGCGGCTGATCAGGGGACTCGGGAAGCCAATGGCAGGACAGGAGACTCGGGAGGCCATGGTGGGACAGGAGACTTGGGAGGCCATGGCGGGTCTCGGCCTCTACGGAAGGAGCCCTACTACCCCCTCCCCCAAAAAATTTCCTTGGGGAAATTAGAGGTAGTTTCAGGCTGGCGTTCAGGGGGAGCAGACTCTTGGGGGCGCTCGAGAAGCGTGGAATCTTGGGGGTGCTCTGGAAGCACAGAAATAGAAAGACGACTTCATGGTGCAGGCACTGGGGGGGGCGCTCTGGAAGTGCGGAGCCAGCGGGGACTCTTGGGGGCGCTCTGGAAGCTCGGACTCTCTGTGGCGCTCGGGAAGCGTGGACTCTTGGGAGCGCTCGGGAACCATGGAGCTGGACGGAACCAGCGGGGAAGATGGAGGGCTGGACGGGACCAGAGGAGACAACGGAGGGCACTTGCGAGGAACGAGCACTGGAGGACACTTGTGAGGAGCGGGCACTGGAGGGCACTTGCTAGGAGCGGGCACAGGGCTTGGGAAAGCAATGGCCGGCGGGGTTGCCATACTCTCTGTCGGCGGGCTTGCCACACTCTCTGCCGGCAGGCTTGCATTGGCCGTGAGGCGGCGACGTTAATTTCCCCGTGAATGGCGGCAGGCTTTCGTGGGCTGCAAACGGCGGCATTAATTTCCCCACGAACAGTGGGGTTTCGTGGGCCACGGACAGCGGCTGGTGAGGGGGAGCCGCGGATGGCAGCGGGCTTCCGTGGGCCGTGAACGGCGGCGTTAATTTCCCCGTGAACGGCGGGCTTCCGTGGGCCGTGGACGGCGGCGGGCTTTTGTGGGCTGCGAACGGTGGGCTTAGAAGAGACGCAGACGGCGGCTGGCTTGCGTGAGCCACGGACAGCGGGCTAGTTCCGGCTCGGGTATGGACCCATTGACACTAAACGAGGATAGGAACAGAAACAAACCAAATAAGAGCATGAGAGGAGGGGAAACACAAGACACAGGAAGACAGGACTGACAGTACTTTATTTTATTATTTATTGCTTTACCGTATCGTTGTCAACTCTTACAGATTTTCCTTGAAACATTGCTGTGACACAGAGTCCTCACAGAAGTCCTTATTTTATATATTTGGTTAAATATAAGCTTTGTGCAACACTTATTTACATTATGCAAACTTGACGTATTAACTATTTTATTTTATTTATTATTATTATTATTTATTTTTTATTTTTTGCAATGTATTTTTCTCTAATTGTGATCATAGGTGAAAACTGCATCAGAGAGGGAGGACTTTTCTGCTCCCTCATATACTGCCGGGACAACTTTGCAAGCATATGCAAAAGATCTCCAGAAATTTGTTGATTCTTGCCCATAGCTGAAAGGAAAAATTGACAATATGCCTATTAAAAATAAATGTAGAACATGATTGTGTGTGTGTTTGTGTGTGTGTGTTTTACAGTTCTTTGTATTTTGTATAAGTGGTTGCAAATTAGTTTGTGTTTTTCTGCATTCTGTTCTTGGAAAAGATCTGTTAAAATGTTGTTAAATAATAAAAAAAATATGTATTTGTAAATCTAAGGTCTTTGGACCTTACATTTAATTATATAATAGTTTATTGTTAATAACATTGAAACACATCTATTGTAGCATAACTAAAATTGTTTAATGTTAAACTTACACAGTAATTACACGTTACAAGAGGGTAACAAGGCATCACTTTAAATTACTGTCCGTGGATGTTACACTTACACAATATCTACATATAACAAGGGTGTATGTTTGCACAGTAGTTAAGAAAAAGGTTGTTGTACATTGTATTCTACTTGCGTCAAACCACATACGGAAGCCCAAAGTGCACCAACAGCACTACAGCTATCAAAAAACATAAATTATACAGTAATTATATGTGTGTATTATGCTGTTATATATCCTGGGAGGAGCTGGAAACAGGTAATCTAACTTTCCACTGTATTGCACCTTGACAGTACAATGCTGGTGACCTTACTCGCTGCTGAGATGACCATAAACAATACTCTTTCATCAGGTAAATTTTCATATGGGAATTTCTAAACCAAATCATATCAGAAGCTCATCACATAATTACCCCATACTTTCAGCTGAGTTGTTCAATAATCTCCATGACCCCCACATAAATAACACTATTAAATACTATAGCTTATATTCTTTAGTAAACTGTGGTAAAATTTTATAAAGACTATGGGGGTTTTTAACTTCACTATACTTACTAAATTATACTATAGTATGCAGTTTACTATTTGTATCAATATCATGTAAGATATATGTTGTAATGGTAGGCTACCCAGTACACAGTGTAAAAATATGTTGCATCATATATTTTATGTTGTTACAATAAGGCAACTTGTTCTAAATCATAATATTGTTGCCTAACACAGTAGGTTATAAATAGCACATAATCTTAGAATAGTTACACCTTAGAAATACTAACAGTGTAAATACTTTTAATTTTCCAAGTCATTACCCCCTTATTCCTCAATTGTTTCCGTTTACATACATATACGTTCAACTTATGCTGACGCAGAAAATCGCGGACTCTACATACTGTTACGGTGCACACAGCAGGGAGGAACGAGGAACACGGAGACGAGGAATAACTTCAAAATAATAGTCTTTAATGAGGACATCAGGACAGGGCAAGACAAGGCAAGGTTCACACAGACAGGAACACCGGGGAATAACGAGTAGACCAGACGAAATCTAACTAAACAGGCAGGAACTAAATACACATGACAATAACTGATAATTACTAAAACACAGCTGGACAACACTTAACTAATAGTCACACTTAACAAGGACTGGAACAAGACCAAATATGGACACAAGAGGCGGGAACACATGACACACACGACAGAGGACGTAACACATACACGTCATTTCAGAATATAGGTACCCTTTAGTTATAAAATACTTACAGTATAAATGCTTTATAATTTTGCAGGTTATTACCCCCTTATTCCTCAAACGTTGCATATTGTTCCCTTATACCTACGAGTAGGTACTGTGGAGGTACTCTATAGATACAAATAGGTACACTGCAAATTCTGTTTAATTACGCGGTACATTGCGGGCTATAATCTAAAGTGTTACCAAAAAATCTTTAAATTGTAATTTGAATTTTAGTTTGGGTTAAATCTCGTACGCTTACATGGAGAGGGCGGGGTTTCAAGATCAAAATGTTTTGTCTTTACTTTTCAGGACGTGTCCGGTGTTCTGTCGATTTGTGCTACCCTGTCAGATTTTCCTACCTCCCATTAAAACAGTACGTAGTACAATTTGACAACGAAAAATGCTATCTGTCAAATTATGATTTATTAATGTCTACACCTACCACAACCCTAAACCTACCCTTACAGTAATGCAAATACAGTAATTATGTGTTATATTCGCAGCTGTGGCTACAACGGATACAGCTACCGGTAACCAACATTAAATATTTTTTCTACCAATTAGATTGTGTTTTATTAATGTCTACACCTACCCCAACCCTAAACCTACCCATACAGTAATGCAGATACATTAAATATTGTTGTTCAGCATGAGAAAAAAGATGCAATATTGATTTGCGCATGCGCAGTAAGCCCTGGTAGGAAAATCCGACGGGTAGGATAAAATGTTAGGACACCGGCACACTTGGTTGCAAAGCATATTCGTAATTTTGGTCACAGAGCAAACAAGATAAGGATGTGATCCTGTAAGTACACTTTTGATGTTTTGACTAACACACTAAGGCACATCAAATTATATTTTTACTGGGAAAAAAAAAAAATCAATCAATCAATAAGTAGAATGAAGTTTAAAATATGAAGCAACATTTTGGTGGTGCACGACAAAGATTAAAACTGAGGCAATAAAAGTTAGAAGTTTTATGTGAGAATCAGTTGCTTAATTTAGAACAAATAAGATGGCATACTGCTATATCCAGAGTGCCATATTGTACCTCCCAGCTCTTCTGTTGAACTTCATTCCTCTATATATTTCATGTGACTCTCGGTGGTCCTGTAACTCCATTGGTTATACACAAGAATAGCTCAGACACTGCATTAACAAATTCCAGCGAGAGTTTGATTTACATCATAATTAGACCAAATGAAATACAATCCCAGGGAAAAAGAACAACACTGCAGCAAACTGCTTAGAGTAGTGCATAATTAATAGCCCATTGTGTACCAGCTCCTTTACTGAAGGTCAAAACTCAACACAAGCAATCTGAAACAGTTTCCTCAAGGGTTCTAATGAGCACACCATTATAGATCCAAAACGCACGGTAGAGAGATGCAGTATGCTTGTCATATTGACACTTAATGTCATTTACAATTGTTATCTGGTGTTTTATAACCTCACAGATCTAAGACACATTGTGATCTACAGTAAAATATGGTGGCTAACACAATGTGGAACAAATTCAAACTGGTTTTGCTTAGTATCTGCCTTCTTATTTTGGACATCATAATCTTCATAATGGAGGTTCCTCTTTATCTGCATGTTTTTGCAAGTCTGCATGATTTTTTACAAGTGCCTCCAGCCCTGTGCTCCTATCTTTTGAAGGTATTAATTTCAGGAGATAGAAATGTAAAATACAAAAGTTGGTAAAATTATTAAAGGACTCTCTAGATCAACCGCAGAATGACTAAAAGGATCCAGTCATATTCAAAATTAATAAACAAACCTTCCAAAACGTACCTTTGCCTGTCAGCTTGGCTAGGTATTAATGGCTCCACACTGGCATTTTACACTTTGTGCATCAAGGCTAAGAGGACTTCAGATGATGCAAATGAACAGTTTTTTTGTTGCTGAAAATATATAGTCATTTGCCAATATATCTGCAGTGATTCAGACAAATTTATGATCCATATGGAGTGTACTTTAATCAACACTGATGACCAAAATAAAATCAGAATAATGTAGGCAGAAAAGTGCAACAGCTCCTCAGCAATATCCTCAAAGGAACATTTTTGAAACTTATTTATCTCATAGTACTGTACCTTCCCTTCTGAAAAAGAGGAGCACTTTATTGTACTGAATGTGCATCTGTGGTGTACTTCAAATACATTAATAAATATCCATATAATATAATATTAATCATGACTGTTTCTTAACACACTAAGTTCACTTTGTAATAATATCAAATTAATTACTTCATTGTACTTCAAGTACACGTTTGAAATGTTGATTAGCAAACTAAAATAAAATGTGACCACAAAACCAGTCTTAAGTCACTGGGGTTTATTTGGAGCAATAGCCAAAAATACAATGTATGGGTCAAAATTATCGATTTTTCTTTTATGCCAAAAATCATTAGTATATTAAGTAAAGATTATGTTCCATGAAGATATTTAGTAAATTTCTTACCATAAATGTATCAAAACTTAATTTTTGATTAGTAATACGCATTGTCAAGAACTTCATTTGGGCAACTTTAAAGGCGATTTTCTCAATATTTTGATTTTATGCACCCTCAGATTCCAGATTTCCAATTTTTTTCTGATCCTAACAAACCATACATCAATGGAAAGCCTATTTATTCAGCTTTCAGCTGATGTATAAATCTCAGTTTTGAAAAATTGACACTTGTTTTCAGTGGTGGACGTAACGAATTACAACTACTCACATTACTGTAATTAAATAGTTTTTCAGGTACTTGTAATTTTTTTGTATATTTTTAAAGCTGTACTTTTACTTGTACTTAAGTACAAATTTAGCAAAAATAATCTACTTCATTACTTTTAAATCATAGTTCGTTACTGAGTACGCCCACAATTTGAATTGATATTCAAACCTTTGATGGCACTTCAGTGGCCAATAAATACATCTGATTGTAAACGGACCAATATAATCCCTGATATCTGAACCGGGAAAAGCCACTGCTGCGGCAGCAGGCTTGAAGAGCTGATCGGACAGTGAGGGAGCTCAGCGCAATTTATGGACTCAAAGTTTGGAGAAACACACTACATGGTACACTGTAAAAAATGACCGTAATTTTAAAGGTAAAAAACTGTGAAAATACTAGAGTAAAAACCTGTTAAATGGTTAACGGTAAGTTCCCCTAATTTATACGGTGAAAAACTGTAATAGACATTTCAGACAATTTTACGGTGAAATACTGTTTTAAAAATAATTTTAAATTTACAGGGAAAAAACGTAATTTGACATTCCCGGAATTCCCTGCGTTGCATTTCATTTTGTTTGAATTTGAAGTTTTTTTCTTTGAAATAACTATGTTTCTTCTTAGGTTTTTTTCTTATCAGTTATGTTTATTAGGGTTGTATGTTACATCTAATGTTGTTAAATTAATGTTTATTGCAAATTTCAGTTTAATGAGTCTCACCATGATGGTGTTTAGTTTTTGTGTGAATGACACTGTGCACCATCTATATATGTTATTATTTAAAAGCTGCTTGGGATGGGCTTTGATTCATCATGTGACTTTCTCATCACCACCTGTATTTGGTGGTTATCAGTGTATTTCAAAGGTAAAAAACATATTTCAGTATTTCAATAGGTTGGTATATTAATATTATATCAGTTAATGAAATTGCGGTCTTTAACAGTAAATTTAAGTTAAAACCGTAAAACGTAAAATGTTGTTACCATATTTTTTACGGTAGAATTCCGGCAACCACAGCTGCCGGTTTTTTACCGTCAATTTTACGGATTTTTTTTACAGTGTAGTGTTATCATACATATCTATATTTTAATACCGATACAGAAATATCTGACACGGTTCCATTACTCATTTTCCACAGTAGGCTATCTAGCGTAGGCCTATACACTGATATAAGCTGCGTCTCACTCTGTCCTCGCCGACAGTGAGTTTGACACCCATCGCCTCCTGTCAATACAGATGTCTGTGCGGGATTGCAGGTATTCCACATAATTTTAATCATTCCCACGCAAATGTGGCAAGCGCTTTATTGT
Source organism: Acrossocheilus fasciatus (assembly GCA_036784905.1). NCBI lineage: Eukaryota > Metazoa > Chordata > Actinopteri > Cypriniformes > Cyprinidae > Acrossocheilus > Acrossocheilus fasciatus. The sequence continues at coordinate 27,604,031 of CM071955.1, read as the reverse complement.
AACATGAGGACACAGTCATGTAAATCGCAGAAAACTGGATGCGAGCTCTCAAATAGGCCCTAACTTATACAAATGAACTGCCTGTCCTCTCACTCTGATATTGCTTGTGCGCACTCAGACTGTGTGCAATCGCGATCTCTACGTGCTTTTAAAGTGGAAATGATTTCTCTTTACTTTTGGATTAAACTGTGTCAAAAGTTATCGTCCATTCAGAATAGATCCACACCTGACCGATGAAAATGCTACTGGAAATTGTATTGGCTGTAAGTAAAATGCACCAGAAAGTCTTTCAATCAAAGAGGGAACTTTAATTACTTTACAATGTAAGTTTATGCTACAAATGTTTAGGAATGGGATATTTGTATGATTTGTACATATAAATATCCTAGTCTGTCTAACTGCATCACTACATACAGACATTACAGGTCAAAGTCATCCATTTATCTAAGTAAACAACATAAATGGCTCTAAAAATCACTGCTTAAAACAAATTCAGTGTTGTCATATTTTGAATACCTCAACTAAATTGAGGGCATTTGTGTTATAATTTTATTACTGACTGTGTACTTGTCTGTTTTTGTAAATTCAATTCAGTTTGAAATCAAATTTGAAATCATGCTTCTTTGTGCTGTAAGCTTTTGCAACAAAGTTACCCTATTTTAAAGACAAATGCACAGAATAAATGTTTAAGACTGAACTTTTTGTAATGGTAATTGATAAATGTTAATATGTATGTAAATAAAAGCCTTTATGAAAATCTGTTCATCATAAAAAGTGAACATGTCTTTTTAGAAGACTTGGATTAAACCACTCAAAGCTTGACATAATGATTGCCTTGAAAAAAATGGATGGACAAAAAGAAAATTGAAATATTAAAATATCTATATGGCAGTATATATGTGGTAGTTTTGCCAATGGTATTGAAAATGATTAAAGTCATCATGAAATAAAAAATGGCTCTACTTACTTTTTTAGTGCAGTCTTGTGGTGAACAATTAAACGGAAAATACACAAATTAAAAGTCAACACACTGGGGAAAAAAAAGTCTGCCGTCGTAATCTTTAATCCAAATCTGAAAATATGTTTCTGCTCTGGAATGGTGTTCCCACTCTGACGTCAGTTTGACAGCTTGGGGAGAATCCTCTTGTTAAGTCATGATGTAAGGACTGCTGTTTCCGGGTCCAAGCCTCTACTCATTTCACTTGAGAATACTATCACAACAGCCATTTGTGAGCACTATTTAATTAATACTACATATTTAAGCTAAGCATATAAAAATTTGCTGTGCACACTACAGTCTCACAGTGTCTCAGACACTAATATTTTAGCTGAATCACTGTCTGGCCATTTGGGATTTCAGTATGAAGATAAAGGTTAGGGTTATAATTTGTCAGTATTACATGACATCGTTGGTGTATATTAGCACAGTTTGATGTTTTTTGGGGGCGTCTGGCAGAGTGTTAGGACCCAGAAGCAGTGAAGCGTGATGTCAGACGTAAAAAGCAGATATTCTTAACCACTTATGCCGAGTTCACACTGCATGATTTTCAAACGCCGGATCGCTGTTGTTTTCACACTGCGTGACTATCTGGGGTAGCATTCAGTCGCTGCTGTGTTCACAGTGCACGATGGATCGGCGTCAGGGGCTTTCACATTGCACGGTTTCACAATAGGAAGAATCTCCGACAACTCTGTCTGATCTGCAAACTACGTTTCACAACAAAACACACGCGAGAAGTGATAAGGAAATAACGTGAGAACCTGAGTGCGTCAGCCTGTTGTTCTCGAGCAAGACTGGAAGTATTAAAAATACATAGCCCGCAAATTGTCTGTGCACTGATTTCAGCTAAAAAAAAAAGAAAATAATAATTTTGCAGTAACTGTTATGCTGATGTTGCGGCTGGTCAAGTGTTTGTGCTTGTTTCTGTATGATAGAATTGTACATATTAAAATACTAATATGGTCTATTCCCAGATAGCACACGTACGTCTGCAAGATGTCTGTTAAAGATCTCTTGATCTGGAAAGCATCTGCAGTCTACAAACGTCTGACAGACGTCTTTCAGATGTCAGTTTTACATACATTCTAAATCATAAACATCTTAAAGACATCTAATAGACATCTATTTGACATCTAAAAGGAGACGTCCTATAGACGTATTGCAGATGAGCAAACACCCTAAAAAATACGTCTTGCAGATGTAAATGCAGACGTCAAATAGACGTCTCCGAGATGTACGTGTGCTATCAGGGTTAACTCCTCACCGAACTTCCCTCTGCCCTGTATCTTTGTCTCTCATTGGCTGAAGGTCATCGCCGATGTAGTTTTCAGTCAGAAATCATTGCACACAGCAGGATTGTGAGAATCGCCGACAGCTCCAGATATTTAGCATGTCAAATATTTCACAGGCGTCAGCGATTCTCTCAAATCGCGTCTTTGATAATTCACACTGCGCGATTGTCACTCGCGTGAACGAGCTCCGATTTGTCTCCAATTTCAGGCATTTGTCGACGATTTATCAAAACCTGCCGGCGAGTGAAAAATCGGGCTAAAATCGTGCAGTGTGAACTAGGCATAACTGTGAATCTGCTAAGAACAAGAGGTGGAGAGGAGGTGCACCACAATAAAACCCCGCCCTTTTTTAAATATTCTGTTTCACTTGAAAATGCATCACAACACTGACGTCAGTTGCAACTAGGGATGTGCCCGAAGCCGAATACCTTATTCTGAAAGGCACGAATAATGGCTTCAAAACGAATAACGGATTCATCCGAATAACAGAAAAAATATTCGGCAGACACGATCACACTTGTTGGAATAGCACTACATTAGTGAGGTCTGCGGTTGTTAAGATTTGTGCAACAATAATTGCTTTGATAGCGTTTGACACAGTTTCGTACAGATAATATCATGGTTTGAGGTCTGAGCCTGGATGTGTAAAGTGAATGAGTGTAAAAACGCATTACATTTGCCCTTTTCGTGAATGCCATTACATTTAATCATACAAGAAGAAGAAAAGCGATGTTTCATCAAGGCTTTTGGAGGGTCCAAATTATTTATTGCACTTTGTTGATAAAAAAAAAAAAAAAAAAAAAACTTGTAAATGATCACAGACTCCTGTAACACATGATCTAAGTTACTTAAAGTTCAAGCAAGCTTTATTGTCATTCTGCTAAGATAGGCTACTGAACACTTTCTTTCCATTTCTATTTCTTTTTTTTTTTTCTACTAGTGCTCTTTTTTAAGATTATGGATGCTTGTCTCTTGTCAAACTTGTACGCAAAGTTTCCCTGGAAAATAAGAATAATAAAGTTATTTTTCTTTTTTGATAAAGTTTTAAATAGAACATATTTACAGTTATAATTGGAATAAAAAAGAATACTTTCTTTAGTTATACAAGGCATATTTGTTAAATGAAAACTACGAATCGAACAGATTTGCATTTAAAATGGTATTTTCATGTAATTTGACAAACCCAAACCTGTCCCTTTCCCTAGGTCTCGGGTGAATCTTCCGCCTCGAGCCCAACCCCAATGGAGGGATGGTCTGGCACTGGAGTCAGCAGGGCTGAGATCCTTGCCCAGGGGGCGGGGCCAGCCGATCCGAGTGGCCCGTCCTTTCTCATTCCTCCACTCTCTCCACGCTGATCTCTTGACCCACTAGGGTGGCGGGGAAGTCTAGGCCAGCCTCTTGGCATTGCGGGGACCCAGGGCACTGTCCAGTGATGGAGGTGGGGACACTGATCCGGGTTCTGGACACCCTGCAGGCTGCCCCTGAACAAGCTGGCATGTACCAAATACCTGTGAGTATTAGGGGGGTACTTATTGGGCTTTGGTGGATTCAGGATGTAACCAAACCTCGATCCATCAAAGCCTAATTCAGCCGGGGGCATTGGATAAGAGCCGCGTGGTTCAGGTGTGGTGTGTGCACGGGGAAGTGGTCGACTATCCTCTAATGGTCCTAGCTATCCAATTTCGGGGTCAGAAGCATATTGTAGAGGTAGCAATTAACCCGCACCTCAGGCATCCCCTGATTTTGGGTACCAATTGGCCACCTTTTCATCATTTATTGGGGTATTTGTGTGCGAATGTCTCTTGGAAAAAGGGAAAGCTGGGAGGGGAGGTGGCCGTGCAGATGGGAGAGGCTGGTCCGAGACTGACCGGAGCTGAGCCAGGGGAACCGAGCATTGTCGAGAGGCTAATCCTTGCAGAGCCTGATGATTTTCCCCTGGAGCAATCTCAGGATGAATCGCTAAAAATTGCATTTGAGCAGGTCTGTTCGAAAGGCAGTCTCTCCAGCTGGCATGGACCCCTTCTTATCCCTATTTTGCTATCATAAAAGATAGGTTGTATCGAGTGATCCAAGACACTCAGACAAAACAAGATACAACTCAGTTGTTGATACTTAAAAGCCGTTGGGAAATGCTTTTCCAGGTGGCTCATTGTAATCCCATGGCAGGACATTTGGGACTGGCAACAACATTAAACCACCTAATGACCCGATTCTTTTGGCCGGGCATTCACGAGAATGTACGCAGTTGGTGTGCGGCTTGTCGTAAATGTCAGTTAGTGAATCCCCTGGCCTCCCCAAAAGCGCTGTTGCACCCTCTTCCTTCTCATGCAGGTCCCCTTCGAGAGAATTGGTATGGACCTCATCGGGCCATTAGAATGGTCAGCACAAGGGCATTGCTTTGCATTAGTCCTAGTGGATTATGCAATGCGATACCCAGAGGCAGTGGCACTCTGCAACATTTCTGCAATAAGTGTGGCGGATGCCCTGTTTCGTGTAATCTCCCGAGTGGGTATCCTGAAAGAGATTCTCACTGATCAAGGCATGGTGTTTATGTCACACATGATACACAAGCTTTACGAATTATTGGGCATTAAATCGGTTCACACTAGCGTCTATCACCCCCAAACGGATGGCCTAGTGGAACGGTTTAATCGCACTTTGAAAACCATGATTCGAAAGTTTGTTCACGAAGACGCCAAAAATTGGGACAAATGGTAGAAACCCCTTTTGTTCACTGTGTGCGAGGTCCTGCAAGCCTCCACGGGGTTTTCCCCCTTTGAGCTTCTTTACGGACGGGTTTTGGACATCCTGAGGGAGGCTTGGGAGGAAGGACCTTCGGATAGCAAAAACGAAATTCATTATGTGCTGGACCTGAGAACAAAACTCCACACCTTGGGACAGCTCTCTATGGAGAATTTGTTACAGGCCCAGGACAAACAGAGCCGGATGTACAATCGTGGAACCAGATTACGCTATTTTGCACTGGGAGATAAAGTGCTTGTATTGCTCCCAACTTCTAGCTCTAAATTACTTGCCAAGTGGCAAGGACCCTTTGAGGTCACACGGCGAGTGGGGGATCTGAAGTATGAGGTGATTCGATCAGACAGGAGTGGGGCACGTCAAATATACCATCTCAACCTCCTTAAAATATGGAGCGAGGTGGAACAAGTGATGCTGGCGACGGCAGTGAGTGGAGAGGAAGATCTCAGGCCAGAAGTGAACCATAAAATCCAATCAGTCGCTCTGGCCCCAGGGGGAGATCACCTCTCCCTCTCCCAGATCACTGATGTAGAAAAATTGCAAGCTGAGTTTGCAGACGGGTTTTCGCCCCTGCCCGGTCGAACCAATCTCATACAGCACCATATTGAGATGGAGCCCGGTGTGGTAGTGCGCAGCCGGCCGTATCGTTAGCCTGTGTGGATTATCACAAGGTGAATGCGGTGTCGAAATTCGAAGCCTATCCAATGCTTAACCAAAGGGTATTGGCAGATCCCCTTTTTGCCCTTATCCAAAGAAAAGACAGCCTTCACAACGCCGTTTGGATTACACAAATTTGTTACGCTTCCTTTCGGATTATTCGGGGCTCCGGCCACTTTTCAGCATCTCATGGACAGAATCCTCCGTCCGCATACTGCCTATGCCGCTGCCTATCTGGATGATATCATCTACAGTCAGGATTGGCAGCGTCATATGGCGCATCTGTGGGCTGTCATATGAGCGCTGAGGGGGGCCGGGCTAACGCCTAACCCGAAAAAGTGTGCAGTTGGGCGTGGAGGTCAGGTATCTGGGTTTCCACTTGGGTCATGGACAGGTGCGTGCCGAAAATAATAAGATGGTGGCAATTGTGACATGTCCATGACCTAAGACCAAAAAGGAGGTGAGGCAGTTCCTGGGGCTGGTGGGATATTATAGAAGGTTTATTCCTAATTATTCGGACCTCACCAGCCCGCTGACTGACCTCAATAAAAAGAAGCCCCAGATCTGGTCCAGTGGACGGAGCTGTGTCAGCAGGCTTTCACCCAGGTAAAAGCTGCTCTGTGTGGCGGGCCGCTATTACACTCTCCTGACTTTCCTCTCCCTTTCTTTCTGCAGACAGATGCATCGGACAGGGGGCTTGGAGACGTCCTGTCCCAGGAGATAGAGGGTGAAGATCGGCCAGTGCTGTACATCAGTCGGAAGCTCTCTAAGAGAGAGACGATATACAGCACCATTGAAAAGGAGTGCTTGGCAATCTCTCACCCTGGGCCATTCTCACCCTCTGCTATTATCTCCTGGCATGAGAATTCACTCTCTGTTCGGACCACGTGCCCCTGCAGTGGCTCCACCGCATGAAAGATACCAACGCATGGATCACCCGTTGGTATCTGGCATTACAGTCCTTTAAATTCAAGGTGGTCCACAGGCCGGGGGCGCAGATGGCTGTAGCTGACTTCCTTTCCAGAAATGGGGCCCCCGGCCTGAGGGCTCCCCGGCCTGAGTCAGGTGGGGGTATGTGGCGTGGGGGGCGTGGTTTAGCGGGATCTGCAGCGGGAGAGAGGCTTGGGAGACGAGCGGTGAGTAAGTGGGTCAAGTGCAAGTGATAAAACCTGTGTCTGATTGCAGTTATGAGCGTGGAGAGACCGGATAAAAGAGAGCGTCTGGGGAGCGTGCGAGAGAGAGAGACAGGACGGAGAGCTTGTGCAGGGACAGCAGCTGAAAGCCAGAGAGATCCAAAGGACTGAGTAATCGAAAGAGAGAAGGCTGTTTGACAGCGCAGAGAGCGCAACGTTGTGTTGTATGATTATTTTGTTTTCACTGAATAAAAGCACGAGTCTCCGTAAGTCGACCCCACCGTCTTCCTTCTTCTATACGAAATTTGTCACAGGCGTATTCTTTTAAAATACATTATTTCCTTAAATACTCTTGTTAAAAGCATTCTACATTTTTCCACAATGGTTAAGGGTACAGTACATGTTCTAAGGTACTAACATGCACCTCTTAGGGGTAGATCAAGGTACAAAGTTGACCCTATAAGGGTACTGTCCCAGTGGCAAGCTGTTGTGCAACTAAATTTACATTTTTAAGACATAACTCATAGTGCTTTGAGGTGGTAATAAACTGTGACGTTTGTATATTCAGAGAGATCTAATTAAAGTGATTTTACAGTTATATAGTGATGGAGAGTGCTATCATATCAGAGTGATTCACAGTGATGCCATAACACAACAATTCAATTTGATATAATGCTGTTACGAATCAGGTCCATGGACTTCCATTCACTCACCACCAGAGGTCACTCGCTCACCACATTGACTCTTACACTACACTAACTGTTGCACGTCACCCAAGACTTCAATTCCCATCATCCATTGCACTGATGACTCACACAGAGCTGATTGCACTGATCACACAGCTGATTCCCATGACACGCCTTACTTAAACCATGGACTTCCTTTCACAGATGGCTGAGTATTGTTTTGCATTTAGCACTCCCCTAGTGTTACCTGCCTTACCGAGCCATTCGGTGTTTCTCTTTAGTTTCAGTATTGTTCTGCATTTATTACTCTCCTAGTTTTAGCTGCGATACGGAACCCTCTTAGTTGTCTTAGTCTCGCCTTGTCTGTTTTTTCGTGTTTTGATTCTTGCCCGTGTTCCTGGATTAACCCTTCATCTTTCCATTTGGACTCTGTTTGCCCCTGCTTGGACTATTTCTTATGTTCTCGGATTACCCCTCTTGTCTAAACCCTGTGGATATTGTTCGCCGATCTACGACCCATGCATGCCCTCGGAATACTCTTCTGTCTTGTCCCCAACATATCTGTTAACTGATGTTTGACCCTGCCTGTGTTTTGACCACGTCACTGTATAATAAAAGCTTTGCACATGGACCCGCAAGTCTCACGTCTTGTTTGCCCTGTTACAAATGTATTCAGAGTGACAAGTATTTATAATATAAAATCGTGTGATATAATACATTGTTCAGAATCATTGCAATTCATTAACTCTCTCACACACACTTATTAAAGATTGTACAGGTGCATCTCAATAAATCAAAATGTAGTGGAAAATTTCATTTATTTCAGTAATTCAACTCAAATTGTGAAACTTGTGTATTAAATAAATTCAATGCACACAGACTGAAGTAGTTTAAGTCTTTGGTTATTTTAATTGTGATGATTTTGGCTCACATTTAACAAAAACCCACCAATTCACTATCTCAACAAATTAGAATATGGTGACATGCCAATCAGCTAATCAACTCAAAACACCTGCAAAGGTTTCCTGAGCCTTCAAAATGGTCTCTCAGTTTGGTTCACTAGGCTTCACAATCATGGGGAAGAGTGCTGATCTGACAGTTGTCCAGAAGACAATCATTGACACCCTTCACGAGGAGGGTAAGCCAAAACCATGCATTGCCAAAGAAGCTGGCTGTTCACAGAGTGCTGTATCCAAGCATGTTAACAGAAAGTTGAGTGAAAAAAAAAGATGCACAACCAACCGAGATAACTGCAGCCTTCTGAGGATTGTCAAGCAAAATTGATTCAAGAATTTGGGTGAACTTCACAAGGAATGGACTGAGGCTGGGGTCAAGGCATCAAGAGCAACCACACACAGACGTGTCAAGGAATTTGGCTACAGTTGTCATATTCCTCTTGTAAAGCCACTCCTGAACCACAGACAATGTCAGAGGCGTCTTACCTGGGCTAAGGAGAAGAAGAACTGGACTGTTGCCCAGTGGTCCAAAGTCCTCTTTTCAGATGAGAGCAAGTTTTGTATTTCATTTGGAAACCAAGGTCCTAGAGTTTGGAGGAAGGGTGGAGAAGCTCATAGCCCAAGTTGCTTGAAGTCCAGTGTTAAGTTTCCACAGTCTGTGATGATTTGGGGTGCAATGTCATCTGCAGGTGTTGGTCCATTGTGTTTTTTGAAAACCAAAGTCACTGCACTCGTTTACCAATAAGTTTTAGAGCACTTCAGGCTTCCTTCTGCTGACCAGCTTTTTAAAGATGCTGATTTCATTTTCCAGCAGGATTTGGCACATGCCCACACTGCCAAAATCATGAAACGTTGGTTAAATGACCATGGTGTTGGTGTGCTTGACTGGCCAGCAAACTCACCAGACCTGAACACCATAGAGAATCTATAGGGTATTGCCAAGAGGAAAATTAGAAACAAGAGACCAAAAAAATGCAGATGAGCAGAAGGCAACTGTCAAAGAAACCTGGGCTTCCATACAACCTCAGCAGTGCCACAAACGGATCATCTCCATGCCACGCCGAATTGAGGCAGTAATTAAAGCAAAAGAAGCCCCTACCAAGTATTGAGTACATATACAGTAAATTAACATACTTTCCAGAAGGCCAACAATTCACTAAAAATGTTTTTTTTTTTTTTTTTTTTTTACATTTATTTATTGGTCTTATGAAGTATTCTAATTTGTTGAGATAGTGAATTAGTGGATTTTTGTTAAATGTGAGCCCAAATCATCACAATTAAAAGAACCAAAGACTTAAACTACTTCAGTCTGTGTGCATTGAATTTATTTAATACACAAGTTTCACAATTTGAGTTGAATTACTGAAATAAATGAACTTTTCCACGACATTCTAATTTATTGAGATACACCTGTATTTTTAATTAGTAAACTGAATGGGATGAGTGTCTTTTTAAATTTATTTATTTTTAGAAATGTACATATAGGATGGTTAGATACATCTTGTTTACACTCTGTATTGATTTATTCCTTGCTGCACAGACAAAGTGCTTCTTGCAGTATTTATCATGTAACTTAATAATGTGAAATTCTGTGACCTTAGAGATATTTTTGTGCTATGGTAAGAAACATTTCTGTGACATTTGATATTTCCTTGAAAACCACGTCACACTCCAACCAATCTTATCTACAAAATTCCCTCTTTCCCACAGATCTGTCAGGCGGTGCAGACAACAGTTTAGCTGTGGCTCCCCTTTGACAGATTATGGAGTTGATAAACCGATGAAGACCCCAAATACTCTGCGATACAAGTGCAAGCAAATCTCAGACCACTTTCAATGAGCAGCTAGTGAAAAGCTGAGCATGTTTCTGCTGTAGAAGGCAAAAATCCGCAGAGGAGCTAAGCATCTCCCATGCTATTTTAATCCCTAAACTATATTTATTTATATAGGTACTTGTCCCTCACCTGAAGCCATACATATCAAGGGAAATATACATATATGAGTCATGTAATGTTATGTTGTAACGATTATACACACTTTCATATATTGCTTAATAAAGGGTGCAATATTTCCATTGCAGGGCAATTTAGTATCCACTCCTCAGCACAGAGAAAAGGATCAATTATATGAAATGCATCATTTTACGGTCCACTCAGAGGAGCATTCTAAGCTATTTTTTGGATAGATTTCATTCTCTTCTCTTTCCCCCACTCTCTCTCTCTCTCTCTCTCTCTCTCTCTCTCTCTCTCTCTCACTCTCCTAGCCCATCACATAAATGCCCACTACAGAACCCTGCTGAGCTCCATTTTCAAAATCATTTATCTTTCATGCACACTTTCAGCTTCTGTCAATCTTCCCGAATGCAACGTTTTCCTTCCAGTGCAAACTAAATACACTCCTTCGCCAACTAGTTTGTGTCTACTCCATCCTTAAGCTTTTGAAGTTGTTTCTCTTTTGTGCTCTTTTAGCTTGTGGTCCAATTGCTATCAGCTTTGCTGGAAAATATATATGTATATATATATAGGGAATTAGGAATTACCATAAGTAATTGGACAATTGACTCAAAAGCTGTTTTATGGACAGGCGTGGGCTATTCCTTTATTTCTACATCAATTAAGCAGTTAAAAGTTCTGGATTTGATTCTAAGTGTGCCATTTACATTTGGAAACTGTTGCTCTGAATCCATATCATGCCTTCAATGGAGCTCTCCGTGCAAGTGAAACAGACAATCGATAGGCTTCAAAATCAAAACAAATCCATCAGAGAGATACCAGGAACATTAGGAGTGGCAAAATCAACAGTTTGTTACATCCTGAGAAACAAAACAACAAAAAAAGAATGGACTGGTGAGCTCAGCAACACAAAAAGGACTGGACATCCACAGACGACAACAGTGCTGGGTGATCGGAGAATCTGCTCCATGGTAAAGAAAAACCCTTTCACAACATCCAGCCAAATGAAGAACACTCTCCAGGAGGTAGGTATGTCACTGTCAAAGTCTACAGTAGATTTCACGAGAGAAAATACAAAGGGTTCACCACAAGGTGCAAACAAGGCTAGATTAGACTATATCAAAAAACATTAAAAAAAAAAGCCAGACCACTTCTGGAAAAGCATTCTTTGGATGGCTGAAATTAAGATCAACCTGTACCAGAATGACGGGAAGAAACAAGGTGGAGCAGTGTGATGGCATGAGCATGCATGACTTCCAGTGGCACTAGATTACTGGCCAGACAGCAAGCAGTGTCGGCCCAGATCCGGCCCACAACTGGCACGCATGGATTTCACATGGGCCAGATGTGGGCTGGATCTGGGCCAGAAGTATGTTGCTGTCTGGGTGGTGTTTATTGATGATGACGTGACAGAGGACAGAAGCAGCTAGATGGATTTTGAAGTGTATGAGGATATACTGTCTGCTCAGATTCAGCCAAATGCAGCAAAGTTGATTGGACGGCACTTCAGTGGAGTGTAAGTGTTAAATTAGTGTTTATATTTCAGACCTGTCAGGAAATATTTCATGAGACATTGTTCATCCATGAGTGTCTTGTCATATCTGTAAACAGAGTGAAGTATAGCTTCAATACTTTTGCGCATGTGAGGTGTGGGAGTAGCATGAAGCTGAAAGTTAGTTGTGACAACGAGTGAGAAATATTGTACCTTGTACAATACAAAACGCAAATCACAGGTTGTAAAAACAAAGAAACTCCAAACAGGGCAAAGTTTATGAACAAATTGGGTATAGTTGGGACAAAGTTTGTAATAAAACCCGAATCAACATTGGCTTGGCTTTTTAGAGTTGGCGAGAACTTAAAATTGACCCAGAGAAGGAATCTTTCAGGTATAACCCAGAGAAGGCTTCAAAGTTTTATTTTGTTTTTGTTTTGTTTTTTTTAGATGACCATGCAGCTTTCAAAGACTAATGTGAGTTCATTATATAATGTTAGATAGCCTACTGTAATTTCATTTCAGTGCTTTGCTGAATTTTATTTTCAAAGATGGGTCGCCAAATTAAAAACATCTTCAGATGTCTAAATAGGAAACTTGTGACCCATTTAAAACCAGTCCATTTAAACTCATTGCCTCTTCAGCCTGTGTTTTGATTACATTTCATTTCACAGAGCTTACAACTCTGTCAATTTTTGTAATATCATTAATTTAAAAACATCAATGTTTCCAATTACTCCAAACAACCACATAATCACAGACTTACCCGCTCATATGATCTATTTTAGATTTCCACATCAATGCCACATTCGGCTGAACAAACGTGCAGAGCTGAACAACAACAACAACAACAACAACAACAAATGTATTCAGCAGAAGACACATGCAGTTTTATTTTTTAACTGCTAGAGGGCCAAAAGTTAACATAGTGTACATAGTGTACACCTTTGGATACTATTCACTTTCACTGTATGGTAAAGAGAAGCATATGCATCCTGCTTATATTTCCTTGTGTGTTCCATGTATGAAAGAAGGCTTTGAAATGACATGAAGGTATCTGAATGATGACAGAATTTGCATTTCAGGGTGAACTGCTCCTTTAATGAAGCCTCACACTGCTTCTAAAACTCTAAAATGGGATTGGTTGATAAATTAAAAAATAATAATAATACTAAAATCTTGTTGATCTTTCTTTCTGCACTGAATATGATTTTTAGCTGAACCCATGGTCCTTGGTGATTCATAAAATGCAAGTTAGTGTCATTAATTTGAGATTAAAATAGCAGGAAACCCAAAATTAATACCCCAGGTACCTCTTTACATATTTTAAGGTCTTATGAAGGAAAATGATCTGAATATTATTTACAAAATGATTACATGTAAACCATTGCATCTGTAAATGATCCTGGAGCTCAAGCTTTCTGTCTGCATTTTAGTAAAATCACGCACTCACGCCATTATTGTTTACAACAGAGAGGGAAGTCGCTACCTGCTTTTTGTGAATGTTAAAGCTGTTCATGCATAGATGAGACCCCTAAAGTTGCAAAGACTAAAGCCTCAAACCCAAAGAGATATTCTTTATAAAAGTTAAGACTCGACCACGCCCCCCTAAAACGGCTCATTCAAACATGTCTACGTCACGATGTGGAAATATTTACGTAATGCCACCCAAATGTGCACGCAAAGAAAGAAGGCGTGGTGTCAGTAACTGCAGTACTGTCGATGCAACCATGTCAGGGAGACCCTGTGTGTTTCTATGCGAAAGCAAAAGCACTTTATTTGGCCTTCCGAAAGTAGATGCAATTAGGAATCATTGGTTAAGATTGGTTTACAACACAACAGCACAACCTAAATGTTTGAATTTGTGCAACGCATATTGTGGATGACCGTTTTGTGAACCTAGTAGGGTACAAGGCTGGTTATGCACAAAGGCTATTTTTAAAAAAAAGGGTCAATTCTGATTTTGCTATGACAATCTGGTGCTTCTGAATCAGCAACTGTAAGTATGTTTTGTTATTAGTTCAAGTATTTGCTATTGACTGTTCAAATGCGGAGTTTTGAGCGTAACGCGTCGTGTGTGTGTGTGTGTGTGTGAATGTGTGTGTGTGAGGGGAACAGGGTCATATCACAGCGGAGTGAACAGCCTGTCAGAAATCGTCTTAACCGCGGCTTGTGTACTGCAGATACATACGAGCATCATCAATGTGTCTGTCACACGACTCTGTTCCCCTCTTGGGCTTGAACTGATAAAACTAACTTGAAAGCTGAAGCTCGCAATTATGGTAAGGTGCGTTACATTTCCGACGTGTGCTTGTGGTGTTCAACCAATCACAATGCACTGGGTCAGTTGGCCAATCAGAGCAGACTGCACTTGTTGGAAGGAGGGGCTTTATAGAAAACGACGCATTTGAGAGAGACGGGGCATAGAGGAACTACAATAATGTACAGTATTTGAAAAATAATGTGTTTTTTTAACATTAAAGCATGTCACCGTATTCTGTTACACCAAATACACAAAATAATGATCTTTAAAATAGCTTCATATGACCCCTTTAAAGCAGTGGCTGATTTATATATTAATCATCAAGTAACATGGATTTATGCTATTCTATCTTGGATGGGCTAAAGGTGAAAAAATGAACAACAATTGTTTAGTTGTGGGTGAACTATTCTGGCGATGGTGACATGATGCTGACATCTAAGTTAATTTAGCACTATTGAATTGCAAAGTCTTTTTCAGGCGTTGCTTATAACTAATATGAAAAAAAAAGCTCCATTATAGAGATTTTGCACAGCATCTTGAGAGGTAGATTGTAAGTCATTTAAAACAATCAACACATCTGCTATTTAAAAGAATATCCAAAATTACACTGTTGTCAAGTGCAACACAAAAGAGAAAGTGCTTTGAAAGCTCTTTTCTAAATGCACTTCCCTCATCAGCAACCTCAAATAGAATCCCATTTGAACACTTGAGCTAAAAAAGGCCTGTGTTGTCTGCTTCTTGTGGGTGCTGCTCTTTCTTTGCACAAACTATAATTTGCTCTCTTTAGTGACACAGTGTTAAAAAGGTCTCAAAAGGCGGATGCTTGAGTGATGTGCATACAAGGATGGAAAACAAGCCATTACAGGCCTGCCCTGCATCCGGCAGGTCAATGTATAAAAGGTGAATACTGCCCTACCGTACTACAGCAGGGTCAAAACATTGTAGAGCCACGTGAGAGCACGCATGTGGAATTAATATGAAAAATATATATGCAGAAATCTGTGTGTGAGTTCTTCGCATGAGAGAGACACTAAGAGGGAGGGAAAGAGATAGAGAGTGTGCTTTGGTTGTCCATTCATGCTTCAGTAAACAGCAAGACATTTTCTGTCTCACTGCTGCCAGTGTGTTTGTATTACGTAACCATCACAATGGCAGGGGATTGAAGTGGCACTCCTGAGCTCTGAATCTAACAACCAAATAGAAAACGGATCATTTATGCCTCTTAACTACATCTTATATCCTGTTTCTTAACTACGGCAATTAGTAATGTAGAACGTCTAATGTTATTTTAGCATACATCTGAATTTTGTCCTGTATAGCCCATTTTTGCATGCATGTAAATATAGGTTATGGTTTCCTCTGTTAAGTCACTGTGCAGTAAAACTCTCTACATAAAACAACTTCAGATATGACATTGAAGCTAACCAGAGGGAAAAAAAATCAAATTAAAAAGGGATCTCTTTAACATTTCAAATATTTCTCCTAGACAGAAATACAGAATTCTGGCATGAAATCTAGATGGTTCAGTCCGATAGGTCTAACTCAATCTGAACCAATGACATCATCACATGGCACAGCTGATTGGTTTTCTCCAGTATCAGTAGCCAATGAGCTACTGCTCAATATTCAAATACCTGGCTTTTGTTTGCTGTAGCAGTTTGGCAGCACACTTCAGAAACACCTCCACCTTCCCCTTCTCCACCTACAGTATATAGATCTGCCACAGGGTGATTGGTGTATGCTATATGGGGTCATTAATATGTGTTATATGTGCAGCAGCAGTATTTCCTACATGCTCATAGCAGCATGTTGTGGATGTATTGGCAGTAGCAAGTCTTGGTACTTGCTCTGCCACAGCAGCAGCGTAGCAGATCTATTCTGCCAAGACCAAATACATTAACATTGTCATGTACATTACTATGCCAATCCCTGAGAGTTGTCATGACAGAAAAGAGGTTACTTTAAGATTGAGTGGAAACTTTTGCTTGGATTTCCTACTTCTCAAACTTGTCTCCTGAAACAAAAACTCTAGCGCGCTCACAATGGTCTCCTTTAAAGGTTTAGAAGAGACCTCAACAACTTTACACAATGTGCTCAGATTTTTCTCCTAATCTAAAGACACTGGTGGTCTCATATTTGTCTCCTCCACTCTTTCAAACAAGATCTCAACAACATCACAGACTGTGCTCAGATATTTCTCCTTAGTCAGAGACTCTGGATCTCTCACATTTGTCTCCTCAATTGTTTAGAAGAGATCTCAACAACATCGCACACTGTGCTCAGATGTTTCTCCTTAGCTAGAGACTCTGGATCTCTCACATTTGTCTCTTTTAAAGCTTTAGAATAGATCTCAACAACAATTAGTGCTCAATTTTTTTACCCTACACTAAAGACTCAGGAACTGTCACATTTGTCTCCTCTAAATGTCAGAAGTGATCTCAATAACTTTACAAAGTGTGCACCAAGTGAAATGCCTCAATATGAGCTCCAACATTTCGGTCCCACTTTATATTAGGTGGCCTTAACTACTATGTGCTTACATTTAAATTAATAATTTGATAAGAATGCACTTATTGTGTACATAAGTTTTTACATTTGTACTTATATTTTTAAAAATACCTATATGTAGTTACATCTGTAATTAATGTCTGTAATTACATTTATAATTACACTGTTAACCCATCCCTTACACCTTAACCCACCCTTAAACCTACCCAGACCACCAAACCTGTCCCTAACCTTAACCGTATCCCACCTCAATAGCAGCAAAAGTCTTTTGCAATACAATATGAACACAATAAGTACATTGTACTTATTTTTTTTTTATGTAAGTACATAGTAGTTAAGGCCACCTAATATAAAGTGTAACCAACATATATATCATATAATATTTATTAATACTCAAATTAGTCAATTAATATTCAAGACTGAGTCATAAGCCATGTATGTACCTTTCAGAAAAGAAAACTCCAGGGTTACATTTTCTGTAAATCAGTTTTGATTAAGGCATCCGGTAAATAACTATTTCCAACAGCAAATTATGTGCCTATGTATAAGTATTTGACCCCTTCACAAAACATGACTTAGTACTTGGTGGCAAAACCCTTGTTGGCAATCACAGAGGTCAGACGTTTCTTGTAGTTGGCCACTAGGTTTGCACACATCTCAGGAGGTATTTTGTCCCACGCCTCTTTGCAGATCCTCTCCAAGTCACCAAACCTGACGTTTGGCAACTCGAACCTTCAGCTCCTTCCATGGATTTTCTATGGGATTAAGGTCTGGAGACTGACTAGGCCGCTCCAGGACCTTAATGTGCTTCTTCTTGAGCCCCTCCTTTTTTGTCTTGGCTGTGTGTTTTGGGTCATTGTCATGCTGGAATACCCATCTACGACTCATTTTCAATGCCCTGGCTGGCTTCAATGCCCTGGCCCTGACGGTACATGGCCCTGTCCATCGTCCCTTTGATGCGGTGCAATTGTCCTGTCCCCTTAGCAGAAAAAAACCCAAAGTATAATGTTTCCATCTCCATGTTTGATGGTGTTCTTGGGGTCATAGGCAGCATTCCTCCTCTTCCAAACATGGCGAGTTGAATTGATGCCAAAGAGCTCGATTTTGGTCTCATCTGACCACAGCACTTTGACCCAGTTCTCCTGTGAATCATTGGCAAACTTCAGATGGGCCTGTTCATGTGCTTTCTTGAGCAGAGGGACCTTGTGGGTGCTGCAGGATTTCAGTCCTTCATGGCATATTGTGTTACCAATTGTTTCCGTGGTTACTATGGTCCCAGGTGCCTTGAGATCATTGACAAGATCCTCCTGTGTAGTTCTGGGCTGATTGCTCACTGTTCTCATGATCATTGAAACTCCACGAGGTGAGATCTTGCATGGAGCCCCAGTCCGAGGGAGATTGACAGTTATTTTGTGTTTCTTCCTTTTTTGGTGAATAATCGCACCAACTGTTGTCACCTTCTCACCAAGCTGCTTGGTGATGGTCTTGTAACCCATTCCAGCCTTGTGTAGGTCTACTATCTTGTCCCTGACATCCTTGGACAGCTCTTTGGTCTTGGCCATGGTGGTGTCACACTTCGGCTGGGGCAAGGAGCGAGGAGACGAGGAGAATATTCAACAATCCTTTTATTGAATATAGCACCAGGAACTGAACTCGGGGGTAGACAAACAGAATGATGTTTTGACGATTAAGACTGGACACTAAGGCAGGGAAACACAGGGCTTATAAACACTGGGGAAAACTAGATAATTAATAACACACGGCTAGGGACTAATTAACTGAAGATGACATCAAACAAGGACAGGAACAGGAACTCCAAATAAGGGCACGAGAGGAGGGGAAACACAAGACACAGAGACAAATCCTGAGAGTACTTCCCCCTCCCGGAAGGCGCATCCCGTGCCGTACAACATACAAAGGGGAGGGGGGGGCACTCTGGAGGCCTCAAGGGGCAGAGTACGGGAACGGACGGCCTCCAGGGCGGCGACCGCTCCGGGACCCATGGCGGATCCGGGGACTCGGGAGGCCATGGCGGAGCTGGGAGTTCGGGAGGCCATGGCTGGTCTGGGGACTCTGGAGGCCATGGCGGAGCTGGGAGTTCAGGAGGCCATGGCGGAGCTGGGGACTCGGGAGGCCATGGCAGATCTGGGGATTTGGCGGGTCACGGCGGAGTAGGAAGCTTGGGCAACCATGGAGGATCAGGGGACTCAGGAGGCCATGGAGGGTCTGCCTCCGAGACCGCAGCCCCAGCCCCCACCTCGGGAGCCCTATTACCGGCGGCATGAATTTCCCCGCGAACAGCGGGCTTGGGCGAGCTGCGAACGGTGGCCGGGACTTCCCCGCAAACAGTGGGCTTGGGAGAGCCACCCATGGCTGCCTTGACTTTGCTGCGAACGGCGGCGGGCTTGGCAGCCGAACCAGCCTGAAGTCTGACCAGCGGAATGGCGCAGATGGCGGCAGCCTGGAGTTAGTGGCTGCAGGCTAGCGTGAGCGACTACTTCTGGATTACTTTTTTTGAGTAACTTACTCAATACTGCTGATAACTAATCCTTTAATTTCAGGTCTGTTATCATAAACATTTGTCATTAAATATATCTCAGTCCTTAGTCACTTTCATTATATGGAAAGGGAAAAGCAAGTCCAGGATTTTCTGTAAAAAATGTCTTTCACAGAAAAAGAAAGAAAGCCAAACAGGTTTGAAACGACATGACATCAAGTTAATTCATTTGAATTTTTGAGTGAATTAAAGAGAAAGATATTTTCCTGTCTTCAAGTAAAGATCTCACAATGACTTCCGTAGCTCCCATAATTTGACAGAAAAATCGAATTCCCTGCACTCAGTGTCTGATCTGGTGTGCCAGTGAGGTCTGATTGATTTCATCATGTTGTTAAGGGAATGAGAGGAGACTGGAAGGGCTGAAGGTAATGCTCTCTTCAGCTGGATTAATTCAGCAGTTAATATGTGTTGCCTTGGCTTCATGTATCACTACATGTAGGGCCGCCTGCAATTAGCCTGACTTCAGTAAAAGTGAATATTGCATTATTCATGGGTTTTTATTTCAGACAGCCTCACATTCAGAGTCCATCTGACTCTGACATGCCCAGTGACAAGGGAAGTTCACGTATTAATCTTGTGCCGGCCCTGCGATGAGGTTTAATGGCTGCAGGGAATACAGCTGTCGTTCGGCGATGGATGCAAAGTCTGTTGTCCCGACAGGAAGCTGTTAGAATCCCAATGAAGACCACCGAGCTTTTTAAATGCAGCATAGCAGTCTATCACCTCAGCACTTCTTTCGAATTCAATTATGTGCCTAAGAATGTGTCGGTTATTTAGCAGCCATGTTAAGAGTGTGTTGCAAATGAGGATTTGATTGCTTAATTTAAAGTGATGGCTTGCTTAGGAGATGTGGAGCTCTTTGCAGAAGTTTCCATTGTGTACCTTAACCCACACAATTAAGACAAAATCAGAGCCGCCGCATCTCAGAGCTGTGAATGGTGCTATTATTATAGAGAACTTTAATTGGTCTTCACACCACAAAACAAGATTTCTCTTCTGTATGTCTGTGGCAGTCTGTAAATATTTTCTCGGGTGGCCAGTTTACACCAGATTTTCTTCTGTTTTCAGCATCTCCCTCCTAATGGTTTGTGATTTCTTTACAGGCCATTGAGTGCTGATAAAGAGGGTCTTATCGCTTCTTTTTGCACACACTTGGGTTGCATCCTCCCACTCAGAGACGAAACTGTGGTGAAAATGGAGGCATGTTTGCAGCACTCATGTTACAATGGCAAAGCAGAAAATAAAGTCAGTCTAAGTCAGCAGAGTGTCTTGGAGGGGATTCAGGACAAGTCATGTTATGCAGGAAGATATATAACCACTACCAGAGGAGGCATTGCAATGGTTATACTTATAAATGCCTCATACAGCAATGTCAGTCTATATTATATCTGTTTATGCAATTTCCAAAATATGCATACATAAACAGGGTCATGCCAAGGAGGTCTATAATACATAGAGAAAGCTATCCGTTACGATTTCATTCTTTGCAGCTGGTGTATTTTCCACTTAAATTCACACAACGTATGTATCAGCATCAAATGTGATATATAATATATCATGGTTCGCTCATGGAGGTGAGGGAGTTTTGTAAGAATCTTCATGGGTTGGTTTTGCTGAATCTTCACTTTGACTCTTCAGTGGTTTCTCTGGAGAATCTGCAGGCTGCTTTAAAGTGAGCAAATTTCAGATGAATTGCCAGTCATGTATAAAACCAGATTCATCTCTTTGTTGCTCTGTTCTCATTAAGTGCTGATGTAGAGTTGGTAAGTGTTGCCGGGACATACTGTCTGCCCCTCACTGCTTCGGTTATTGACTGGAGTTTAGTGTGGCATACTAGGTCAATGACCCTCCATATGGCTTGTTTTAGTCACCTGAGAGGAAGGAGGATAGTATTCCCTTGTGAAAAAATACATGTCAGCATACTAAAAATTGAACTTACTTACTATGATATAATATACATCTTAAAGGTCTACTAAGCAAATTTTGCCAAACGGTGTTGAAGTGTATGGAATGCCAAACCTGCCATAATTATAAATAAATAAATAAATAAATAAATGAAACAATCAAAAATCAAAAAAATCAAAAATAAATAAATAAATATACAAAGTAAAAAAAAAGCAAAAATAAATAATTATTTATAATTTTATTTACTTATTTATGTTTTTTTCTACATTTATTTGTTTTTTGTTTTTTATTTATACATTTATTTACACTTTTATTTAATTTTCGTATTTATTTATTTATTTCCACATTTATTTATTTCTACATTTCTTTATCCATAGGGTAATGAGGAGGGCGTGTTTTACCTCAGGAACAGCAATCAAGCCTGACTAGTCAAGGGGTAAACTTTGAGGCCACAGTGAAACCTTGTGGTGTCCAAATGTACAAGAAGTGTAGCCTACTTCAGGGGTCTCCAATCTTTTTTACACCACAGACCGGGGGGGTTGGATCTATTAATTTATACTGTTATCAGCACATGTTGAAGTAGATTCGTCTCTTGTCGTCTCTGAGAGAATATGCACTGTTGATGCAGCATTAGAAAACTCTTTTTTATTACTTTCACTTTCTGTAGGCTATGACTGAAGTAAGTGAAAGCTCGCCTTCATGGTTTAAAACAGAAATATTTGCAGTATTGTGAGGTAACCACAAACCCCCATGCGCAGGGATACATGGAAGAGGAATCAAATCGGTATGTCGCACTGTCTGAAACACGTCTCATCACCACATGTTGTTCGGGAGGGTTTCAAGAAAAATTCTCCTAGCTAAACAAACTCCAGCATATTCAGTTGTCAGACATGACTGGAACTTCAAATGGCACTGGCTTCTATGGTCAGATGAAACTAAAAAATGAGCTTTTTAGCAGCAAACACTCAAGATGGGTTTGGTGCACACAGGGATAAAAAAGTACCCTATGTGTACAATGAAATATACTGCTGTATTTTTGATGTTGTGGGCCTATATTTCTGCTAGAGGTCCTGGACATCTTGTTTAGACACATGGCATCACTGATTCTATCAAATACCAACATATAAAGTGACTGACTCTGTTAGAAATCTTATAATGGGCCATGTTTGGATCTTCCAACCATACAATAATCCAAACACAAACCTAAAAATCAACACAAAAATGGGTCACTGGGCACAAAACCATACTTCTGCTATGGCCATTCCAGTCCTCTGACCTGAATCCTGCAGAAAATGAGTGGAGTGAACTGAAGAGGAGAAGCACCAACAGGGAGGTGGGAATCTAAAGGGTCTGGAGTGATTTTGGATTAAAAAAAAAAATGGTCTCTGATCTCTTGTCAGGTGTTTTCTAACCTCATCTGGCAATATAGGAGAAAAATTAGAGCTGTTAAACTTGCAAATGGAGGTTTCAAAAAGTACTGAATAAAAGGGTACTGTTAATTGTGGCCAATGTGTATTAGAATAAAACATTTATTTCATAATGATATTTCCCCCCATTTTAAATTCTTATTCTTCAATGAAAGGTTAGCTTTTTGTGATTTAAAAAAAAATAAATAAAAGATTAAAATAATTAACAATGCAGATTAATTTTCACAGCCTTCTTTGATCATATTTACCAAGGGTGCCAATACTTTTGGCCACGTCTGTATGTACAGAAAGCTTGAAATGTCTACTTTTAAAAACAATTCAAACAAATATTATCTGATTATATAATCCGTATGAAGGTAAGGAGACGTACAGTTTCTCCTGTCTTACCTCATTATCACTAATGTGATCCCGCCTCACACTGAGCGCTCAGTTCACATGTTAATGATCTGAGGTCAGCCAGGTAATATGCAGATGACCCCGAAAAATGGCATCAAAACATTAAGCTTCATCATAGAATTTAGCCTACTTTCTTTTTCTGCACATTGGATGATGGCGCTACATGAGTGAAGACACTCTCTGGACAGCGAGGACTCTTCTCGGAGTGACTCAGATGCAATTTAAACAGCCACTAATATACTTCCTGACAGTAGCCTTTAATTCTTAACTTCATGAGTTAAAATGTTGCTCGGCTATATATAAAAATCTACATATTTTTTAAATGTTTTTTTTCCAAACAGGCTATTGTCAGACTAAAATCTGCTAGAATTCAGAGTAAAATATTGGTTGAAATATGAAATATCTCCTTACAGGCCACTTTTAGTTTTAAATGTTGTACCAGGTGTGTATATGAACTATGCTATACAGGTGCTGGTCATATAATTAGAATATCATCAAAAAGTTGATTTATTTCACTAATTCCATTCAAAAAGTGAAACTTGTATATTATATTCATTCATTACACACAGACTGATATATTTCAAATGTTTATTTCTTTTAATTTTGATGATTAGAGCTTACAGCTCATGAAAGTCAAAAATCAGTATCTCAAAATATTAGAATATTTACATTTGAGTTTGAATAAATGACCATCCCTACAGTATAAACTCTGGGTATCTCTTGTTCTTTGAAACCGCATTAATGGGGAAGACTGCTGACTTGGCAATGATCCAGAAGACGAACATTGACGCCCTCCACAAAGAGGATAAGTCACAGAAGGTCATTACTGAAAGGTGTGTCTGTTTACAGAGTGCTGTATCAAAGCATATTAAATGCAAAGTTGACTGGAAGGAAGAATTTGGGTAGGAAAAGGTGCACAAGCAACAGGGATGACCGCAAGCTTGAGAATACTGTCAAGCAAAGCTGATTCAAACACTTGTGAGAGCTTCACAAGGAGAGAACTGAAGCTGGAGTCAGTGCATCAAGAGTCACCATGCTCAGACGTCTTCAGGAAAAGGGCTACCAAGCCACTTCTGAACCAGAGACAACGTCAGAAGCATCTTACCTGGGCTGTGGAGAAAAATAACTGGACTGTTGCTCAGTGGTCCAAAGTCCTCTTTTCAGATGAAAGTAAATTTTACATTTCATTTGGAAATCAAGGTCCCAGAGTCTGGAGGAAGAGTGGAGAGGCACAGAATCCATGCTGCTTGAAGTCCAGTGTGAAGTTTCCACAGTCTGTGATGATTTGGGCTGCCATGTCATCTGCTGGTGTTGGTCCACTGTGTTTTCTGAAGTCTAAAGTCAACGCAGCCATCTACCAGGAAGTTTTAGAGCACTTCATGCTTCCTGCTGCTGACCAACTTTATGGAGATGCTGATTTCATTTTCCAGCAGGACTTGGCACCTGCCCACACTGCCAAAGGTACCAAAAGCTGGTTTAATGATCATGGTATTACTGTGCTTGACTGGCCAGCAAACTCACTAGACCTGAACCCCAGAGAGAATCTATGGGGTATTGTCAAGAGGAAGATGAGAGACACCAGACCCAACAATGCAGATGAGCTGAAGGCCACTATCAGAGCAACCTGGGCTCTCATAACACCTGAGCAGTGCCACAGACTGATCGACTCCATGCCACGCCGCATTGCTGCAGTAATTCAGGCAAAAGGAGCCCCAACTAAGTATTGAGTGCTGTACATGCTAATACTTTTCATTTTCATACTTTTCAGTTGGCCAAGATTTCTAAAAATCCTTTCTTTGTATTGGTCTTAAGTAATATTCTAATATTTTGAGATACTGATTTTTGACTTTCATGAGCTGTAAGCTCTAATCATCAAAATTAAAAGAAATAAACATTTGAAACATATCAGTCTGTGTGTAATGAATGAATATAATATACAAGTTTCACTTTTTGAATGGAATTAGTGAAATAAATCAACTTTTTGATGATATTCTAATTATATGACCAGCACCTGTAATTACCTTGTTTATAATATGAACTGGCAGCTGCTGCGTGGATCTGTCAGATTAACAGCACGTAGATTCACCTATTTCTTCCGAAATACATGAAAGTAAGTTTTTAGCTGGGAGAAAAACAGATTAAACTTTAACCTACACAATGTGTAGGCTATTTAATAGGAATAAAACACATCATTGATTATTATTGTCGCTTTCCATATCAGTGTGTTGCATTGTCGTCTTTCTTTCACTTATTGTGAATTTCACTGACATTGTAGTAGGGTCGCTTTGTGAAAACATCTAAATGGATAATTATAGATATAGTAAGACAGAAACTTACTTGTTTCCCACTCATGTTGGTCTGCTGTATTCCCTGAAAAGGTAAACAGGTGTTTCGGGTCTCAGTAAATTGACCGTCATCGCCATCTGCTGTTTTTGGAAAAGGATGTTGCTCAATTGCATTTGTGAGAAAATCAGCCTGCATGCATTTGTGAGACAATCAAGCCAAGTTTCCTCATAAAATGGCAAATGAGTCTCACAGTTGTAGCACAATACATATATTCGTCCATACCCCCTGCATTTTTGCTCAAATAGAGTTTTGTATTTGCAAATTACTTTGCGTTTGTTTGAAAGTCAAGTTTTTCTTTGCCAAGCAGATTGTGTTTATTTGCAAAACGCTGGATTTGTTTGATGAATATTAGCACAACATCCGCTCTATAACCTCGTAACTATTTTGATATCTCCACCCCAAAGGTACGTACAAAACCATGGCTACGACAATCGCGGAAACAAGCGAAGATGACGCACAAGTATATTCAAGCAAAAGCCAACACAGATAAATTGTGTGAAACAATGCTAAATCAATGTTACTCACCTATTAAGAAGAAACAACGCAAACTTGGTGTCCGATTCCAGGCCATCCCACCCTTACTGCTGATTGGCTACAAGTGTATTTTGGAACTCACTCTGACACTGTGGTCAAAAGTGTTTATCAAATTTTGCTAAGTGCAGTGGTATGAGTAGTAAGCAGAGGAATCACTAAATTAAATATAAATGAATGTTACAACACAATACATTTTAAATAAATGTAAAATAAATATCCCCCTTATTTGAGGGATTTTTTTTTTTTTTACACAGTACATTAGAGTTTTTATGTAACCTTTAGGTACAACACATTTTAATTTAATCACTTTTTAAGTTGTTTTTATTTACCTGTTTGTAAGCACTGTGCAGTGTTAATGTTCAAACTGTGTATTTACAATGTTAAACTTACTACCATTAACTTCCATTTTTATGCTGATGATACGCAGATTTATATCCACTCTAATCCGGGTTAAGATGTGAACATTTTCCTTATCTCACACTGTCTTTCTGAGATTAAGTTGATGTCTGAAAATTTCTTGTGTTATATCTGAATAGTTCCAAAACAGAAGTTGTTTCTCGGCTCTCCCTATAAACTTTGTAATGCTGGATCTTTATCTTTGTCTGTTGATGATGTTGCTCTGGAGTTATAAAGTAAATTAAAAAAATCTGGGCATTATTTTTGATCCCAGCTTGTCGTTTGAGCCTTTCGTGCTGAACACTGTTAAGACCTCATTCTTTCATCTCAGAAATATTGCATGGCTACGACCTATGCTGTCTTTCTCTGTTGCAGAAAGGCTAATTAATTATTTTGTTTTTTCCCTCTAGATTATTGTAACACCCTTCTTATCGGAGTCTCAAAATTTTGTATTAACAAACTTCAATATTTACAAAATTCTGCAGCCAGAATTCTGTCAGGGGTCAGGGGTGTTGATCATATAACTCCTGTTTTGGAATTGTTGCTTTGGCTCCTGGTTAGATTCCATATTGATTTTAAAGTTCTTATGTTAACATACGCTGCATGGTCTGGCTCTTCAGTACTTGGCTGAGCTTTTAATTCCCTATACACCTATTCGCAATTTGCGATTTTCTCAGAGTGGTCTTTTAGTCGTTCCTAAAACACAACTGCATTCTAGGGTTGATCGGGCATTTTCATCTTACGCCCCCAAATTGTGGATTTTTTTCCCGGCTGACATCAAGGAAGAAAATGCGTATTTTTAAATCTTGTCTTTTTATTTCCGTCTTGCTTTTAACTGATTGTTATTCTTTATTTTTGTGTTTTACTGTGGATTGTTGTGTTTGCTTGTGATGTAAAGCGCTTTGAGAAAGTCCTTTTTAAAGGCGCTATAACAAATAAAATGTATTATTATTATTATTAAAGTGGCTAACAACAATAAATGTTCTTATTAGGAATAAAACTGCCTCGTTTTTGAACTGTGCAGAGCTGTAGCTGAGTAGGTATGCCTACTACGCTACTGTATTTTAATGTTGGTCATTATGGTGGTATTTATGCCAAGTTCACACTGCACGATTTTAGGCCAATTTTTCACTCACCGACAGGTTTTGACAAATCGCCAACAAATTATCAAAGACGCAATCTGAGAGAATTTAAAATCACGCTGTGTGATTTCAGACCAACAAAATGCTTTTGTTGTGTAAATATACAACCAACACACATATAAAGTTATCAGTTTTTATTTGAAAATGGTGTCATGTAAACGCTACAAGTGTACTTTAAGTGGCCCTTAACTTCATTAATATTATATTACTTGCAAGTTCAGTTTTCTAAAAATATACACTTTTAAGATTTTAAGAACACTCTTAAAAATAAAGGTGCTTCACGATGCCATAGAAGAACCTTTTTTTCTAAATGGTTCCATAAAGAACCTTTAACATCTGAAGAACTTTCTGTTTCACAAAAGGTCCTTTGTTGAGAAAGAAGGTTCTTCAGATTATAAAAAGTTAAGAATGGGATGGTTCTTTAAAAAACCTTTGACTGAATGGTTCTTTGTGGAACCAAAAAGTGGTTATTCTATGGCATCGCTGTTGAAGAACCTTTTAAGCACCTTTATTTTTAAGCATGAAACACTACAAGTGTACATTAACTGTTTAAGATGTCTTGAATTGGTTTTTACTTTCCTTCAGTGCCTGAAGAATGAAAATGAGTAGTATCGATGTTGGTCTAAACACAGCAAATGGAATTTGAGAATAAACAGTAATTTGTTTGCAAATTTATGCTAATGCAGTGTATGCTAATATCGCATTGATGGGAATTAGCCATTCAGTCAGTAAATATGGGCAACACAAGGTCATTCACGCCAATGACCATTTTCACAAACTTAATCCAATAACCAAGATCTGGATAAGTATAAATACAAGGGTTGAATGTAGCAGATGACAGCCATGAAACGTTAGTCCATGCCGAGGTGAAAGCACTAGCATACTGAGGGAAGTTAGCACCATGCACATTCCCTGTCAACATCACCCTCCTGTTGACACCCATTATACTGGTGTTAATGAGAAACTGGTGACTCTGAGATCTCTTGACCCTGTCTCCACTCCTGACAACGATATGGAGTCTAACCACCCATCGCTTGCCCACTGCAGCTTCTCACTCCATGCCTGTTTTCCCAAAGGAAATGGACAGTAAACAGAGTTTGTGTTGAACTTTTCTTTTTCCTTTTTTTTTTTGTAGTCTATTGAGCATTATTGATTTTGCCCATTATGAGTGAATTTGAAAGCATCTGTGCAATACTAAAGCAGTTTTGTGTTTTGACATTTCAGGTGTCTGTGATGTACTTTTCCCACCTTCCAGCAGCAATCACAAGTATAATTGGATGATCTGATGGAAATCTATAAAAGAAAACTAAAAAAAAAATAGAGACATTTTCTGATCCAGAAGGCAGAGCAGAAAAACAAATGACTCACAAATGAGAGGAAAACAGGGGCTTATGAAAACATGACTGAATTATTCTGAATTACAATCAATTGAACTTTGTTTTTGTTTTGATGTAATTATTGACAGACTGTGTATGACGAAGTAATTATGAACTATGAAATCAACATTCTGCGGGCATATGTTGCTATTTGACAGTGATGACCAATTTTTCAGAAGACATTATCTCCAAAATGCTTGAACAATTAAACCCGACATAAAACATAATTACAGTATATTAGATACAAAATATCAAATATAGCATATAGATATCCTCAAACTAAGGGACATAGGCTAAAAGTTATAAATCATTTGTTTTGTCTGTTACAAATGAGATCAATGCATATGAATTCTGTTTATCTGCAATAACCCTATTAAAAAACAAACAGTTTCTACATGCATTTGATGCAGTAGATAAACTAGGATAAGAGAGTCTCATCTAAGGTGACTGGTAGCATATTTCACAAGACTTTTGCAGGATAATGCACACACACACACACACACACACACACACACACTATACATATAATTCAGAAAAATGGTTCTGTCTTCAGCTAGTCTAAGAAATAATTATTTTAAAAAAAGAGTGTAAAGAAGTTTTAAACGTGGCATAAGTGCAGAGGAGGCATAAAAAGCAAAGTAAGGAAGTTAACAGTTTGTAAAATGTATCTGCAAAGGCATTCAACTGTATAACACTGTTTCCAGACAGGGAACAAGGAAAAGAGAAAACGACTCATGATTTATTTGTTTATTCCCTCTGTTGTTTACAATTTGGCATAGGATGATATAAACTATAATACTGCTGTTTTGATCCTCAAGCTACCCCATGAGTAAATGTAAAGAGTAGAGCCCTTTTCATTTCATAGGTGAAGGCAACCGCATCCATTTATATATTTATTTTGGACTGAGTTTCCCCACAGCATTACTGTGCAGAGAGCATCACTCACAAGGAAATGTTTCTGTAATTTTACCTGGCTGTTAAAAAGAGGTCATGGTTGTCATTGATGATTTCAGCATGGTTGTTTTGGTCCTTGAAGGAATAGTTTATGACCACAAAATAGTTCATCACCCAAAAATTTAAATATGTTGAACATTCACTCACCTAGATCTCATCTAAACTCATCTAGATATTTGATGGCATAAGTATGAGTACAGCAAATTTTTTATTTGTATTTTATTTTTATTTTTTTTTGGGGGGGGGGGGGGGGGGGGGCTCCTCATCCAACACCAGTGTGCAAACACCAGTGTGCAGTATCCACCTGGATGATGCAACAGCAGACAATGATGCCGTAGTGCACCAGAACACCCACCACACTCCGGGTTATTGGTGGAGAGGAGACAGAGTGATGAAGCCAATCAGCAGATATGGGGATTGTTAGGAGACCATGATGGTCAGAGGCCAATGGGCAAATTTGGCCAGGATGCCAAGGTCACACCTCTACTCTTTTTCGAAAGACATCCTGGGATTTTTAATGACCACAGAGAGTCAGGAACTCGGTTTAACATCTCATCCGAAGGACGGTGCTTTTTTCAGTATAGTGTCCCCATCACTATACTGAGGCGCTACGACCCACACGTGATGTTTTATTAACAAATTTCGGGAGGAGCTCACACAGATAATTAACACGGCCAATTCCTCATCAGCAATCACACCGCCTATCCAATCAGCACGAGAGAGAACCCCTATAAATAATCAAGCAATCCTACCTTCATTATCTCTCGTCTTCCAGCATCCCTCCACCACCCCGACTCCTCACCTTCAGCCCGTTTCTACCCCAGCACGGGGAGGAGCACTCGAGTAGGGGGGGGACGCTCTGGGTCCGGGCTAAATGCCGAGCTCTGGGGACTCCTCTCCCCAGACAGGGGGAGTACCCTGGGCTCGGGAGCAATTACCGAGCTTGGAGCCCTCCCCCTGGACAGCACGCCAAATACGCATAATCTTTACTCAGTTTATTATAGGTAAGAGTGAACTCGTGAAAGACCACAGGGTGAGCACCCCCTGCTGGTCTCACTAGGACCTCTTCCAGCAGCAACCTACTTTTTCCAGGAGGTCTCCCATCCAGGTACTGACCAGGCTCAACCCTGCTTAGTGTCAATGAGTAACCAGTCTTGGGCTACAGGGTGACATGGCTGCCAGCTAACTAATCCAGTCATGGTAAATCCCATGATAGTTTTAGAATGACAGTGGATATGGTAATGTTAATATATTTGGTCTTGACAGACTAGATCTGGTGCACATGCTCTGAGCAAGTGTGGAGACATGCTAATGCCAGTACATGCGATGCTGCTGTGAATGTGTAAGAAATGCTGCTTTGGTACAAAATCCTGCAGACAGGTGGAGCTGGAGGAGATGGAGTCTTTTGGAGGAATTCTGAAAGAACAAGCTTACTGCAAACCAGACCATTTAAATGTTGAACAAGCAGCCTCATTGACCGAAAGTTAATAAATAAATACATTCTGATTAATTTAGAGATATACTGACAGTTATACAGGGCAGTTTAGATTTCTGACCATTGAATTAAAGAAGCACTGCAGTGTGGCCACGTGATTTGGACTTGAAATCATGCTGTGCTCATTTTCATTCATAACTTTAACACTTTAGTCATGCTGGCTTCACAGCTTCACCACTGTGCTATAATTAGGGGCCAAGCACCGAAGGTGCGCAGGCACCTATTGTTATCGTTAGCGTTCTTTTTTTCTTCCACAAGAAGTCTATGGCAGCCCATAGAAATGCTTGCGGGAAAGTTGTAAAATAAGGCACACTGATAGAGGACAGTGTCAATAGTAACCACAGCAAATTTGGAGTCTCTATCTCAAACTCTCTAGCGCCACCACTTGTCCAAAGTTTCACTTTTGAAATGCTAATAACTTTTGAACCGTAAGCCACAAAATGAAAATTCCCTTTTCCTCTGAATCCTTGGCTCGAGCCGAGTCGAATCAAGTCCAAAATTCAAAAAGCGTAAGGTTTAGTTTTTTTCGCTATATTCAATTGTTCGTAAAACCTACTTTGTCGAACTCGTCCTAGACGGTTCATCCGATTCTCACCAAAATTGGCTCAGATCATCTACAGACCATGCAGGCAAAAAGTTATGGAATTCAAGTCGATTAGTCCATCCGTTCTCGAATAATGCACAAATGAATTCTACAAAAAGCACACAAAAATGGATCTGAGGCTATATCGCAGCAACGGTTTGGCATATTGAGACGAAACTTGATGTGTGTTATAACAAGCATGGCCTGAGGCTACCTGCAGTGTTTCGGCGCTGTGCCACTTAGTGGTCAGAGATATGAAAAATGCATATTTTTGCTTATAACTTGAATGGTTAGGCTACAAAATCACAAAACTGGATTCTTTAGATTCGGTGCATCATGCTGAGTCCAACCATATTCCCATATCAGCCATTTTGGGAGTCGGCCATGTTGAATTTTGTCATAAAAGGCTATATTTTACGAACGCATTAACGCATTATTACGAAACTCGGTGTGGTTCTTCGGCACCATGCCCTGATGGTACTCAAAAAGTTTGGGGACAGCGCCACCTTTTTGTCAAAAGTTATAATGAAATTTCTAAAAATGCTAATAAATTTTGCTTACATTAGCCTATTGTAATCAAACTGATGGTGATAGATTGCTTGGGTCATGCTGAGAACATCAATACCAATTTTGCAATAATTGGCTAAACTTCCTGTTCGCCATTTTGATTTATGTTGAAAACCTACTTTTTCGAACTCCTCCTAAACATTTTTTCACCAAAATCGAGTCATATCATCTTCAGACCATGCTGACCAAAAGTTATGGATTTCGTGTCGATAGACAAAACCGTTTTCGCATACAACATCAACGAATTTGAGGCATGATGCCAAAATGACACTTGAGGCTGTATCTCTGCAATGCTTTGGCATATTGACACCAAACTTTGTGTGTGACATTGTCACCTCACACAGAACACACCACATCGATTTGAAAATGGTGACACCTTTTGGTCAAAAGTGGTATACTAATAAATCATATTGCTATAGCTTTATATTTGATTTTTCAGCTGTTTTGACTAAAAACATCCTAAAATGGCTTCAATTACCCATTTCTGCATACAACAGCAACTAATTTGTGGCATGACGCCATTATGACAATTGAGGCTGTATCTCTAAAATGCTTTGGAATATTCACACCAAACTTTGTTAGTGCCATTGTAAATTCACACAGAATACATTACTTAGATTTGATAACAGAGCCACCTATTAGTCAAACGTGATAAGCCAATAAATCATATTGATCTAGGTTTATATATGATTTTTCAGCCGTTTTGACTAAAAACATCCTAAAATGGCTTCAATTACTAATTTCTGCAGTTGGTCTGTTGCTTGCTTCTGTAGTGCTTGGCCCCGTCATTGCAGCTATATTTTTACATATATTTTTAATTTAAAAAAAATAAATAAAATAATAACAATCCCCTGTTCTTGCTCAATGATCAAACAATCTAATCTTAATGGTCCTTTCTTCCAGTAGAATTTATTATTAATTTTAAAGTAATTATTCATGCACATCCCACATACATGCAACTTTGCTGTGGAATTTGACCATGGATTTATTTTGATGTGCTATATTGACAGAAGCTCAGCATATTTATAGACAATAGTTGTGATTAATCATTTTATATCAGCTCAGTATTAAAATTAGATTTTTTTTTTATTATTATGATACCATGGCTTTAGTTTCATTAAAACAACTCTGAGCTGATGAGAATGACCTTTGCTAAACTGTCCTTGCCTGATTTTCACATCACAGTCAGGAGATTGAAAAGATATTTAAATCCAGATAATGTGCTGCTAACCCTGCCCCTCAAACTTGCCTTCATTTTTTAAAAAGAAACTCCGTAACCCTACAATGAAAAAAAGCTCCCAGTAGACTGGGTAATTCCAAGGTGTTAGCATGACTATTTCTGATCTTTTCAAAAGATGCACATGAAGGAGAAAAATTCCTTTCAATTTATTTAAAATATACACTATCAGTCAGAAGGTACAAGGTCACTTGCACTATACCAGCAACTTTTAAATGTTTCAGACAAGCCTGCCAATCAAACAAGCTAATTTAGTGTGATTTAATCATAAAATAAAATAAAATAACACGATGCAAATATATTTAGTTAATGACACCCCCTGTCCTGTATAAAACAATACATTGACCTCTAGAATCACTTTTTGTCTATTCAATGATATACTCAACTGCAGTGGCTTTACTCAAATATTGATAAATGTGTCTAATTCGAAAAAAATATATCGGTATAACATGATTTTAATCGATTTAATCAGTCTTCAGGTGACTAATGATATAGTCTAACTGTTGATATTGTACAAGCAATGTGGTGGGTCAACTTCTTTTCAGGCTGGTGAGAGGAAAGAGGAGAACTAATCATAGCTTGTCTATAGAGAAACATGTCTACAGTGTACAGTCCCTAGATGGTGATTCATTGCGAGAGACATGTCATTATCTTTCCAGATGTTCAGCACCCTCACTCATGCAGAAAACCTACGCAGTGTGACAAATGATGTCGGCTTACAAGATTAATAACTATCAGATAAAAAACAAAAAAGATTTAATTATTATGATGTGATAACAAAGAAAGAAAAGATTTATACTCAGAAAATGAACAAATCTAACAGTTTGATCAATGTTGATAAAAAAGTGCTAAAATAATCACCTGGAGTGAAACTGTATGTCTGTATGCACTTTTAGCTCAAGTGACTTAATAATGAAATTCTCCGTCACAAATTTTCTCCTAAAATATCTTAGAAGAAATAAAAATGGTAAAACAAAATATAGCTGCAAGCAACAATTAAGGGGCCAAGAACACCAATGGCATTTTACAAAGAGTGGTTTAAAAGTCTTAAAAGAATTACTAATAAAGCATAAATTATTTGTGAGCGTTAAGCACTCCATAAAGGCGCTGGCACTGGATTATTATGTGCCATATTGTCATACGTGTACTATTCATTTTTAAATATTGCCAATACGAATATATTGCGACACCCCTATTTAACATGATAACAATATTTCATTTTAAATATCACGATTATCATCAATACTGGTATATCACGACATCCCAACTCCCATCCGGGTCACGCCACTAGTGCAACTGGTTCTGTTCAGCTCACTGTAAAATCCTAGCTTTAGAAAGTAGCTCCAGTTGTGAGTGGCATGAAGCTGAAATTTTGATGTTACAACAAGCAACAAAAATTACCATAGTCTCTTCAAAACTATCCACTGTGAAAACTGTGTGAAATCACTCTATGGCTATTTTCACGAACAAATCATGATTCACGAATAATTTTCGTACTAAAATTTATTATAAATTTATGAAAAATGTAAGAGCGATCCATATAACAATTTTTCTCTGGCCCAGCTTTTTCTTGGCCCACATACCACAATGACTTACGGCCCTAGTGTGTACCAGGTCTGGATTCCAGACAAGGGCCACACATGGGCCATAACTGGCCCAATTCAGGTCCAGTTATGGTTAATTAACTTGGCTTAGACACTAGGGCCGTAAGTCATTGTGCTATGTGGGCCAAGCAAAAGCTGGGCCGGAGAAAAATTATGTGGATCACTCGTATGTGGGCCAAACAAAAGCTGATTGTGTGG
This sequence comes from Acrossocheilus fasciatus, assembly GCA_036784905.1. Lineage (NCBI taxonomy): Eukaryota > Metazoa > Chordata > Actinopteri > Cypriniformes > Cyprinidae > Acrossocheilus > Acrossocheilus fasciatus. The sequence continues at coordinate 27,568,615 of CM071955.1, read as the reverse complement.
GCCAGAGCTGGGCCAGAGAAAAATTGCTATGTGGGATGTGAGGTCCTGTATGACCATAGCTGGCCCTATACTCTGGACCAGATGGGTTCCACATGTCAGCCTCAACAAAACCATAACCAAGCCACTTATTTAATCATGTTTAATCAGCAAACCAAGTTGAATGAATCTCACACCTAACATACAGCGTTATGGTCAGTTCACACTTTCACAAAAACTATAAAAAACTATAAAAAAAAAAACAGGCTTATTTGTTTTGCTTGATCAGTGTGTTGACCCTGTTGGAGTATGGCAGTGTGAATTGGCTTTTAGGTGCTTTGGAAAACAAAACAAAAAAACAGTAAAATAAATATATATCTGCTTAATGTTCATGCAATTAACACAACATTCTTAAATAAGGTAGCTTCTCTATTTTTGCTGTATTCAAGTGTTCATGTCCCTGAATAATATCTGTATGAACCCAAGTCTGAAGAGTACAACAATGTCTAGTAGACAGCAATCCTTGTGAGTGAGAAGTCTGGTGTGGAGGCTCGATCTTGAACTGACTTCTGTCCAGGTTTTCCATCTTCACGAACTGCCCTGAAATACAATTCAAACAAACAATGTAGTGTGAGGCTCTTACATTCACAATGTTCATTTTGGCCTCGGTGGTGAAGTGTGCAGAAAATTCTGCTGGACTGAAATTTAGTGAACAGTATTCAAGAGTGCAAATAATATTTTAAGTTTTAAGTATCTTTCAGGCTTGCGTGTGGTTTCCACAAGCAACAAAGTCTGCTTGAACAAAAACTTCACTACATTTACAGTTTAGAAAACAGTATACATACAGACCATTACAATTTAAAGTGAGGAGCGTTCGCAGTACTCTGGTTCCGTCTTACCATTATTAATTTTATTTTCAAAGAACTTTTTTATTATCCTCTGTGTCTTTTTTCGAATTATGATTGACCCCTCTGTAGGTTGTTGTGTATGAAGCAGAGCAGAGTTAAACAAGATGGCCTTGTAGGACATACAGGAATATTTGATATATTTTTTGAATATTTGATAAACTTTTGAATGTTTGAGGTTTTACTTGCTAGTCAGATGGTTCATGGTGCTTTGAGATCCGCTCCACTCCAGCTCTGCAGCATAGCCATCAGCATGGAAGAATAGGAACAATATGTCACATAGCCAACAAAATGTAGTATACAATGTCAGGATATGTGACGGCCCGAGTGGTGGCCGCACAAGAGTGGTAATGTGGATGTATCATCTCTTACACACAGCACACGCATCCACACGTATCCACAAACATGCATTTTTATACATATCTATATGAAGGATGTTCAGTCATTTAAGGGTAATCTTTATTTAAATCTTCCTCTGTCATTTGCATTCACTTTGGCTTTAGTTATAATAACCACATGAAACACAATATTCATTAGTTCTTTATTGTTAGGTTTTCATGTTTACATTTACAATCCATCTTTATATACATTGTTGCTGATTTGGAGTGCACACGAATTAGTTGCGTTGTATCTGTTACTTACATTTGTTTCTATTTTGAGTTTGTTCACCGGTGACGTGTGGCGATCTTCAGGTGTTGTCTGCTGCTGCTGCATCCTGGTGTGATGAAAATTAGAGTCCGGGCAGGAACAGAGAATTTAAGCATTAGTGGTTCTGCCCGGACATACCATTCATTGAGGTTGCCCGGGGGAGGAGGAAAAGTTGATTTCTTTATTAATTGATTTATGTAGTTGTATATTTATGAGATGTAATTACATTTTGTTTTCTTTATCTTGATCTAATATGTTTCTTTGTCTGATTTGAATTTGACTTGTGTAATGTTACTTGTTGAATGTAAAAGTTTTGTTGCTTTCCCTCTTAATTTGTAATGGGCCCATCTTTTGCTTTATAAGCTGTTGCTTTGTTCGTTTGTGAGGTCAGTTTTTAGTTGTTGGGTTTTTGTGTCTGTCTGGATAGTTTGATTTCATTTTCTTTTGGTTTATTTGTTGTATAATTATGAGTTTGTAAAGTTATCAGTTTGGGGCTGAATAAAGACCCAATTTTTTGGTGAAAGCTGGTGTTCCTTGTTCCTGACTTCTCGGTCCCTCACAGGATAACATTGGGATTTTAGTCAACAATATTTGAAATGGATTTTAAATGTGAGTCAAGATCGGCAATACTTATATGGCCCACATGATCTACATTTGACATCTGGATTATGTGCCGTCTTAAACCTGTTACCACCTCTGCCAAACCTGGGCCATGTTTGGCCCACATGCTGTATGCCAGTGCCAGATGAATGGCAGATTAATATAATATATATATGCATATGTATATAACAACAGGATATACTATTCTATAATATACTATATACTATCATATATCATATAATATCATATGAGGCATGAATATAATTTTGCATATATGTACACACATCCCAGGCAGCAACATAGTTCTGGTCCAGATCCAGCCCACATCTGGCCCATGTGAAATCCATGCGGGCCAGTTGTGGGCCAGATCTGGGCCGACAGTGCTTGCTGTCTGGGATAATTAAACACAACATGAGCTTTATGTTATGCATTTTAAAAATATATTTTAAAAATATATTTAACAGTGTTTCACATATATGTGAATATATTACCTTTCTGTATGGGAAAACATTGGTATTTTACTCAAAAATATTTGAAATGGATTTTAAATGTGGGTCAAGATCGGCAATACTTATGTGGCCCTCATATCTATGTTTGACATCTGGGCCAAATACTACGTTTGATACCTGTCCCATGTCTTGTGTGCCGTCTTAAACCCGGTACCATCTCTGCCAAACCTGGACCATGTTTGGCCCGCATGCTGTATGCCAGTGCCGGATGAATGCCAGCTGCATGCCAAATCTGGGCCAAATTTGTTTGCTGACTGGGACTCAAAACCACACATCCAAAAAAACCCCCAAAAAAAACAATCACTCTAGGTGAGCTGGTTTTAAGAATGGCGCACTTTGCCTTGCTCAAGAACCTTGCCACATATGTTCTCATCTTTAGAAAGTGACATGTTTGTTTGCTGAGTGATAGTTGATATTCTCTTATATTGAGATAGTATAGGCAAATTTTATGGAAATAACTAACCTCGGGCAAGCGTTCACTCACTTAGAATATTCCAGATTCATTAACTTTAGAATGAGGTTAATGAATTTGGTTTCAACAGTTGGAAAACAAGTCGTCTGGTCTAGCTGTGTCACCTTTGGTAACCCTTATAAATCACAACACCTGTTTCTCACTCATAAAGTATTTCTGGTACCTCTATTCTATAGTAGTCCTCACAAGAGAGTCTTTCAATTACAGCATCTAAAGCAGTAGTATTCTCTCTTCTGTTGGAGAGCTGTGTGAACACACCATGCAATGCACTGATGAAAATCAATAGGAAGGTAATTCCACATTTGCACAATTGATTATTTGAGCTTTAAACTCATTTTGACATTTTATGGGTCTTTTCTTTCTTGTAGGGTAGACACAACGATTTTCAATAAAGTCAAATGTTCAGCACACTGAAAGACCTATTTTCTTTTAGAAAAAGAGAACTGTTAGATCTATTAAATTATATTGTAGTGTAGGAGCAGTGGGTGTGTTTTAGTCATAAAATATTGTTTGCCTTGGTACAATGTCAATGTTATGTGACACAACTACTCATTCAATGAACCTGCACAATTTATACTTGATTGTGTTAAGTAATTTTGTGTACACAGAAAGCAACCATCACAAACGAGATCCCTTTAATATCGCAACTGTTTCTCAAAGACAGGAAAAAATATGGCAGAAAAGTTGAAATATGGCACACTGATTAGGCTTCAGAAAATGTTGTGGCATTTTGGGGGTCCTTGTCCTTCACTAAATCTGGGTCAAATCATGCTGGTCAAAAGTTATTAAAGCAAAATTATGTAACTTTATGTAGCCTACTTCCAAAAAAACGTTCGACTGGGTTCGAGTCCGTCTTTTGCCAAACTCACTTTTCTTCCTTTTCTCATCACACATCACATCAGAAAAGTGGAAATCAATTGCTTAACGAGTGTTTAATAATAATGTATTAATTAGGTAGCTTTGGTGTTACTTGAGTAAATCCATTGCAAATATTAATCTGTGGATTGAAAAGTATTCTAACTGCATTTTTGTCAGACAGTGTTTCTTCTGTTTTCAGCATCAGTGTTGTTGAGAATGGCAGCGCGGTTTCATCTGTCTTTAAACTAGTTTAAATCATGTGACATCTGTGGTTTGTATAAGAGAGCTCTGCTCCAAACTTGGAACGCTTCTCACAGCGCTGTTTAGTGGTCACCTGATCGCAGGGCCGTAACCACCATAGACATTGAGGGGGATAATAAGTAGAAATTGCCAAAGAGAGAGAGAGATGAAATGTGCATGTGTTAATTATCTGCATCTGTTTGTCTGTCCCCCTACAAACAATGAAACTGTGAATTTAGTCCTACTTCAAAAACACGTTGAGAAATATAGCCTAATGTAGCGATTCAGTATGGAAACTTCAATAAAAGTCGCGGGGTAGTGTTGACAACTTTCTGTGTGCGAGTAATGTGTGTGCGTCCATCAATTAAAGCATATTTATTTATATATATATATATCGAGACTTGCGAGTAAACGCATTTGTTCTGAGCTGGCGCTGCGCTGTCTTTAGGCAGAGCTAATAACGGTATGTGCAGCGCACTTCACACGAGTAGCGCTCTTCTGCTTTCAGTGCGCTAAAGAAATGGCCACGCATATGAGTTATCAAATTGTTGTCACTGTCACTCACATTTTACTAATGCATCTGGCCTAAAATTTAGTGCTGTCACCTTGTGTTGACATTGTGAAAATGTATGATTTGTAAATTATGATTGGTGGGCCACATATAGGCTAATAGCCTACATTTCAATAGACAAGTTGTGAGCCATTTGAAATTCATCCACGGGCCATATTTGGCCAGCGGCCGGACTTTGGACACCCCTGCCATAGATGCTATTTACAGTGAAAACAGTCATATGTACAGTGTAAAAAATGACCGGAAAATGCTACAGTAAAAACTTGTTCCCCTAATATATATGGTGAAATACCGTTTTTGGAAGTGAAAAAGAATGTAAACTTTACAGGGAAAAAACGTAAATTGACGGTCCCAGAATTCCCTGCTTTACTTTTCAAATTTTGTTTGAATTTGACGTTTTTTCTTTGAAATAACTGTTTCTTAGTTTTTTTTTTATTATTATTATTATTATTGGTTATGTTTATTAGGGTTGTATGTTACATCTAATGTTGTTAAATTAATGTTTATTGCAAATTTCAGTTTAATGAGTCTCACCATGAATGTGTTTAGTGTTTATGTGAATGACACTGTGCACCATCTATATATGTTATTATTTAAAAGCTGCTTGTGATGGGGTTTGGTACATCATGTGATTTTCTCATCACCACCTGCATTTGGTCATAATCAGTGTATTTCAAAGGTACCAAACAGATTTCAGTACTTCAGTAGGTTGGTAAATTAACATTATATCAGTTAATGAAATCACGGTATTTAACTGTAAATTTAAGTTAAAATCGTAATACCTACAATGTTGCAACCATATTTTTTATGGTATAATATTGGCAACCACAGCTGTCGGTTTTTTACTGTAAATTTTACAGATTTTTTTTTTTTTACAGTGTACTGTTTACACTAAGTGACAACAGCAGCATTTTATATATGTGCGATTTACACTAAGTGGAAATGGAAATTCTATTTACGTTATGTAAAAGTAGCAGATATTTGCAATAAGTGTAAAGAGTAGCTAATTAGATGGTATTATAAATATTGGCAGATAGGCCTACTATTTGCACCTCAGTATTGTTGTACATTAACAGGATGCAATAATAACATTGGTTTCTAGCAATTGATTTCCAATTTTCCGATGTGATGTGTGATGAGAAAAGGAAGAAAAGTGAGTTTGGCAAAAGACGGACTCGAACCCAGTCGATCGTATCATACACTGCTCCCAAGTGCATTATCTCACAGTACTCCCCCCTCCCGAAAGGCGCGACCCGTGCCGTAACAGTTCCACCAGGGAGGGAGGGAGGGAGGGAGGGAGGGAGGGAGGGGGGAGGGGGGAGGGAGGGAGGGAGGGAGGGGGGAGGGGGGAGGGAGGGATGGAGGGAGGGGGGAGGGGGGAGGGGGGGGCCCTCAGGACAGACATGGACTGGAACACAGGACGGGGACCTCCAGAGCGTAACAGACAGACGGAGGCCCTGGCAGGGCTGGGAGCTCAGGTGGTCAGGGCTGATGTCCTCGGGTCCCTCGGCCCAGCCACTCCACCCGGAGATCTACTACCCCCCCCCCCAAAAAAAATTTCCTAGGGGAATCCAGGGGCTATAAGGAGCCCTCCAGGGCTTAACGAACAGGACAGGACACTGGCCAGACACACACTAGACAAGACAAGACAGGATAGCCCTCCTGGGCTAAACAGACAGGGACAGGACAGGGACAGGACAGGCCAGACACACAGACAGGACAGCCCACAGAAACAGGCTCGGACAAAACGGCACTCCTGGCCGTTACGGGTGGACTTGCTACACTGGAACCCGGGAACTGGACTGGAGTCAGCGGTGGCCGGCGGGCTTGAGTCAGCGGCTTCCGGCGGGCTTGAGTCAGCGGCGGCCGGCGGGCATTGAGTCAGCGGCGGCCGGCGGGCTTGAGCTCCAGGCGGGCTTGCCATATATGCGCCAGGTGGGCTTGCCGTACGCACTCCTGGCGGGCTTGCCACACCCCATGTTGGCTTGCCCCACGCATTTCCAGGCGGGCTAGGGTGAGCCGCGGACGGCGGCGTGATCTCCCGCGAACGGCGGGTCTGGGTGAGCCGCGAACGGCGGGCTTCCTCATCGGCAGGGACCGGCGTGAGCCGCGGTCGGCGGGTTGGCTTTCCCCGCGGACGGCGGCAGACTTGAGGGAGCTGCCGACGGCGGGTGGGCTTTCCCCGCGGGCGTCGGCGTGATGTCCCGCAAACGGCGGGTCTGGGTGAGCCGCGGACGGCGGCGTGTTTCTCACGCGAACGGCGGGCCTTGGTGAGCCGCGGACGGCGGCGGCGGCGGCGCTTTCCCCGCGAACGGCGGCAGACTGGAGGGGTTCGCCACGAGGATAAACTTCAAAATAATAGTCTTTAATCATGACATCAGGGCAGGGCAGGGCAGGGCAAGACAAGGCAAGGATGACACAGACAGGAACACCGGGGAATAACGAGTAGACCAGACAAAAGCTAACTAAACAGGCAGGAACTAAATACACATGACAATTACTGATAATTGGACAAAACACAGCTGGACAAGACTTAACTAATAATCACACTTAACGAGGACAGGAACAAGACCAAATATGGACACAAGAGGCGGGAACACATGACACACACTACAGAGGGCGTGACATCTGCAGATGCTGAATATCATTGTCCAACGAGATGAAATGAACATTCTTATTCTCGAATTTTTTCTCGAAATTTAATGACTTATTTTTCTCGTAATTTAATGCATTTATTCTCAACATTTTATCTCGACTTTTTTTTCTCGCAATTTAACAATTTTTTTTTTCTCGAAATATAACAACTTTATTCTCGAAATTTAATGAGTTTAGTCTCAACATTTTATCGCAACTTTTTTCTTGAAATTGAATGACTTTAACCTTGAGATGTTTTTATTTATTTATTTTTTATGATTGCTTGGCCCTAATCCTCTTCCGTACATTCACTAATAATTTCATAGATTATTTCATATTTGTACACACAAGAGAACTTCTCATGGAAACATTTCCGATTTACAACACATGCATATGCACACAAATTAGTTCTCAAGTAAACTTACAAGGAAAATATGTGCTGAAATTATCACAGCATCGTAAAACTACAAGTAACGTGTCAAACATATTCTATTCACCGCAAATCACAACCAATCAAATCATATGTGGGTGGCTTCTCTCAAAATGCACTGCACAGCTGAATAATATAATGATTAGAACACAATACATACCTTATGTGTTTACTTCCGTGATGTTTCTCCAGTCCAGATGGCATCCTTTTTGTGCTTTCCGAAACATCTGGGGTTGTCATATAGTCATATACTGTCTTTTTTTTCTTCTTTTTTTCCAACATCCAAGTGAATCTTCATTCAAGTCTGATGTTTAATAAACATGAGAAGTAAGATTTTGGTCCAATGTGCTTTCAGTGTGGACGGGGCTATTTTTTTTTTTAAGCTAAACACTTTGTTTTGTCGCAGTTTAATACACAGAGACAAATATGTGTCAGACATTTGAGCTGATTATCTGTAAGAAAAAAAACAAAAACAAACACAGTTTAGATTAAAACCCGCAAAGAACTATGTAAGTATAATGAATTTATGGTGTATGTTTCTGTAATTATAGTGTACCTATAAGGAATGTACGTGTAGGTATAAGGGGACAATGTGTTTGGGTAATAAAGGGGTAACAACCAGATATGCAACCTGCAAAGAACTGCGTAAGTAAACTGAAGTTTTTTTTGGATGTTATACTTGTTCCTGGATGTTATACGAGCGCCCTGGGTGCCGGTGCAGAACCGGGACATTAAGGCGGCATCCAGGGTGGAACAGGAGATCCTTAGTGACCCTGGTGGGTCAGGGGACTCCGGCGGCCATGGCGGGTCAGGGGACTCCATGGGCCATGGCGGGTCAAGGAGCTTGGGAGGCCAAGGAGGAGCAGGGAGCTTGGGATGCCATGGAGGATCCAGGGACACGGGAGGTCTAGGAGGAGCAGGGAGCTTGGGAGGCCATGGAGGATCCAGGGACACGGGAGGCCTAGGAGGAACAGGGAGCGTCGGGGAAATAGCCAGCGGGGGCTCTTGGAGGCACCTTCTTGGCGCAGGCACAGGGGGGCGCTCTTGAAGCGCGGACTCTTGAATGCGCTCGGGCAGGATGTGCTGGATGTGACCAGCGGAAGCACAGGAGGGCTGGACGGGACCAGTGGAGGCACAGGAGGGCTGGACGGGACCAGCGGAGGCACAGGAGAGCTGGACCGGACCAGCGGGGTTGCCATATTTCTTGGCGGGCTTCCCATACTTCTAGGCGGGCTTGCCATATTTCTAGGCGGGCTTGGTGGTTTTGCCGTACTACTTGGCGGGCTGGCCGCATTCTGTGTCGGCGGGTTTTCTGTGGCCGCGGACGGTGGCGGGAATTCGTGGGTCGCGGCTGGCAAGTTGGTTCCGACTCGGGCCCGGACGCTTCCCAGACACCGAAGAATGGCCTCTCTCCAGCACAACCCCGCGGTGTCTGGGAGATCCTCGGGACGGTGGTAAGTGGCCCCGAGCCGAAACATCTCAATGATGACGGAGTCAGCCAGCGTCATTTTTTCGGCGAGCTCACAAAACTCACACGTAAATTTGAAAAAGGAGAGATCCAGGAGGGTTAGGGCGGCGACAGCTTCCACGAATTCCATCTTCTTTAGCGGTCGGATCTTCTGTTACGGTTCAGTGGTTGTGGCGTAGGATAAATTTAGATATAAATGAATGATGAGAGAATAAACGGTTTCAACTCACTTTTCCATTTATTTACAAAGTAGATCCGACAAACACAAATGGAGAACTCAAGGTTTATAAAGGAACAGGAACAAAAGAGCAAACAACGTAATACAAAACAGGTGGGGATAATGAAACGATAATTAATTAACAAGAAACGGAACCTAACCAAATAAGGAAAACGGGGACTTAGACAGGCAGACACGTTACAATACACTAAGTGCAAGTAGCTATAGCTTTTTACTACAAATAGCTACAAATATTTACACTTAGCATGATTTTCTGCTATTTATAATACTTATTGCAAATAGTGGCAATTATCTGCACCTCAGTATTTTAGTACATTATAAAACAATATGCAATAATAACATATTGAGTGTAAATTATAATTTGAATTCAAATTATTAAATGGATGTCACCTTGGGACAATAAATCCCTAACCCTATCTAATACTTTAAGTTCAACTTTTAGATTATTTCCTTCATAATTATTGAAAATACATGCCTTTCCGATGAGATATCTGATTTGAAAATGTAGGTAAAAAGTTGACAAAATGCGGATTCGAACCCGCACCGATCACGTCAAAAATGACTTCAACACGCACTTCACCATCTGCAACACTGGAGCTGTAATTGGACTGCGGTCTTTTGTATTACTTAATCACACGTTGCACTGACGACACACACACACACACACACACACACACACGTTTGTATTTCTATACTTGTGAGGACTTTCATAGGCGAAATGGTTTTTATACTGTACTTACTGTATGTGCTATTGTCCTACACCAACCCTACCCCTAAACCTACCCCTTACAGAAACCTTTTTGCATTTTTACATTTTGAGATAAACTTCATTCAGTATTTTTAATAATTTATTTGCCTTGTGAGGACCGGCCAAATGTCCTCACAAAGTCAAAAATGTTAGGTTTTACTATCCTTGTGGGGACATCTGGTCCTCACTCTGTGGGTCTTACAAGAACACACACACACACACACACACACACACACAGAGACATCTGATTGCACTGATCACTCAGGAACCGGTTTCTTGTTTTCTAGTCTGTGTTCCCTGTATTTACCCCTGTGTCACCGTTCAGACTCTGTTTATGCCTCGCCTGGACTATTGCTCTTGTACCTGGATTATCTTTCTGCCTTACCCTGTTGGATATTGTTCACTGATCGTCGACCCATACTTGTCCTAGGATTACTCTGTGTCTTGCCCATGCCATACCTGTTTGCCATTGTTTGACCCTGCCTGTGGTTTGACCACATCACTGTTTAAATAAAGCTTTGCACATGGATCTGCACGTCTCACGTCTCTTTGGCTCCGTTACAAGTAAAAGCTGACAGCCATCGTTTTCAAGCCATTTTATGTTTACAAAGATATCTAAGCGGGAGAGTTGTTTACTTTATTATTAGTCAATAACGCCATCATTTTTTTCATTCATACCGAGAGCTCACACGAAAACAAGATGCAGGATTTATCGCAAGAACCAATCACATCCAGTTATAACTGATCATATCCAATTAATAGCACGATGGAGGCATTGCCTCCTCTCATGTGATTTTCCCCCATTCATCTCAATGAGCCTCTAGAAAAGTCACCGCATGCTTTGGGGTCTCTGTTTTAAGTCTATGGACCGAAGGGAGGCAAGTAGTGATTGGAAGTTCAGATCATTTTACTGACTCTGACCTTTGAGTCTCGTTCAGCAAAATGAACAAATCTTTTTTCGAGTCATTTCGTTCATAATTAAAATGTTACGTGCTACTTCCCTAACACATCTACTACATATGCAAACGTTGATCACACTACAAACAATACAAAAGTATAATGGTATAAGAAACAGGAAAGATTAATTCATTGTTTACCTGGGTCTTTATGAATAGCTTACCTCAGCTCTTATCTGACAAGTCTTTGGGTTTGAGTCGTTTGTTCATCACGTGACAGCCTCATAAGCTAAACATATGCAGTCAGAGCCGGAAAGAGAATTGATTAGTTCATCTCTTGATTCTTTGGAGTCGTTTGTTCTTTTGTCATGTGACGTAACAGCACTGGATAGATAAATTAATTAATTTACAACCTTCCTTACAAACGGGTGCATAGTTATTATTATTATTTTTATTATTATTTACTCTTACAGTTACGTGATGCATTTCTGGTCTCAAATTGTAGCTTTTTATTTATTACAGTTTATAAATGTGTGATTCTCTTTCCAGCTCAGACTACATAGGTTACGCATATGGGGCTGTCACGTGATGAACAAACGACTCGAAAAACCCGAAGACTCAAAACAGGTGAACTAATTCAGTGCAGAACCTATAGGATGGTGTGCATGTGCGACTGAATGAATCATTCCCCGAGACGACTCGTTCTTCCCGAGTCACATTAAAGATTCGTTCAAAATGAACGAATCGTTTAAAAATGACCCATCACTAGAAGCAAGCCTCCGCTGTGACTTTACCTGTGGGTGTCGCTGTTGGACAGTGTTACTTTATAAAAACGAATGACTTTTAGACTTTTAGTATCATATTTAGTCATATTTGCGCTTTTTTATTTTTGTAATTTAGATTATTTTCTTATCCAATTTTGAGGAGAGGAGACACTGCCTCCCTTGCCTCCTCGGAGGAAACGCCCCTGGGCCAAATATCTCTAGGTTACAAATGTAACCCCATTTCGCCGAGGGAGACGCTGCATCGAAACGCTTTGGGAATGCCTACAGCGTGACCACGCTCTGAATCACGTGTGTAATCAGTCCAATGGATGGGCAAGATGTCACGTGCGGGGTGACGTAGAGACCAGGGAGCATAAAAGCACATGAGGTGGATACAGCGGCAGCTTCTGGTAGAATGAAGCAAGCGCTCGCAGGGATGCTGGACGTATGGCAATATGACGCAGCATCTTGTTCCCTTGGGGAACTAGGGTTACATATGGCGCTTTTCCATTGCATGGTACGGCACGGTACGGTTCACTTTTGAGGGGTTTTCCACTGTGTACAGTAACTGGTACGGTTGAGGTTCCAAGCAAACCGTACTGTTACCAAAACATGACGAATGGATCCAGCGAGAGCTTGATGGAGCGACGCAGAATGGAACAGTTTTTCAGCAGTCACAGTAGTAGAGGCGGTGCAACTATAACGACATGTGAATAATCCTGCCCACTCTAAAGTGGTACTAAACTGCAGTGGAAATGCAAACCTAGCCGTGCCGAGCCGAATTGTACCACGCAGTGTAAAACGCCAATACGTAACCTAGACACGTTCCCCTTCAGGAACTCGAGCTGTTTCAAAACGCTTTGGGAACGAGTATGTCCACGCTACCAGGCTTTCAAATCCCTGCCTAGTGTGGAAGAGCACTGCTAAGGTGAGAGAAAAGGAGCCAGAAGTGGCGCAAAATGCAGGCATAGAATCTGACAAGTAATAGGAGTGAACATCCCACAGCGTGCTGAAGTCCAACTTCTGGAGGAGGGAGCCTTGACCCCAAGGGAGAGGGGAGATCAGAGGACTCAAGGCTATAGATAGCATCCCGATACACCACTTAGAATAAGCTTCTCCTGGCTGGAGGCCTAAGCCTCAGCATACCATGGAGAAAACATGTAACTAGTGGGTCTCTCCTGAAAGACCAACCACCGAGAGGGGCGTGGTAAGCAGCGAGGGCTGCCACGGAAACCCTCCGGCGAGCTGGCGGTTGCTGCATGAAAAAGTGAAGGTTCACTTCAAGGAGTACAGTTTCCTCGTGGAGGGAGCACTGGACTGGAGTATGGTCTCAGCAACCTCAGCTGAGAGACCAGAACTTATGAGCTGTGCCCCCTGAGGGGCCACATCCACAGTTCCAAACTCCAGGTAGGGGGAAGGCCCCGCCTGAGAGAGGAGATCCCTCCTGATGGAAAACTCTGTAGCGAGAGGAGACCTGACGACAGAAATGGTCAAGCTCTTGGTGTGGAGGCCTCAGCATGACAACTTTCTAAACCGAGAGGAGGCCTAACTACACTCCATACTCTGGACATCTTGTAAGGAGGTCCACCTAGAGCCTACCACTCACAGATGCTATCCTAGAAGAGCTCTGGCGAGCAGAGGCCTCCATAAGCCTCTGTAGCATGAGGAGACCTGACGACAACCGCAGAAACGGTCAAGCTCTTGGAGCGGAGGCATAAGCATGACAACTCTCCAACGAGAGGAGGCCTGACTACACTCCACACTCCGGACATCTAGTAAGGAGGTTCACCTAGAGCCCACCACTCCCAGATGCTGTCCTAGCGGAGCTCTGGTGGGTGGAGGCCTCAATAATTTTCTGTAGGGAGAGGAGACCTAACAACGCTTGCAGTGACCGAAAGGAGGGCCCATACAAGGATCTGGTGTGCCAGCCTGTAAAGGGGGCATGAACACAGACCTCCTGGTGGTTGATGTAAGAAACCATCACTGTATTGTCGGTGCCTCCAACACACGGTGGCCTCTTAGGTCCGGGAGGAAGTGTTTCAATGCTAGAAGCACGATCAGCATCTCCAGGCAGTAGATGTGCCACGTGAGATGGTGGCTGCTCCACAGACCACGGGCTCATGACTGCACCCAACCGGTGAGGGAGGCATCCATCGTTAGCATGCATGATGACTAGGAGTCCCCAACACCGCTGTGCCCTGAAGCACCGGAAGTGGCATGGTTGACAGACCGATCTCCTGAGGGCACTGAGGAGAGACGGACACCATATGATGAAGTGTACACTGCTCTTCCCCAGAGGGGCCTGCCTGGGCCATAGACGTGAGGACGTTTTAGTCAAAGACTATCCAGCAAAAATGACAGTCTGCAGATCCGCCTTCTGTTTAAAAGCCTTCGGCCTGGGAGCACCACTCTGACTCTCGATATACTGGGGGAGTACGAGAACTCCCCAAATGAGGAGCTGGAACATGGCTGGGGCTTCTCCCGCCCAGCAGTCCCTGCTGACCTCATCAACCTCCTCGGAGGAAGAGAGGTGTGCTCTCACTTGAGAGTTTTTATTTTTTTCCCAAGAGCTCGCTGCATTTAGAGAGTGAGGGAGGAGAAAGGGTGAAGCATGGCGGAGGGATTGCCCATTGGTGTGAGTAAATAGAGAAATTCACATTCGATTCACTCAGGCAGAGGAGCTCTCCACAGTCAACCATACTGAATGATTTAAGATTCTCTGCAATACCTCCTCAGTAATGGACCAATTTCTGAGATTTCATAATCCCACTCCTTGCACATAAAACTGACAGACAAAGGAAATACATTCTCCATTCCCGTTATTTATATTCTCTTGCAGCTCCACTCTTGCAGAATTTATGTTTGATAATGAGAAATTTATTGCCTGCGAAAGGTCATTGCACATTTTTTTTTACTGAGCCAGACTAAGCAAGTAAAAAGTTTTATTTGGATATGTACTGAAATTTAAAATGATTTCATCTAAATTCACTGCATGAATCATATTTGCTATTTTCCTCTATTGATTTACATATGTGCAGCACATATTTGTGGATGAAGGTGTTCATGTTTTATTTTTTTGTTTTAAATAAACTACACAATTGCTTGTCATTTACCGTATTGCAGAATTAGAAAGTTAATATCAGTTAATATAAAGATTTTTAAAAAGTATTATTTTTAAATCATTTTTTAATTGTATTTTCACTGAAACCTTCATATAAGTCTCATAATGCTGATGAAGGGTCTATTCTGGAAGCCTTAGAAGGACTGGTCTAGGACATATATATAGCCTTAAGATTCAGTCTTTAATTGTGACCCTTGCTGACAAAAGGAGTTGGAATGTGCACAGTCTAATTTTGAGCTTTATGCAGGCAAAATAATTGAAAAAAGTCAGTTTTGGTGGAATTCCTTTTTCTCTGCTCACTTCTGGACGACTGCTGCTGCTTCTCACCACAATTTGTAGGTCTGTTGTTGCAAAGCGCTGCATTCTAGCCTTGTGAATATTTATATTGAATTATCGATGACATGACTCAATGACAAAACAATCGCGCTGACTGACATTTGCAAAGTGTTTGCTATGGCGAGATTCAAACAAATAATCTGTTATGTTTTACATGAATGGTTGGGGAAAATCTGATGTGCAACATTATATTTGATCCATGCATTACAGTAGGTCTTAATATAGATCTGTCTCAATGTTAATCAAACATTAAAAGAAAAGACGGAATCACTAGCTGCTCTTGATTTACGGTTTATTTGCATCTCTGTTCTTATTTTTAATAACAAAGATAACATAAAAAATATCTATATTGAGATTAATAATATAGTAATTATTATTATTATTATTAAGAAAAGAAATGGAGGAAAATATGCAAAGTAGCATGGTGATTTTGCTTTGGAATCTTCAGAAAACTTTAACTCGATTTTTCTCTAAATCAGATCTGCTGAAACAGCTGTAGCTGTAACTGAAAATAATAATAACTCATTTTTGAAAATTTGCTCATTCCTACTCATTCCCAGCACAGGTCACATGCCAGTAACATAACTGAGTTGTTCACTCAACTGTTTTGTTCAAAATTAATTCAAGAACAAACAAGAACTCCATGAGAGTGAGTCAGTCACTCATACGGTTCATTCAAAAACACAGGTTTATTCAGGAAAGCAACTACTTCTGTGTTTCTCAGAGACAACTGTTCATTCTGCTATGATTTAGTTTGTAAGCATTTGTGTTGATGGTGCAAAAATAGAAACAATAATTGTAATTCACTCAGGTTCTTGACTGGAACTGGTATATAAAAGCAGTATCAAATTCCTCCAGTTATGAGGCTGCAGGTAATTTGAATCAGATTTTTGGAAAAATAGTTTCTTAAATGTTGAATGTTTTAAATGCAACATATTTATTTCACAATATTTGCCCATCTGCATGCGTAATGGTTGGTGAAATTAATCATTGCCTTTAGGGGTGATGTGTTTAATTCTCAGCATTGATTCTTCTGTCCATAGTCATTGCACCCTAGAGAACTGCAGTTAATCTCTTGACCTGAGGCTTTGCAAGTACAGATGAACCTCTTTTTAATAAATCTGTGTAGTTTTGTACTGCAGTATTTTACCCCAAAGCTGAATCAATACATTATTGCAACAATGATTATTATTTTGACAGGTTGTGGTGCCTAAAACAAAATTAACTGTCTAAATTTAAAATCTAAAACTGGTCTTTATAAATTGCATCTGCAAGCTTGACAGGCTTTATGCTTTTGAATAGGAAACATTTCCAGTAACTGGATTTGGTAACACTTTAGAATAGGGAACACTTATTCACTATTAACTACGACTTTTCCCTCAGTAAATTCCTAATCTGCTGCTTATTAATAGTTAGTAATGTAGCTGTTAAAGTTTAGGTATTGGGTAGGATTAGGGATGTACAATAAGGTCATGTAGAATAAGGCATTAATATGTGCTTAATTACTACTAAACGGCTAATATTCTAGTAGTATGCATGCTAATAAGCAACTAGTTAAGAACCCCTAAAATAAAGTGTTACCCTGGATTTTTAAAAGCATATCATGTTATATTTGCTTATGTGTTCTTACAGTTCTGTGGTTAAGCTGCACTGGTTTCACTAACAAAAAAAGTATCATGGTAATACTATGCTATTCTTTGAAGTATTTTGGAGCACCATGTAAATATTGTTTTACAGTTCAATTAATATCTTAATCATTCAGTACTGTACCATGGTATTGCCACTAGATTCAAATGAGCAACATGGCATTGATCCCCGCACACATTTAAAGGTCATTGGTCATAAATCTTGCTCTACATGGGTGTATATTTACAATCAAAATAACTTTTGATTGCCTATGATTGTGTGATATTGTGCCACATTTTCTAGTTCAGTGTGGGCACACAAATTACTTGCTGGAAACTTGTCGCATTGTTCAGTGTTTGTGTTAAAGGAGGAAGCTAGTCATTAGCTGATGAGCATGTTTCTCTTTGTCATGCATAATTCAATCAGTGAATTATCATTCGTAATTATTATCACTTTGTTGTTGCTGTTACTATTTGGCATGGCAAACAAATAAGCATTTCTAACCAAATGTTAATGAAAGCGAAACGCAAGCAATGAATGGCCTAGATTCATTATTAAATCGTTGATCTGTGTCAGTGATATCATGCCCTAACGGGTTGCCAATCAAAATTATACATCTTTGATAACTGGCATCACATGAAAATGTATTGAAACCCATTAATAAAAACCCAAGGTTGATCCTCTGATTGCACATAAAGGGAGAAATCCAAAAAATAAAAAATACATTTCACATTATCAGTGTCAGTATTTTTGTATTGAGAAGCAGAATTGCATCAGATAATAAGACTTAGCACATGGATACAGCTTTATTAGATTTGCCGGCAGCCATATCACCCTGTAGCCCAAGACCGGTTACTCACTGAAGCTAAGCAGGGTTGAGCCTGGTCAGTACCTGGATGGGAGACCTCCTGAGAAAACTAGGTAGCTGTTGGAAGAGGTGCTAGTGAGACCAGTAGGGGGTGCTCACCCTGTGGTCTGTGTGGGTCCTAGCGCCCCAGTATAGTGATGGGGACACTATACTGTAAAAAGCACCGTCCTTCGGATGAGACGTTAAACCGAGGTCCTGACTCTCTGTGGTCATTAAAAATCCCAGGATGTCTTTCGAAAAGAGTAGAGGTGTGACCTCAGCATCCTGGCCAAATTCGCCCATTGGCCTCTGACCATCATGGCCTCCTAACAATCCCTATATCTGCTGATTGGCTTCATCACCCTGTCTCCTCTCCACCAGTAAGCTGGTGTGTGGCGGGCGTTCTGGCGCGTGGTGGGCGTTCTGGCGCACTATGGCTGCCGTCGCATCATCCAGGTGGATGCTGCACACTGGTGATGGATGAGGAGACCCCCCCCCCCCCCCCCCCACAATGTAAAGCGCTTTGAGTGCCTAGAAAAGCGCTATATAAATGTAAGTAATTATTATTATTTCTGTTTAAGCAAGTAAAAAAAAAAAAAAAAACAGCTTATCTAGTTTATCGTATTAATAATATTTTACAGGGAAACGAACGATTTCTGCAATGACTTCATATTTCAGTCCCAAACAACAAAAGTTATAATTCCAAACTAAAAAATAATGGGACTTTACCATTCCCTGTAGTTTGGACGAGTGCCAGCTGTTTATCTGTTTGTGAGATATCCGCTGTGTCAAGACATAATCCAAACGCATAAATGGCACCTGACATGCTGTTTAAGAACTTTTAAAAATGAAGTGTTAGCAGACAGGGAAGTCATTTGCTTTCAGTCTCATAGACTGCCTATTTAATCAGGCCTCAATCCCTTAGAGACATAATAAATGATGCTGCCAAGTTCCATAAATGAAGGATCAATTGCAATTGATTTCATAGTCCAATACATTTATTAAAGTGACACCCATTTATGCATTTACTTACTTGTTTTCTCAATCAGGCCCCAGTTGCAGTTCTCCAGAGATGAGGCCCCAAGTGCTGACTAACCACACACTCCATTAACAAAGTCAGACAAAGAATTTCATTACAATAAAATAATTGTAGCAAACTGACAGGGCAAGGTTGACGCAACAGGGGGAGAGGGGGGCGGCAGTTCATTTTTCATGTCATTTTGCCTGAATACTTGGCTGCATGATTTGCTAACTGTGTGATGAGTGTTAGTGTGTGTTCGACAGACAGTTAAGAGATGGAATTTCCTCTAAGAGCTGAATAAATTAGTTCCAGGTTGTCGGCGGCTGTCACATGCACGCTGATCCCCCTCGCAGATGAACCCTGTCACTCACGGATGCTTGGGAAAGCCGCTGGTGATTATTTCATCCTAACGTCGCTCCTGCCTGTCTGGTTAAATCATGGTGGAAGCACACCTCACACGCAGAGACGGACACGATGTGAAAGAGGAGGGGGTCTGGAGGGGGGAGAGGAGGAGATGTCAGTAATATCATTATGCTTTATTTCTGTGACGTTTTGCATTATGTCTTACAGCACTGACAGATAATTGGATTGGACCCACTGAAGCCTTGTTTTAGCGTAACACTACCAGTACCTCAAGACTTGTTAAAGGAATGTTTGTATTTGCCTTGGACATCGATTGCTTTCAGCTACCACAGACAATAATTTGGATTTTCACTTTTTCAGAGTTAGATATTAAAATCATTTATGTAAATTCAAGTAAAAAAAAAAAAGCTTACCTGAACTGTAAAGTTTTCTAACTTGTCCTTTTAGGTTAAATAAATAAACATGAAGGTCCACCCCAAACATTAAACATAAGCATCATTGGGGCATAAACACTGTAAAAAAATTAAAAAAATAAATAAAAATCATAGTATGGTTTTATATGAATTAGCTACCAAAATGTAAAATAATTACCATGAGATTGTTCTGGTGTTATCTGTGTAATTTGGTTGGTGGAGTTAGAGCCGAAAATGTGGACCTTCAAGAAGTACATGACTTGAAATCTATCATCTTTGATGGGCTCTCAGTTTCAGGTGCAGGTTTTTTATTGGTCAATTACCTTAACCTTATAGAAATAGTGCACCCAAAATTAAAACCTTGCTGAAAATGTACTCATACTCAGGACATGAAAGATGTAGATGAGTTTGTTTCTATGTTGGAAGAGATATAAAGAAATGTAGCTTTACATCACTTAAGAGTGCAATAAGAGTGAAACAGCTGATAAAAGGAACACAATAATCCAAAAGTAATCCACACGACTCCAGTCAATCAGTTAACATCTTGTGAAGTGAAAAGCTGTGAGTTTGTATTAAACAAACCATCAGGACGTGTTTTCTGGCTAAAGTGTGAATCCTTTATCTACAATGCTTTCTCCAGTGAAAAAAAAAAAAAAAATGTCTCATCTGAATCAGGAGTGGAACATGTGCAGATGAACATCCATTTACTACCGAAAACAGGGTTTTGAGGTGAGAGTACAACAGGGGATGGACTTTTTTTCATTTGAGAAAGAGTTATTATGGACATGTATTTTGGTCAAAATTGTTGGTTTGAAGTTAAAATGCTTTAACAATGGATCTGTTTCTTATAAACACAGCTTTTTATTTCACAAGATGTTGTCTGATGGACTGAAATTGTGTGGATTACTTGTAGATGCTTTTATCCATCACTGAGCAAGTGATGTAATGCTGAACTTCTTCAAATTTACTCTGATTGAAGAAATAAGCTCATTTACAACTTAGATGACCTGAGGATGAGTACATTTTCAGGCAATTAGATTGTAATATTAGATTGAACTATTCCTTTATTGTCACGTGTCTAAAAACTCACATTTCAGCTCATTAGGCATCACGAGGAGCTACGCTCACCAGTCAGACTTTAAGCAGTGAATATCAGAACAATTTTGTTCATATGAGGTAAAGTCAATAGTTCGTCAGTGTGATGTATTTTATCAAAGTACAACAAGATTCGAGAGCAGCCAGCTGTCTTGGCCAGTGCAGATTCTCTATAGTGGCTGCACAAGCTCTGATGAAAACACAGCTATTTCGCAATTGGCCAGACTCACCGACGACAACAATGATGACCATTTTATATTTATTTTGAAACCTTCAATTACACTAATACTCAGAAATCTGTTTTTATAACTTTTGATGCAATCCTGATGTTACAATGTGTCATGTTTGTCAAAATAAAACTAATAAAATATATAGACCCTACTTCGGTATTTATATAAGCTAATCTTGAACTTTCCTCTTGTACACATGGACACTGTGTTTTGAAGCACATGACCTATTCAATCAAACAAGATGTGTTACAGAATACCATCACTGGTAAAACATCTACTATAATATAATGTTAGCAGGTAAAAGTCAATGGCAACTTTTTAAAGGGCATCAGTGGAGAAAGATGCCTCATGCCCCATAATTATGTACATATAGGATTTACCAGCAGGGGCTAAATAGGCATGCAAACCCAGTTTAAGAGGAACTTTAAAAAGTTAGTTTACTATCCATTTGTAACAGTATCCCAAGCCTGTATGACTCTTCTTTTATCTATGGAACCAACAAGAAGGTATTTTATAGAATGTTTCAATATTGTTATATATATATATATATATATATAATTTATTTTATTTTTTTAATTATTATTATTTATTTTTTATTTTTTCCTTTACCCAGGGTACCTTGAGCAGTGCCTTGAGTCCACAGCTGTCCCTCAAAAGCAGTCTAGGATTTTATTGAGCATTACAGTTCCTTATACCCATCAAATCAAGAATGATGTGATGAGGATTGGGAAAATCGATCCTCATAAAAATTCTGTAAATTCGTCTAGCAAAAGCGTCAACTGTGATATCCTGAGTTGCCCTCTGGTGAGATTTGATTGAATCATTTATACTGTATGGTACTGACTAAAAATGGTTGAGAGTTTGGCAAGATTAGTTCTATGTTTCTGACATCATACGAGAATAAAAACGATTATAGCGATTGATGAGGCCAAAGCCAATCAGTGGCAAGCTGGCTCACAGATTAGAATCCATGCATAATGACAGCATGTATGAATATATGAATACAAGATGCACTGTTTTCTTCCTTCAGACCGCACTAAATATATTCCATTACAACATTCACCCTGAATAATAGCCAGTCATTATGGCCTTGAGCACTGCTTTTGTGTGCACTGTGTTTAGAAGAGATCTATTTTTATCGCAATGGAAAAGAATCTTCATCATATGTAATTTGTGTTTATTTATTTATTTTTGTCTGCACATGTAGCCTGCTAAGGACAATCAAAGGCAGAAGAATGCTGAAAAACAAAAGTATCTGATGATCAAGTGAAAGCAGGAAAAGAGACGTTTAAAATTACAATATAGTGGAAGGAAATGCTTTTCAAAATCACCTCCCTGTTTTGCTCCTTTAGAGCCCATGTAATTAATGAACTCCTCAACGGCGGGAGTTTAATGATGGTAGACGCAGTGTTGCTTGTGTGATTAATTGCTGCCGAGGTGAGGTCACTGCTTTCCACTTTTGGTTTACAACTGCAGCCATTACAAACAACCATATTCACATTTGTACATGTGGGTGTGCATGCCATGTAACAAAAAAAAAAAAACAAATGAAGGGAACGAGAGGGACAGAAGCAAAACCTTATTCACTTATTCGCTAACTATCCATAATAGAGTTTAATCAGGCTCTCAATGTGTCGGTGGAATGCAAATGAAAATAATATTTCACTGTCATTCTGTCAAACTTCTGTCATTCTGTCAATGTTGTTCCCAAACCTATTGTATGCTGTTATTTTGTCTGTGAAGAACAAAACAAGGATGTTTAAATAGTCTACACAGCTTGCCCATGCAGTTATTGTCATTTTGTGTAGTGTCTTACAATTCAATTCAATTCAATGCCAAACCTGCCTACATTTCATTTGAGAGCCATTGCAGAAATGAATTATTGTAAATCATTGCGTTTGAAGTTTAAAGATCCAATTCAGGTGTCTTGACTGAAGTAGCAGAGTGATTATGCATGCAGTAATTTTAATAAAGTATGCCAGATTTTTGTAGTCTGTTGCATCTTCCACAACTAGGGATGTAACGGTATGGAAATATCTTATCACGATTATAGTGACCAAAATTATCACAGTTATCAGTATTATCATGGTATTGTTAAAATGTGCTGGAGATGTTCAAAAAGTACCAACACATAAATCACTTCAAGTTTTATATTTAAAAATCAACAAACAACAAATAAAATGACTTTTTGTTTGCATAATCACTAAAACAATAACATTACCAATGATGTTCGGATTTTAAATGACAACTTGACCGACAACAGTTTAATAGCATGTTCAAATATCTCATTTAAATGTTCAAATGAAGCTTTGAAAAGTTTCATAAAAAGGTAAACATCACATTTCAGCCTTTAAATAAAGAAAAGAGTTAAGTCAAAATGATAATTGATTAATAAATTGGTATATGTATTTTATCTGCTCCATAAATAATTCTAGATAACTTATCTGAATTGTTTAAATCTGCAGAATCCACATAAGCTTGTTTTTCGTCAACCGGTCAAAATTTACAGCAGGCCATGCAAATTCGGTCTGTTTTTTTTTGCCAGACAGAAACTGCACACAGGCTAAATGTAAATATAAGCATTTGTAAATCCACTCACTGACAGCAGGTGGTGCTGATGGAACAGCTGAATTACAGCTGTTTCCCGTAAACTCCATGGACAAAGCAGTATTGCGATTGAGACCACTTCCTTTAGGTATTACATGGAGCGAAGATGAAAACAAAATGCCATCGAATCATTTCTGAAGACAGTCAGAACCTTCAGAGGTACATTCATATAATTAATTCATTCATATATTCATTTGTTTAATTCCCTTAGCACTCTTTTAAAACGTCCCAGCTTTTCCGTCATGTTTTCACTCAAAATGAAACTTCTCTGCTGCTGTGCCCACTTGAGACTGTTACTTAAAACTGTGATTTATGCTGGACAGTATTTATTTATCATGAGTTGTTCAAATCGTGGTAATCTAATACGGTTTTAATGATAATTAAAATATGAAATGGGAATACTAACTGTGGGAAATTTTATCATGATTTACCATCAAACCGGTAATTGTTACATCTAGCCACAGCCTACCACTCATATCTGGCCTGTAAGATGGTGAATTTCGACATGCGAATAGCATTTAGCACTAATTTCTAGCTCTTATTTGCACCATCACCTGATTTACATAAATCTTTCAGTGAATTGGGTGCAAAAATGCCACTGACAGCACATGCAAATAGCACTGTTAGAGACCTCATATCTAGTAAATTCCGTCATTGAGATAAAGCAAAGGGACTGATAGACAGAGAAAAGTGAGTGAAGATTCTTGCTGATTCATGTAGTTTGAAGTCAAACTTCTGCCTAAGTAGTACCAAAATTCATTAGTGCTCTGATTGTGTAGTAAATGACGTTTGATGACTGATAACCCTAAATTCAGTTGAGACTTATCTGCATCTGGTGCTCTAATCGCAGCCCATCCAGGAATTTCCTACATGCAGGTAATCCAGGCCATGTCACTGATAACGCTGAAGCTCAGAATCGGTGTAATACAGGTTCTTATCATCATGCAAATTAGGGCAATGGAGAGCAGACTCTTTTTATATGGTGGTGCGGTCTAAACCCAGTGATGGGTTACTGCTCCTGTGTGCAAACACAGAGGGATAAATACTTGTGAGTGATGTATCTTGATATTAGCAGTGGAGCTGCTATGAATTTGATTTTCAAGGTAGGTTTATAATGCTTATATACTGTAAATTTTCATCTCACGTTATGTGACCTCAAGTTATGAGTCTTAGCATGGTTTTGCTGATTAGCATGACTCAGTTAATCCCTGGTAGATGCACAGTATATGTATATGTATCCACACCATCTTAACACCAGTTGAGCGACTGCCATTAAGATGAATTGGAATGTTGATGGTTAACTTTCTCCAGGTATACATTCAGTAGACTTTGCTGGGCATATCTACAGACCACCCACAGTCTGTTCACTGATTATCTGATGCATTTTGCACATAGAGCTGAAAGCACTTCCAAGTTCCAATTAAAGTGCCAAAGTCAGGGTACATTAAAAAAAAAGGTGTTCAGAAGGTGGCTAATAGCTTATAAGGAAGAATGACTGGATCCACGTGGCTTCAGAAATTCATCACATCTTCAGAGTTTTGTTTGGGCCACTTAGTGCCAAATATAGTGAAATATAACTACTTTAGTTTCTGTATATTAAATAATCAATACTTACTTTTTGAATGGACAGTTGTTGCAGACACAATTTCCACATTGTGCTTAAAAACAGTTCACCCAAAAATGACATTTTGTCATGATTTTGGATTGACATGATGACAAAATTTTCATTTTTGGGTAAACTATCCCTTTAACATTTACATTTAGTCATTTAGCAGATGCTTTTATCCAATGCTCCTTACAAATGAGGACAATAGAAGCAATCAAAACCAACAAAAGAGCAACAATATGCGAGCACTATGACAAGTCTCGGTTAGCCTAACGCAGTACACGTAGCAAGGTTTTGTTGTTGTTGTTGTTGTTGTTTAAGAAAACAAGTAGACAGAATAGAAAAAAAAGCTAGTGTTAGTTTTTTTAGAGAAAAACTAGGAGTTAGAGAATAAATATGCAATTGATATTTTTGTTTAATAAAAAAAGAAGACAGACAGATAGATAAAATAGAATTAGAATAGAGAGTGCTAGAGTTAGAGGGTGAAATAAAGATGGAAGAGATATGTTTTTAGCTGTTTCTTGAAGATGGCTAAGGACTCAGCTGCTCGGACTGAGTTGGGCAGGTCATTCCACCAGGAGGGAACAGTTAATGAAAAAGTCTGTGAAAGTGAGGTTGTGCCTCTTTGGGATGGTACAATAATGCGTTGTTCACTTGCAGAATGCAAGCTTCTAGAGGGCACAAAGTACTGAATTTAGGTAAAGGGGTGCAGAGCCAGTGGTGGTTTTGTAGGCAAACATTAATGCCTTGAATTTTAATGCGAGCAGCTATTGGTAGCCAGTGCTAACTGATAACTTTGACATGTTGTAAAGTCTGTTTTGGGTTCTGTTTCATGTTCTTGTTTTCATGTCTTTTATTTTGAAGTTCAGTCACGGTTCCTGGTTGTTTCATGCTTCCCTTTCCCTCATGTCTTCATGCTATTGGTTCCTTTGTACATTGTGTCATGTTCTCATTGGTTGCTTTAGTCATGTGTTTTGTTTCTCATTGGTTTGTTCATGTCATGTGACTCTCTTTGTTTGTTATAAGTAGCCATGTCGTCACATTTGTTCCTTGTTGTGTATTAATGTTGTAACCTGCTCAACCCACGAAGTGAAGATGCGTTAACTCCACTTTTCTACTTTGTGGGAGTTAGGTTGAGACAGATGTGCGATTGTGTGATTTGTTACCGACCCTGTCAATCAAACGCAGATTCGGCAGGTATGCCAAGTCTCGAAACACTTGTGACATGCCCTGATGCTTCGATCGTCTTAGTCACGTGACATGGGTGTTTTGAATCTTCTTAGTCACGGGACATGGGTGTTTCGAATCGCCTTAGTCACGTGACATGAGTGTTTCGAATCATGCTTTGGAGCAGTGTTTCGAAACATCTGCGCTTCGGGATCTCGACACCGTGTCGAAACGACAGTTTCGCAGCAGCCATCCCTAGTGAAGTCTCTTTGTTTGGATTTTGTTTGTATCTTGGATTTCACATTTGTAAATAAACTGCACTTGGGTTCTTCACAACGATTGCCTTCAGTAGACTCATTACAGAATACACAACCTTACCATGAACCAAGTAGTTAGCCTCCACTGCCTTCATCAAAGTGACAGGGCCATAGAGGACTATGGTGCCGACTTTTGTGGACTATGCCATCTGGTGGATTTTAATGATGTGGTTTTAAAAGACATTTTTCGAGTGGGCCTGAATGAACAGTGTTACAGCTAGATACTTAGCAACAGACCAATCACCCAATCATGTTCCTCAGCGTTAGTTTTGGCAGGTCATGTCAGTCAAGCTGGCAAGAGCTGACTCTCAGCTGATCCATATCTACCTAACGGAATATCATGCCTATCACATCATCTTTATATAAGGTCAATTCAGTCTATTATTCTGCAGCTTTATCACTTTTCTCAGGAGCTAATCATCCTCCTCAAACCCCAGTTCTTCATTCCATCCACAGTCAGGACTTGACCTTCTGATATTCCTAGTTGAATCAGACTCCCTTATTTTGAATTATGTTGTTACATTAAATTGTAATTAAGAAAATTAATGATATTTGCTACATTTATGGTGGTTCTGTCTACCTTAAAGGGGTTGTCACTACTCCATGCTATCTTATCCATGCAAGAATGCATGGATGGGCACAGAGTTTTTTTGTTTGTTTGTTTTTTGCTCGGAACAGAACCATCCAAACTGTATACTAATTGTCAATCATTTTTGACAATAGAAGTCCTGACAGATACACTGTGTGTTGTATAAACAGGAGTTTCAGCTATAGAGTGGGAGAACTATGACGTCAGACCCCGGAAGAGTAATTCGCCGCGGGTTCCTTCAAGGTTTTCCTATGGGGTTTTATAATGGGGTTTTTCAATTTATGAGTAAAATAAAGCCTGTGGTAAACATAACTTGACATACTTTTACGTTTTGTTCTACAGTGTAAACTGGACAAACTCACAGCCCAAACGTTCTTATCTAGTTACTTATTAAAAACATACGTTTTCAAAAATGAACATAACTGCTTCAATTTTTTAGTTTTGGGTATGGATGTGTGTAATTTACGTTGTAGAACAAAACGTTAAAGTATCGTCAAGTTATGTTTACCACAGGCTTTATTTTACTCATAAATTGAAAAAATCCCATTATAAAACCCCATAGGAAAATCTCGAAGGAACCCGCAGTGAATTACGCTTCCGGGTTCTGACGTCATAGTTCCCCCACTCTATTGAAGGGAAAAATGTCAAATGGTGACAGAAAATGTGCAGTTTGGACTAAAGAAGAGACTGTTTCATTCCTTTATAGTCCACAAAGTCCATTCAGGGAAGAAAATTAAAATGTGGATGTGCAATGATAGACCCTTTAAGTTAACAGGTCACATGCTTTGTTTGTCCAATCAATGACACTTACATTGCACAATAAGAACATTAACCAGGGGTTTAGGAATGTACACTGGGAAATGTCAGCTTATGAATATCCAGGATTAATTGTTGACCAGTGTGAATTATGTACCAAGATATTTTCACCCAAGGTTAGAATGACCTAGGGTTAACACTTTCAAGTGTGAAAAGCCCTAGATTGACCCAAATTTGAACATCTTGTAAAAAAAAAAAAAAAAAAAAAAAAAACTGCTTGCTGACTTTACCATTGTCAGATTTTCTCTGCCTGTCTAAGTGGGAGGTTCTTGGCCAGAGTAAACTGAGAATTAGATCAGACTTTATGCAGATTGTCAAAATGGCAGCTATGCAAGACTGTATGACTCATGAACTGGACATTCTGGGTTGCTCCGTCTGGACTATCTCTGAAATGACTGAACTGTAAGGCAGTTCAGATAAAAATGCTAAAATTATAAAAATGTATTGGATATTAGATCATTGCTCGCCATTGCATATTTGTTTAATAGAAGACGAGAGTGATTTTCCAGATTTGTGCCAAGAAGAAACAGAAAAAAAAAAGCCTCCAGAGAAAATTCAGATTCCCGTGGGAAGCAGTGGTGCTTGGATGACAGCACAGGTGTGATAGACTACACTTTATCATGCTCACCATATAATAATTTTAGAAAGACTTTCCTTTCAAATGTCTGCTTTCACTAATCACTGTAAAGCCATTGATGCATTTCAAAACATACTATTTAATACTCACTAATGTGTGAGTTGGTGTAATTATAGGGTTTTGTTGTTGGTGTAAGTGGTGTGCTTTGAGCTGTCCCAACAATTAAAATGCCACGATCATCTAGCTCTCAGCGTTGATGATGCAGTGAAGGTGTGTAGACTATAGTGAGTCAAGCAGCTAGATCTGGCTGATGATGCTCTGAAAATACAGATTGGGGGGTTTCAAAAATGATGAATCATGTGATCAACGAGAATGGTGGAAAAAGGGTGTTTTTGGATTTGAGCTGGATATATTTGTGTGGTGTTGTGTTTTGGTTGCTGCTTGAATTTCCCGTCACTGGAGGTCCAGTCAGTGTTGCTACAGGTGATGTGTTTATTGAGATTAGTATGCTTTACTTATAGTCTTAGCCTCAGATCGCTCACAGTAAGTTCACTGATTGTCTGATACATACAAAAATGCCAAGAGCAAACTAAAATCATGCCAAAATGATAGCATGAGAAATCCCCAGATCAAACATTCTTATACTTTAGTCAGAGATCAGGCTATATGTGGTATGCTAGACATATTTTAGGTACATTTTGGATATGACTTTCAAATACATGAACTTTTGCCTTAGAAGTATAGTGTTTCCAGTGTCTTATCCTTGTGCTTGGGCACCCTCATTTGGTGCTTGTGTACAACTACACTAATGCCCACTGAGGACTGGATTTAAACAAGAATGCACATGTGTCTGCTTCAACCTGTATTTTAACCACAGTTTTCTACTGTCTGTTGTTCATGTGAAATGAGGGGCATTTGAAGTGCAACGCATCTATGCACGCATTTGCCTGCGTTTACTCTTTAATGATCCTTTGAATAACCCCACTCTGTTTATCGGTACACAAAGGTGGCGGGGCATAAACATCAGAGATCTTTGAGACTGTTTATCTTGGTTCGATTGCTTGGTTCAGATTCCACCATCCTCCCCTCTCCCCACCAAACTCTTTTCAAACTGTACCAGGGTGAGAAATAAACTATTTTTGCCCTTGAGCCACAGTTTTTGATTTAAATATAACTCATAATGTATGTGGAATTGAATATATGAAGGCTAAATAACATAACTAAACTCGAACCAAAAAGTGAAAAGTAAAAACAATTTCAGTTTTTCTTAAGAAAACCTGTCAAATAATGCATTCAATTAAACATGAAACCCTGTCAGTTGACCCATTACTATGATATTAAAGGTTAAAATTTTAAATTAAAGTATTAGCTTGAGACCAAACTATTACGTTCATTTTGAGTTAAATAGTTTTGTTTCTACTTTACTCATGTTTTTAAAATGTTGTTTTTAATTATGTTATAATTATGTTTTTATGTTCAGGGGTGCACATAAGTGGTCCGCAGGTCCGCATGCCCGACCAAAGTTAAAAGTGCGCTGTGTAAATAAGTTCTGACAGCGCATTTGCGTACCGACATGGTTGACAGCTGTTAATGCACAATTACCATTTTAGATCGACAAACTGTACTGTGTAAGATTTCTATACAAACTGAAAGCATAATCTAGGCTACCCGCTGCCGTTTTCAAAACAAAACTGTCTGTGACATTTCATTCATTGATGCAATTCCATCAGCAGCACTAAACCCGGAAGCGCCTAATACTTACTTGCCGGTGTTGTGCCGAATTCTGACCCCCGCCAGATTATCACCCCCCTAGTTAGGTGTGGGGGAGGGGTTAGGATTAGGCAATCAGGTAGCGATTTCAATGAGGGGGGTAATAATTTGGCAGGGAGTCGAAAATAGGCACAACACCGGTAACCCGCCAAAATAAAAGCTCGCTGATTTTACGTTTGAAAATGATGAAAATAAAAATAATGATAATAATAAAAATAATAACATTTTATTTTTACGTTTACTATAAAATAATTGCATTTGTATGTAATACTGCCTATATATATATATATATATATATATATATATATATATATATATATATATACTGCCTATATATATATTTTTTTTACTAAATAAAGTGCAATAATATTATTAATTATTATCACTATTGTTAATAAATTTTTTATAGTCAGATTTTATGGGTCATACTACATGCCATGGCCCGTGTGAGGACCAAACCAAATCTCCAGGTTCTCATATGAGAACCAGGCTGAAAAACTTATGTGCACCCCTGTTTATGTTGAAATATAAACATTTAAATGGTGGTTGTCATAACTTGTTTTCATGATTGACTAAAGCATGCAAAAGTTAAGTATGGAATTAAGTAAAAATATAATGAATATGTTATATGTGATATAAAAATATGTGCATATTTAACAAAATGCTAGTATCTAGAGTTTCTTTCTTTCTTTCTTTCTAGCTGAATAACATGCTATGGACATTGTATGGATTTCCTGAGGTAAATGTAATGTGACATGCAAGCTAAAACACTGATTGTGTTCTGCTATCTGCCATGCCACATTATAAGTATCATGATATAACAAAGCACAAAGCTTATTGCAATTATAGGATGGAAGACATGCTATAAATATTGTTTAGTGAAGTTTTTTTCACACATCGGCTGAAAACAACATAAATGAAAACAACATTGAGTTTTGAGAATCGATGACAAGTCATTAAAATGAAGATTGATTAAAATCTATTTATCAATATTATCAATACAATATTCTAAAGTACACTGTAAGTACTCTAACCAGTAAATGTTTTTAATTAAAACTTTTTTTTTTTTTTTTTTTTTTTTTTTACATGTTTCCATATTGCTTGTGTACTGCCAGATATGCAAAGGTAATTTATTTGGAGACAAGCAGCTATAGGAAATGCATTATACATTAGTAAGTGTGACTAGGAGCATGCAAAGATTTAAATTATGTGTCAACAAAAGCGATTCCCTTCCATGATTTAGGACAGATTGCATTCATACCAACTACAAACCACGTAGACCACTTTTTGAAACCGACTCTGGTGTAATTTACCGGTGTGCATTCGGGTTTGGAAAACTACTTTTACACCAGCCAAACAAACTGAACTCTGACAACGAATGAACTCAGTGCCCTAAAGACAAAGTTTAGCATACATTTCCTTTTACTGGGGTGCAAAAGAGGAATTCCGATATGTTTAGCATTTGTATCCAACCCTTTCTGCATACATTTTTAGCTCGCACTGGGATTCAGGCTCATGTGACATATTGTTCATTTAGTCCTGTCACAGACGCTAGCAAGAGACACTGCAGTGCACTCTTGCATTGCATTGACTGGCTGAGAGACATAATCTATCTCTCTTGCACATCTCTAGACGATTAGAGATCCTTCATCACTGAAAAGAACTTTACATTTTCCGAATGAGTTCCCCCGCCTGGACAAATGATCTAGGTGCATGACATCAACTGTTAAATAAGCTCTGGGACCAAGCTATTCATTCTACTTCATGGCTTCAATGTAATGTGTGTCCCACCATGAAAATCCTATTTTCCACTCTGGGCAGGTAAACGACAGGCTGGGCTAGTCAGTATGCAAGTTTAATATGGAGATTTTAGGACTGTCTGATAGACTTCTTCAAATGCATCCATGTATAAAAGCACGTCTTGTTTTGTGTTTTTGTTGTCTTTTGAAGTGAGCAAATTTGGAAGGATAAAATAGAGGCCTTTTCTGAAAGAAACGGAAATCCATACGTCGCTTTCAGAATGTCTTAACAGGATCAATATGGAAAAAGCTCTTAAGCGGTTTCAAAGTTTTGCATTTAATCCTAAAAGGGTGAAATTACACATTTTGCCGAATATTCTTTTTAAATGTTTCTCCAAGATGATTAATTGTTTGCTATTTTTTTTTCTTCTTTTTTTTTGTGATCATGTTAGTTATGAGTAGCCAGACTTGCTAATAAGAAGATGGTATGTCTAATATTAAACATATCTCAGTAAGCTGTATTTGTATAGATATAGTTTAGTCAGACAATCATTTGTTGTAGAGCAATAGACAATAGTTGGCAGACAGCTGTCGATACCTGATAACTCAAGAATATTAATACAAATGCATAATTCAGGATACGTGAAATATTGAAGGTCTCAAATTATGTTATCTCTTTATAGACAGGGACAATGTGAGGACTTGTGATGAGTGTTGAAAAGTTTCTTTTTATCTCTATAATTACAGATAAGGTGAGAGCTCTAATCCTAATGCAATTTGCACTTCTAACAAAAGTTGCCAAACTGGTTTAAGAAAAATGAATTTGACACATTTTCCAGATATCACTGTAGTTTTCTGAGGTTAAAAGTGAGTGTTGTACCTCTTGTCATTTCATGAATTGCAATTAACTTGGAAAGTGGAGAAGCTGACTCTCCTATTATGGGGTTCAAGTTTTATATTGCTTTATTATAATGTTATTACATTGTTATATTGTTGTAATACATTTTAACTTTCTAACCGAAAAGCAATTATTGATTTATTCTGACTGAGAAAAGCTCATATTTTGGCATTTGCATATCATTTTGCTGTAAGATGACATGGAGACAAATATATTTAGTTTTTAGAGGGCATTCAAACCATTTTCATTGGCAGTGATTAAGCTTTTTAAGTGTCCCTGTAATAAATTCCACTTTTCCTGAGTTCACATTCAACACACTGTCCTCCAGTTCAACTGGATGATCTATTGCTGCTCGAGGTCATTTGCATAAATGAATTATTTGAACATATAAAATAAGCCTGAATACTAAAGTGTATTATTTCACCTAAAGCAAATATAATAGTGACAAATGGGGTATCTCCAGGTTTTATTATCAGCCTTTGAATTAGCTGCTTCCTTATTTAACATCAGTTGAGCAAGCCAGGCAGCCAATCCTTTTCCCAGTTAACATGTCAATTACAGAACCTGCCAATGTGTTCAAAGTTGATGCCTGGTTTAGCTCCTTCTTATGTTAAAAGCACGGAAACTGAAGCATTGTATGCCACTATAAGGTACACCAGGTACTGCTGTATAGTGACGAATTAGGAGCGTCATTGACACAAAGAGCATGGGAATTTAATCATCACAAATTCATATATCGGGAGCTACATTTGACATTATGATGAGTAAGTTCAGGGATGTTTTTAAATTTGAAGAGTTGAAAATTTGAAAATTTTTAGACATTTTAAGCACCTAACTTGAACCCTACCCCTAAACCTAACCATTTCTCAGATATGGGAATAGGATGAAGAATGGGATTTAGAAATGATCATTTGTAAAATACATCAGTAGCAATCCATTTTTATGCTTTTACTTGTCTTAAAAAAGTTGGTTTCTAACAAGTGGCTAAATGTGACTACAGAAGATTGTCTGGCACATTAAAGTCATTACAGTGAACAGAAAATGAACATTTATGAACAAGTCATGCCACAAAAGGTATACTATTTATGTCCACAACATTTTATGAAGTTCAAGAAAAATGCAGTAAATACATTAAAATTAACTTTTATTATTATTGTTATTATTAGGGTACAACGAGGCTAAAATCCCACCTTCAGAAAAAATCTGCTATTCACTGTGCCTAAAATGTATTATTGCAGAAAAAAATATATACGTTGTATTGAACATTAATGGAGCAACAGATTTTGTGTGAAAATAAATAATTCAAGTTATTTATTTTGTTTAAAAATCTTATAAATGTATGAGGTGGCAAGAGGGGCTTTTTACCCCACAAGGTACTGATACAAATACTTCAGCTAAAATAATGTTTTGTTTAATAATGTCTAAGTTACTTGTTCAAAACAATCACTTTAGCAAAGTTTGTAGTGTTTTCTGCTTTATTTCTGCTTAAAAATAAATACTTAAATAATAATAATAATAATATTTTTTTCAATAAATATACTGTCATTAAAATGTTAATATAAAAATATATACATTTTAAAATACTGAAACAAAATTATTTTAATAAGTAAAGATTCTGAAGGTATTGAAGGAGATACAATAGTAATTGAATATATATTTACAGTAGTAACAACAAATTATATTTTATCATATGATATGATTAATATCATGTTTTTAAATAAGATGGTTTCATTCTAAACATGGTGATTATCTCTAATATGGACACCCAACATATTTATCATCTGAATCTAACCGTGTCATGTCAACAAATGGAAAAGTAAGCCATCTATTAATTATCATGTTTATTACTGTGCACCTTTAGCCCCAACAGCAGAGGTGCTTTTTGCTCCAAATACCATACTTTTACATATTATTTAGTTATTTTAAGACTGTTGCTTTAATTATCTTAAACAAAACTGAAAATCATAAGGAAGACCTTTGTCTCAAAATATATGCATTAAGTTTAGCGATTCTCATTTGCTATTTAAGTCTACAACATTTAAAAAAAAAAAAATATTAGCTCGAGAAAGCACAGAACTTTGCACTGCTGCACGCGATTGCTTCAAAGATCAGACAAATATACAGGTGCATGTTGAAAAGCGAATGTTTTGCAAAGTGCTACGCTACGTTTTTGTGCTGTCTAGTGGTTTAGATGAAAATTATATCAAAGGCTTCTTTTACCCCGGGGTGCCTTTATTCCCTTTGTACCCTATTATTTAAAAACATTGGTACTGATATTAAACAACTAACCTACAAATTGTATTTAATATATTTCTAATGATGATAATTATAATAAGAAGAACAACAATAACAACAACAACAACAACAACAACAACAACAATAATAATAATAATACCTCTTAATAATACCAAAACTTCGATATGAAAGTCTTTGTACTGGTCTATGGTGAATGGGAAACCACTCATACAGGCATTTTAATCTGTGAATTTTATGTGAAATATTTGTTGTTTTATTGTTCTATCATGCTTGGCAAAATTCAAAAAGCATAAAATATCCACCCAGACACACACACACACACATACACACACACACACAAACAGAGTTTATATTTAGGACATATGTTATCTTCTATAAAAGTTATATTGTTGACTATTGAATAATGACATGGCCTTGATGGGGTGGAGGTGAGAACCAGCCATTTTGGTTTTAAATCTTCCACCCATCATGAGTTTAGATTTTCCCAACATAGTAATATTTATTACTTTTCCTGCTTGTAAGTATGACAGGGCAAGTTAATTTGGACTGAATCAAATCCAGGCTATTAACATGATGACTTATTAGCAGCAATCTTCACTCTTCCACAATATGGATAAAAGGGTGCCACATTTATTTTCCTCTTTATTTATTTATGCTGACAGCCAGCATTCACCTTTAGGCAGAAGAGAGTGAGCAATCATGTTACCTCAAAGTGAGAAAAATCTCATTCCATCTCTAATAAAATAATCTTTAGGGTACTATTCTTTTACAGTGCTTGTGTACGCTTAAAACTCTGACCTCAAAATGACCAGCAGCCTCTGGGGAAATTGAGGGACACAGGTGAGCACACAAACAGAGATGGTGCTTTCAGTTGGTACTCTATAATACCAAACTGGCCATGACAACTCACTGAAGGATCCAGGGTGTTTTTATTCTGTGTAGGGATTAAAAAATGCTAATGACCATGCTAATGGACAAACATTTATAATCACTATC
Source organism: Acrossocheilus fasciatus (assembly GCA_036784905.1). Taxonomy (NCBI): domain Eukaryota; kingdom Metazoa; phylum Chordata; class Actinopteri; order Cypriniformes; family Cyprinidae; genus Acrossocheilus; species Acrossocheilus fasciatus. The sequence goes on along the minus strand of CM071955.1, from coordinate 27,532,268 downwards.
CATCTCTTAGACAGCAATGAGACTGTGATTGCCACTTGAACCATATAGCAAGAGGAAATTCAGACAGCTGGCAGCTGGAGCTTGTGGCCATGAGTGAGATATGAGATCAGGGTTCACGCTTTTAATGAGTGATCGTTGAGTTGCTTGAAATGTGCTGTTGTCACAAACAGTGTTGTGTGCTATGAAAATTAAAGGAACGTAACTTCAAGAAAGACTTCACGCAAAATTAAAATTATTTAACCTTAAACTTGTATGCTTTTCTTTCTTCTGTTAAACACAAATATATATATATATATATATATATATAACTTAGGGGTGTCAACATTAAAGCATTAACGCATGCGATTAATCTAAAAAATTTAACGCATTAATATTTTTTAATGCAAATTCCTTCAATGTAAGTCACTTTGGATAAAACCAGTGCACTGCTTAGGCGGTTGTTGATGCTGTAAGGGCTTTGCCATTTTCAGTTCTGAGTGTAAACCAAAACTTGTGAAGAATGGTAGAAGGCCTCTCTCTTTTTCTTTCTTTCTTTCTTTCGAGATGCTTACTGATTTTCCATTTAGTTATTGATGGCAACTTTCAATTTTGAATTGAACTTTTTTTTTTTATATATAATGTTACAGTTGTATGTTTTGTAGCAGAAATGTTTCATATATTTTATTGATTACATTGACATGGATGTATATAAAAAAACAATAGTGCAAAAAGTATATTTCTTACTGCACTATTTTTGTTTGAATGCAAACCATTTTTTCATAATGTAACAGTTGGACTCTTTGTTGCAGAAAACTCAGTATGTGATTTGTTATTGATATTTATGGCCATATTTACATGATTCATATTTTTTATTGAAACATGCCAAAAATAAATATAACAGGATAGTAAGAACAGATCTGTCACTTCATTTATCCAGATTCCACCACGGTGGGAGGGGTTTGGATGGGGATCGGTGGTGGGCTGGTCTTGAGCATTACACTCCTGGGCTGGAATCAGGAAACAAGAAACAAGGCAATACGAAAAGACTAGTCTAAACTAGAACAAGACTCCGTAAGGCAGCTATCACTAGGAGAGTAATACACGCAGAACAATACAGGAGACTAAACACGGAAAGCCTTGGTAAGTAGCTAACACCAGGAGAGTGACAATACTCGGCGATCTGAGTGGGTGTTATGTAGTGTGTGCAATGGCTCTCAGGTGAGCGTGTGATTGTTGACTGCTGTGTGATCAGTGCATTCAACTGTGTATGTGCAATCAGTGCAATGGATGATGGGAACTGTAGTCCGGAGACATGTAACGCTGGTTTCAAACCGCACGCGTAAGCAGAGCAGAGGCAGTGCAGAAGCGGCACGAATGCAGAGCGTGAGCAGCACGCTTGTGTACTGCAAATACAGACGAGTATCGTTCATTCGGTCACGCTTTTCAGGTGTTCTCCAACAGCTGTCTGTCATGTGCTTTGATATGGGCAGCATGATGTGATGCGGCCGTGTTCCCCTCTGTCACGTGTATATAACATGCTGTACATATAGTTTACATGATAAAAATGAATCTTAAAGTTAATAAATGCCTCTAGTTTTAATAATTTAAACAGGTCTTTGAAGTTTGGGCAATAACTCCTGGCAGTGATGTGTTTTCGTGTAGTTGATTCTGTGCTAAATCTAATATTTGATGTTTTGTATTTTAAATGTCGTAGATTTAAGTAGAAAATGAGAGTCGCTAAAATTATTGAATATATTTCTTAAGGATTACCAGTTTGGTTTAAGATAATTAAAGCAACAGTTTTTCCGTAACTAGAAGAATATGTAAAAGTATGGTATTTGCGGTAAAAAAGCGTCCCTGCTGTTGGGGCGAAAGGCACAATAATTAACATGATAATTAATAGATGGCTGACTTTTCCAATTGTTGACATGACATGGTTCATATGGTATCGTATAGCCTATTATGTTGGGTGTCCACCTTAGAGATAATCTCCATGTTTATAATGAAACCATCATATTTAAAAACATGATATTAATCATATCATATAATAAAATACAATTTGTTGTTACTACTGTAAATCTATATTAACTTATTATGGGATCTCCTTCAATGCTTTCAGAATCTTTACTTTTTATTGTGTTTCTGTATTTTAAAATATATTTTTATATTAACATTTTAATGACAGTATATTTATTGAACATTATTTATCAAAATAAGCATAAAATAGCCTAGTACAAACTTTTCTAAAGTGATTGATTTGAACAAGTATTAATTTAGACAGTATATTTTTTTTTTTTTTTTTTAGCTAAAGTATTTATCAATACAGTGTGCCTTTTACCCCGTGATTGTGAAACACCTCACATGATTTTACGGTGAAATGTGTCATTTTTCATGCTAATCAGGTCAATTTTGATCAAGAAAAATGCACTGTGGCTTTAATTCAGTTTAAGCGGCGCAGCAAAAATAGACTCGGCGCCGAAATTATCGCGGCACTGCCGCTTCTGCTCTGCTCCTGCTACGCGCCGCCGCGCCGCCTCTGCGTGTGAATGCTTTAATCTGTTAACATGGGCGCCGAAAAAAATACGCGCTGCTTACGCGTGCGGTGTGAAACCGGCGTAACAGTCTGTGTGGTGTAAGAGTCAATATGAAGGAAGGGCGACCTCTGATGCCGAGTGAATGGATTTGCTCTCTCTCTCTCTCTCTCTCTCTCTCTATATATATATTAAGAGCAAATTTAATCCCTGTGATGGCTAGAATGGATTTTCAGCATCATTACTTCAGTCCTCAGTGTCATATGATCCTTCAGAAATTATTTCAATATGCATAATCAATGCATAAGGAATGTTATTGTTATATCAATTTCCTTTTTGTATATAAATAATAATAATAATTCCAAACTTTTGAACAATAGTGTATATTTCCATTTGTCAATTAATAATCAGTATCAACCTTCATTTTGAACTCCACAGGAGTGAATGAATGAATGAATGTGTTGAGTAAATAATGACAGAATTATACTACTGAATGAACTATTCCTTTAATCAAACCAGATTCTCTGACTCAAAACAGGTACTTGCCCTGATAAAACCCGCTGGCGTTATTAAATCTGAACATCCAAATTACACAATTTATGTTCAGTGACTTATCAGTAATAGTTTGGATGCTTCAAGCATTTGATTTAGTAAATTTATTTTCATCTACTGAACCTTTTGTGGTTTAAAAAAAAAAAAAAAATGTTTAAAAAGAGACCGAAAAATCCAATTTGCACTTTTATCTCAAAGGCTTGTCATGTTGAAATGAGAGAGCAGAAATATGTGTGTTCTTGACTGTTTTCCTCAGATAGTTCCACTGTAATTCTGCAGTTTTGTAAGTGAATCATAAAATTGTTCATGCTGTGTAATGACACATCACTCGCCATGCAACCACATTACTAAAAAAAAAAAAAAAAAATTATTATCTGAAAACATCTCTCAAGTCACATTTTCTTATAAAGTGTTTTTGTATATGTTAAGTGTAGTGACAAGGCGGTATTCCGTTTGCTATCTGTCTTCATCCTTTCTTAAGTTTAATGCAATGACTTAATTAATGTCACTCTGAATCGCTGCAGAAATGTCATTACTCAGAAGACTATAGCAAGAGCTTTTAGGACTTTCGTCAAACAGAGGCGCTGTCGGTGCATTGGAAAATCATGGCAGCTCAACCTACGCATTGGCCCTGTTCCAGTGAGCTGCCTAGCTAGGCAGCATTCATGATGTGAAGGTTCTTCCAAACAGTAAATAGAAAATGATGTTGGCTTGTTTCAGTGGTCTGAGAGCAGACTGAATGAATTTTGACATTTATGACTGCTCCAAATAATCTCAGACCCCTTTAAAGCAATCAGAACTGGGAACATCTTGTGGGGAGTGATTCAAAATATTATATTATAGTTTATACGACGGTTCTTACTGGTTGTCAAATCTGATTGGCTGAGAGGAATTTGATATTCAACACGGGCTGTCCAATGTTCAAAACTTTGCATATTGCGTTCATATCTTTAGAGAAGCCTTGCATTTGCAGAAGCATTGGTTCAAAAAACTAATTTATTCTGAAATATCATAGGAACATTACTTTAGATCACCCACACACACAATATGCCCATAGTTTCACTGTTTAGTTGTTAGTACAATCATTAAATATAGTTGTTCAAAACACATGATGCAGCTTTCATTATGGTTCTACACATTCATACATCATTGTAATAGACTAGAGAGAAAAGTACAGACACTGGAATCTTTAAACAAAATTTGAAAATTATTGATGAAATAATCAACACAACAGGTTTTTCAAAAAACAGAAAAAAAGATGAGAAAAAAACTACATTAGGCCTACAGCAAAATGTCAACTGGAATGTTCCTCACTGCACTTCTATGTTTTTTTATCAACTCTGTCTTGTGGATTTGGCCACAGCTTTTCATCCACATCATAATGGATGTTTTCATTAGTTAAACATCTTAGGAAAAAAAACTCTTCTGGTATGGCAAATACTGGCCTGACATTGGTCTCCTGTGATGCCATTGCAGGCATCATCTATGGCCTGGAGAAGAGTGACTTGTTTGTGATGAGCGTATTTTGAACCCTTCACCTCCGTGTGGAGAAAAATGATTTAGTCCCTAAAGTGCCCTCCTCAGTGCCACGGCCCATCTTACTACAGGCTTTCTGTCCTCCCTTTCAGTAGCTTGACCAGGAGAAGCTTAACTGTATGTGTCCAGTCGCATACGTCCACAGAGCTGCCATGTGGAGGAAGTCTGACCAGTTGTTAGTTTGCTATGGTCCTTCCAAGAGAGGTCTGCCTGCCACTAAGCAGACCCTCAGTCAGTGGATTGTTGATGCCATTTCTATGTCATATGAGTCCTCTGGTCTCCCCTCGCCCTTGGGAGTCAAGGCTCACCCCACCCGAAGTGTGATGGCCTCCAAGGCCTTCCTTCCGGGTGTGGCTATGCAGGATATATGTAACGCTGCGGGTTGGTCTACGCCGCTCACATTCAGTCAGGTTTTACGGCCTCGACGTTTGTACTACTCCTGGTTCCTCCATCTTTCTGCCGCAGTTGTGCTGAGTTCAAACACACTACGCAGGGACTTGAGAATCTGACGGCATGGGCATTCTCGTTCCCAAAGCGAGTTCCTCAAGGTTACGTATGTAACCCTAGTTCCCCGAAAGAACGAGATGCCTGCGTCTCCTGCCATACTTCTGGCATTCCTGCGAGTGCTTCCCTCATTCTACCAGAAACTGCCGCTGTCTCTACCGCACATGCTTTTATAGCTTCCTGATCACACGTCACCCTGACTGTGACATCACACTAGGGGTGGCATGGTACGCGTACCGAACTGTACGGTTCATGGGGCAAATTCCAAATCGAAGTGATCATCCCTATCCCCTTGGAGTGGGGACTTTGGAGTGAACAAGGCATGTGCGAGCTATTATTTAGTCGTTTGAAATGCACTTGGCAAAGGGAGCGATCTAATTTCCTCATAATCTGCAGGTGGGATGTTCCCGTGACAACTCAGCACGTCACGCAACACAGCAGATTCTCTGACCTTCACCGGCATAAAAAATATACATTTTATATGTTAAAAAGTTGTATACATATTAGTTTTTATATATTATATAGCAAAAAACCTGAAAAACGTTTTAAAATATAAAATGTATATTCATTTGCAACAGTTATGCTAACAACAATAAAACAGCGACATCTACTGACGCACACCATGCTGCGTTGTCACGGGAACATCCCAGTTGAAGATTATGAGGAAATTAGATCGCTCCCTTTGCCAAGTGCATTTCAAACAACTAAATAATCGCTCGCACCTGCCCTGTTCACTCCAAAGTCCCCACTCCAAGGGGATGATCACTTCGATTTGGAATTTGCCCCGTGAACCGCACGGTTCGGTACGCGTACTGTGCCACCCCTACGTCACACCCATCCATTGGACTGATTACGCATGGTCTTGCTGAAGGCGTTCCCAAAGCACTCGACACAGCGTCTCGTTCCTTCGGGGAACTAGGGTTACATACATAACCTTGAGGCGTTTTTTTGGGCAAGAATGTACTTGTTTATACTTCAAATATGTGGTTTGTTAATAAAGATAACGACTATTTGAAAATTTGCTTTTATTTTGATAAAATGTGAGACGTGAGCTTAAGGGCGTCAGTGGGCGTACAGTACTCATGAACCCACTGAGAACAGCATACCCGGTCAGAGCTTATGGAATATGGAAGCTGCTGGTTTTTATAGTGGTTAAACATGAGCTATAATTCATTTTGGGTTGTCATTTTGGGTAATATCGGAGCGCTGCCCTTGTATGTTTGACTGAATTGCCTCGGAACTTATGATGGCTGTTGTTGTTTATTAAATGTTTTTATTAAATAAACAATACTTTATATAAAAAATGGTAGTATTTAACCATCTGCGGTCTGAGGGTGTTTTGGGGCCCTGAAGAAGTTTTGACATGCTCTGACATTTGTGTTTTTTTTTTCTTCAGTATCTTAAAAACATTGATGGCTAAAGTCTGATAACACTGTATTCAGCACAAACTGGGCTACAATAATATGTGAGCAGCATGAATGTACATGTTTGTGCTTTTGAGAAAACAACGTTTATATGTGGTTAGTGAAAAACTAAAATTTTAAAGTCACTGAAATAAGGCCGTAAAGCACATACAGAATATTTGCTCACAAGATTTTTGAGAACTGGATGTGTTAGACTAGAGTTTTTGCTACAAAATGATGTGGAAATTATCCTGTTCACTCGTTCGCAGAAAACAATATATTGATTTAACTTTTGTAAGACATGATTTGTGTTAGAAAGGTGTATGTGAGGGAGTGACAATGGCCATGAATATTTAGTGATTCACACCTGAGTGACAAAGGGTCTCCCATAATGGGCCATCAATATGAATGTGACTGAGTCATGTAAGAAAGAATGTGAGGAGAGTAAAATAATGTGGGTTTTGATTATTATGTGTACTTTAATTACAACACAGTATAATAAAAATATACAGTGCACAGTGAAGGTCAAGGACACGTGATTGAACATACTGATCTGAACACTGAGACCTGAACAGTAACACACCTTTGTGCCAAACATTCTACAAAGAACAGATGCAAGTCATCTTAGGGTACTAATCAGAATGATATCCTAAACTGGATCTAGCTGTGTGACACATCGTGTTGTGTTTTTCTTCTGAGGTAAATCCTGGGTTATTCCTGTCAGCGCCTCTTCTTCCAGAAACAAAAAGTATCTGGGATGAACTCTTCACATTTGTTTACGGGGGTGATGTAGGTGTTTACATGTTTGCACATCTCATGTGGATGTTTAGAATCTGAAAAGCGTGATCGGCTCGTGACCGTGATCACATTAGATATAATGAGTTTAGACGGGAAAAACTGGACATCGTGTTGGTTTCATACAGATTACTTTATCAGAGAATATTTGTTTTGGTTGTGACTTCATTTAAAAGTATATATTTCAAGCTATTTCAAGTATATATTTCAATATGTCTCATGTCTTTGAGGTGAGTATTCGCTGAGATTCAGGTTTACATGTCTGTGAAGAGGAGAAGGGTCTGGCTGTAGACATGCGTTTGCATTTTCAGACTTGCACTCTCAGGCCCTGGCACTTCCGCAAGTGACGTCACTTGCAGTCTTTTTTTATTTTTTATTTAACTTAATTTATCTTTTTTTTTTTTTTTATTGAATCTCTCAACATTTTAAATGAGTCTTGGCCCACAGGACACGATAGCGGTTCTGGACCATGTTCACATACGGCTTCCTTTTTGCATGATAGAGCCTTAGTTGGCATCTGCAGAGGGCACGGCGGATTGTGTTTACAGACAGTGATTTCTGGAAGTATTCCTGGGTCCATTTAGTAATGTCAATGGCAGAATCATGCCGATGAGTGATGCAGTGTTGTCTGAGGGCCCGAAGACCACAGGCATCCAACAAACGTCTTCAGCCTTGTCCCTTATGCACGGAGATTTCTCCAGTTTCTCTGAATCTTTTGATGATGTTACGCACTGTAGATGAGATTTGCAAAGTCTTTGCAATTTGACGTTGAGAATGTTGTTTTTAAAGAATTCCACAATCTTTTTAAGCACTCTTTCACAGATTGGAGAGCCTCTGCCCATCTTTACTTCTGAGAGAATCTGCCTCTGATTAGCTCATGAGCTGCATAAAATTGTAAAATTTCTCATTTTAAACATTTGTTATGTTATCTTTGTTATATTGTGAATAAAATATTGGCTCATGTGATTTGAAAGTCTTTTAGTTTTCATTTTATTCAAATTTAAAAAATGTCCCAACATTTCCAGAATTCAGGCTGTAGTTCCATCTAATTAAAATGGTCTATTTTTGTCTATAAAGTCAGACATGCAATCTACCCATCATTCTTTGTGCACTTAAAATAATAGTTCACCCAAAAATGAAACTATTGTCATCATTTACTCACCCTCACATCGTTCCAAACTTGTTCTTTCTGATGTTGGTCCACACTGACTTCCACAGTAGGGAAATAAATACTATAGAAAGTCAATGGGGACCATCAATTGTTTGATTACCAGCATTCTTTAAAATATATTATTTTATGTTCAACAAAAGAAAGGAACTCTTACAGGTTTGGAACTGCATGAGTAAATGATGACAAAATTTGCTTGTTTTGGGTGAACTACTTTTTTAACTTACTTTTAAAATGTTAGCTGTTATGATTTAGTTCTAAGTGTAACCTTATTTTTAAGTGTCTAGTGTTTGGAACAGAGCCAGTGTTTTCTGTTTATCAGCTCAACCCCTGTACACATGTGCGTTGGTGTGTATATATTTCTCGCCACGTCTTCGTTGAGCGGATTACGCTGCTCTAATCCCGCTCAGAATGCCCTTGCACAGCCAAGTGACGGCCACCCCTCTGCACCGCACTAGTATCTACAGCTCTGCCGCCCAGGTATCCACACTTCCAAACCTCTGTTCAACTCCATGGGGCAGGCATGGATTAGCTAGTCAAGGCTTTGATGTCAGATTCTCACACAGAGTCAATACACAGCATGAGCCCCTCAGGATTAAAATGATACCCACACCATGATGTTACTTAAGTAACAGAAAATAACAAGGAACAGAGGCTCTCTGAACTAAGAAAACGTGAGGGAATTGAAGAGAAACCTGTTAACGTATGAAGTGTGATCTTTTTTTAATGTGAGAGATTCACACTGTACAAGGGGTGATGCATGAATGATTAATAGCAAGCATGATGAAACACTGGGGTAGGACTTTTCTCAAAGGCTTAATGCATTGTAAATTTTCTTCATGTATTAAAATGCATTCATAAAGCCTTATAATACAGTCATCAGTTGTATGAGCTTATAGAGTACAATTTTTAAAAGGGTAAACCGAGTGCACTTGTAACACTGTGAATACTTTACTTCTTATAAAACTAAAAGACTTTCAAATCACATGAGCCAATATTTTATTCACAACAGAACATAGAGAACATAACAAATGTTTAAATTTTCCACTTTTTTCCACTGAATGACCTCATTTCAAATTTGATCCCTGCTACAGGTCTCATAAAAGTTGGGACAGGGGCAACAAAGGGCTGAAAAAGCAAGACATTTTGAAAAGATTCAGCTGGGAGAACATCTAGCAACTAATTAAGTTAACTGACATCAGGTCTGTAACATGATTAGCTATAAAAGGGATGTCTTAAGCCCGGCTCAGAGAATTTTGAAAATCCTAAAAAAATCCTATAATCCTAGGCTAAAATATGTAGTCTTTGATCGTTAGTTTGTCATGTTCACAGATAGCCGATTAACAGCTGTTGCAATGCAGCTCGTGGTCACTTAGCATGTGTGGGTTGATAATGTAAAAGTTTTCTTGCACGCACCTGTTTTTAACGTCTTAACTGTTGTACTGTCTGACATTAATAACAACTGAGATCCCACAGTGTGACATGATCATCATGTTCGTACAATCTGACAAATACAATCCTAAAGAACTTAAAATCGCAAAAAATCTCACAGTATGCGCCCGGCTTTAGAAAGTCAGTGTCTCTCAGAAGTAAAGATGGGCAGAGGCTCTCCAATCTGTGAAAGAGTGCGTAAAAAGATTGTGGAATTCTTTAAAAACAACGTTCTTCAACGTCAAATTGCAAAGGCTTTGCAAATCTCATCATCGACAATACATAACATCATCAAAAGATTCAGAGAAACTTGAGAAATATCTGTGCATAAGGGACAAGACCGAAGACCTTTGTTGGATGCCCGTGGTCTTCGGGCCCTCAGACGACACTGCATCACTCATCGGCATGATTCTGTAATTGACATTACTAAATGGGCCCAGGAATACTTCCAGAAACCACTGTCGGTAAACACAATCCGCCATGCCATCTGCAGATGTCAACTAAAGCTCTATCATGCAAAAGGTCCAAATTTAACATTCTTGTTAGAAATCACCGACGCTGTGTCCTCCGGGCTAAAGAGGAGGGAGACCTTCCAGCGTGTTATCAGTGTTCAGTTCAAAAGCCAGCATCTCTGATGGTATGGGGTGGATAAGTACATGCGGTATGGGCAGTTTGCATGTTTTGGAAGGCACTATGAATGCTGAAAGGTATATAAAGGTTTTAGAGCAACATATGCTCCCCTCCAGACAACGTCTATTTCAGGGAAGGCCTTGTGTATTTCAGAAGGACAATGCAAAACCACATACTGCAGCTATTACAACGGCATGGCTTTGTAGTAGAAGAGTCCGGGTGCTGAAAAGAAAGAAAGAAAAACAAAAAATAAATAAATAAAGTTGGGTCCAATGGGTTCAATGTGTTAAGTGTATGACTATCCATTGCATATTGTAATAACCTGATACATATACATAGAGAACATTGATAGTAAAAATAATTTAATAAAAAAAGTCTAAGTATAAAATGTGTCACTAAGATTTTATAGACTTTAAGATATTATTATGATGCATATATGATGCATATGCATATAATTTATATATATTGAAATGTTTCCCTTAAAAATAACTATTTTCTAATTTATTGTATTAAAGAAAAATGTAATTTATAGTGTTGATGGCAAAGCTGAATTCTCAGCAGTCTTCAGTCTTACTCCAGTCTTCAGTGTCACATGATCTTTCAGAAATAATTATGCTGATTTGCTGTTCAATAAACTTTTTTTCATAATCATTATATTTGTTTTTACATGTTTGTGATTTTTTTTTCAAGATTATTTCATTAATAGCAAGTTTAAAAGAACAGCATTTATTTAAAACAGAAATATTCACTATTATTTTTTTGATAAATTTAATGCATTCTTGCTGAATAAAAGTATATATTTCTTTAAAAAGAAATGACTGACCCCCATATATGTGATGCTTCAAATAAAGTACTTCCACAGTAGCTCTCCAAACACGTCAGACAGAGACAGCTGTGCTCTCACCCCACTTTCCATATGACAATTTAGACTCTCAGCATGTGTGAATCCATACTGGTTTTAATGAGATATGTGTTTTCCTCACTCCCCAGTTAAAAATAAATGGGAAATATTCAGTTTGAATGAATGCCAAAGCTAGCTCCTGTCTCTAAGGTCAACTTTCCTTTATTCCTTCTTAATTTCCCTCTTGTCCTGCAGCCATGTTCAATCTCTTCTGGCTTGGTTTTATTGTCTGTGAACGCACAGATGTCAGCTGGTATTGACATAATCGGGAAAAGTGGCGCTGATGCAGTGACATTTGCGGTAATAGCATCTTGCTAATGTTCGCATTCACACTGTACCACATGGGACAAAGGACAAAACAGAACAAATATACACACAAACCATGAATTCGACACACAAACACAAGGACTTGAATGCTAAGGTGTGAGGAGTTGAGATGGCTGTGGTTTTGTGGCAGTAGTCCATTGTTTGTTATCAGCTACTCTCATTAACTGCACATGGCTGCAGTTAGTCACCATTTTATTAGGTACACCTGCTTGACTACTCATTAATGCAAATACAGTATCTAATCGGTTAATCACATGGCAGCAACTCAATGCATTTAGGCATGTAGACATGGTCAAGATGATCTGCTGAATGTCAAAACAAGCATCAGAATGGGGAAGAAAGGTGTTTTAAGTGGCTTTATACATGACATGGTTGTTGGTTCCAGATGGGCTAGTTGGATCATTTCAGAAACTGCTGATCTACTGGAATTTTCACACACAGCAATCTCTAGATTTTACAAAGAATGGTCCAAAAAAGAGAAAATGTCCAGTGAGCAGCAGTTATGTGGGTGAAAATGCCTGGTTGATGCCAGAGGTCAAAGGAGAATGGCCAAACTTGTTCAAGCTGATTAAAACAGTAACTTGGTAACTCAAATAACCACTCGTTATGACCAAGGTAATGAATGCAGAAGAGCATCGCTAAACACACAACACATCAAACCTTAAAGCAAAGAGGCTGCAGAAGACCTCACCGGGTGCCAACAAAAAACAAGAAACTGAAGCTACAATTCATACAGACTCACCAAAATTGGACAATAGGAGATTGGAAAAAGGATACCTGATCAGATGAGTCTTGATTTCTACTGGAATTTGGATGGTAGGGTCAGAATTTGTCATTAACAACATCAAGGCATGGATTCAGCCTGCCTTGTATCAGTGGTTCAGGCTGGTGGTGGTGTAATGGTGTGGGAGATATGTTCTTGGCACACTTAGCACCAATTGAGCATTGTTTAAAAGCCACAGCCTACCTGAGTGTCATTGTTGATTACGTCCAACCCTTCATGACCACAGTGTACTCATCTTGTGATGGCTACTTCCAGCAGGATAAAATCTCACAAAAGCTCAAATCATCTCAATCTGGTTTCTTGAACATGAAAATGAGTTCACTCACATGGCCTCACAGTCACCAGATCTCAATCCAACAGAGCACCTTTGGGATGTGGGTGGAATGGGGAGATTCACATCATTCGCAGTTGACAAATCTGCAGCAAATGCATGCTGCTATCATGTCAATGTGGACCAACATCTCAAAGGAATACTTCCAGCCCCTTGCTGAATCTATGCCAGCAGTTCTGATGGCTAGGGGGTCCAAGCCTAGCAAGGTGCACTTGATAAAGTGGCTGATGAGGGAATAACTGTATTGTATAAAGTAAAAAAATTATATATTTGAAACTTTTTACATTCTGATGTGAGGTAGAGAAGCAGATGGGTGCACTAATCCAGAGCTCCCTCATGTGGCTCTGATCAGTAATAAAGTTACAGTATTACACTGGTTTTGAGTTTACATCCTCATTTTATATTCAATTTTAATACCATCTATTTGAGTCATGGATGTTTCCAGTTACACATTTCTCCTGGTATACACTGTGAATCTCACTGTCGTTCATGTAATTACTTTCAGCCATAATACGATTGAATCCTACCACCATCTGCGTTGCATGTTTGGTCCTGCTAATATTAGGTTAATGTATAAATGAATCGTCATTGTCCTTAGCAGGAGCTTGTTTGTGTTTTCAGTTTGTCACGCTGGACTGAGAAACACAGGAGATTAAAAACGGGCATCTTTAGTCATTGTATATTTAGCTTATGCATATAGTAGGGGGGGATGGAGCTATTTATCACACTTTTTAATCCAGTGGACATTTCATAGGCATATGTCTTGAAAGTCTCTGACATCAAAAAGCGATTGAACATCTCTACCATTACTGTGGGAAAAAAAAAAAAAAAGAGATCCTGTTTGTTCCACACACAGCATGTGACATCATTTGGGGTATTACATATGGAACAATTTATAATATTGGGAACCTGCCATTATACTATTACATGCTTTTCAGCCAAATTTAAGCAGCAAACCAATTATAGCATTCAAAAATGTAGAAGCTAACATTATATAAACAAATTACCCCAACTTGATATAAACTCTTGTTTTTTAGAACATATCCTTGAGAAAAAAATATGGAAATATTACACTTGACTTTTTTTATACACTTAGTTTCATGTTAATTGCAAATAAATGAAAATGTTGAAATATATAGTTCAAATTTTTATTTAATGCAATTAGCTTTACAGTCCCCCCCCCCCGCCCCCCGAAATAGACTTAAATAGAACTTTAAATGTAATTGTGTAATTACTTTTATTGCAATATTGTTAGAGTGCAATATCAGAGAACATACATTTATAGTAAATTAAAATATACTGTATTGTCATTTCTATTAAGACCTACATGTCATGTATTTAATATATATTTGTATTTATACATATTAGGGGTGACCCCGAAATGTCGACGATTAGATGCTTCGATTCGAGGAGCCTGATTCGACTCCCAATCTCACAGTCGAGCATTTTGGCGGCAAGGATTTAAAACTTTAACAAGACTCAAATTTACACAGGCAGAGTGAAAGACTGGATTTTTTTTCTCGATCAGGTAGGATGCAAGTGATTTCAAAACATTTCAGCCGGTTTATATATATATATCGTGTTTATATTATTTATCTTGTAAAAGATGCATTTGGTTGAGTCGCTGCAGTAAAGTGCTTCACTGTACGGTGATTCTTCAGGACGCAGGACAAACAATTATGCAGGATATTAATTGGAGGATAATTAATAACTATGACTGGGATTGTCATATACATATAACATTTATAATGAGAACACTATCATAATAAAACGCTGTGGATTTTTAGAGTTTAGTTCCCTTGTTTCTGCACGTTGTTGCATGAAGAACGCGTCCACAAAAGGAGTTCATTCAGAGCCGGGCAGACACGTTCATACATCGGGGCCTTTTGTGCAGATAGCCTGTAAGTTGTTATATTAACGTTATGTTGTATAAATAAGGAAGTGTATTTTATATGAGACAAATGAGTTAAATCCCATTGATTTAAAAATCTGCTATAAAATGCTTCATTCTACTGGTTATCCAGCACGCGCAGCTCAAAACAGAAATGCAGAACATTAATAACTGTCATATACATAACATTATAATGAGAGCACTATTGTAAAAAATGTTTCGCTGACGTTTAATGTTAACTATCTTTTAATGAAAACATAAAACATTATTCACTCCGTTTGTATCTGCGAGGCGTCCGTTACACATTTTCTCTGTCAAATGTCTGATTTGACTCTTGGTAATGTATTTTGACACGCCCCCAAACATATGATTCGACTATCAGTCGACTATCAGCAAGATTCGAAAATTCCGATTCGACTATGAAAATCCTTAGTCGGGGACACCCCTAATACATATGTATTGATAAAATAACAATTCAGTACATTTAAAATATGTTTACTTTGAATGTAATATTTAATAGCACAATTAAATTATAATAAAGTACTTTACATATGATTTAGTTTGTTAGTCAACACATCAAAATTAGTTTGTTGATTTATGAAATGTACTTTTAAAGGGGTGGTGTACTGCGATTTCACTTTTTTCATTTTAAATAGTGTGTAACGTTGCTGTTGGTGCATGGACAGTATCTGCAAAGTTGCGGCGCTGAAAGTTCAACGTAAGCAGAGATATCGTCTTTTAAAAATCAGGAAGTTTAATGCCTACCAAAACGACTCATATGGGACTACAACGAACTACTTCCCGTGTTGCATACGTAAAGAACCCATCAAACCCCTCCCTCCGGAACATGCAGAAAAGGGGGCAAGGCCATGTTCTGCGGCTTTGTCGAAGAGTAAAAGTTATAGTGGAGAGTTGTAGTCATGCCATCGAAACGGTGTTATTTTCACCCAGCTGTCAGGTCTTCGGGCTTCCTACGGATGCTGTAGTTCGTCAACAATGGTTAAAATTTATGTTTGATTATGTTCCTGACAATTACAATCCTAATTCAGCTCTCTGTGCTGCGCATTTTACGGAAGACAGCTTCCAGAATCTACACGAGTTCAATGCCGGATTCACACAGACTATTACTAAAACATGGAGCAGTTCCACCTTTAAAACCAGAGGCAGCAGTTGTTGGGCCACAACCTGTAAGTAAGATTTCATAATTTTAAATGTATTTGCATGTATAATTTCAGACGTAATGTTTTAGTTTTATCAAGGACTTATAAATGCAGGGGCATAAATTTCATCTAACAGTAGGGGGGGACAATAAACGTAAAATTTCTCAAGAGCAATTTTTGAGGGGGTCACAAATAATACAGGCAAAATTGTACTTGTAAGGATAGATATGTGTACACAGCATGTGTACATAGCATGGAGACCGTGTTTAAATATGAGTTCATGGTTCACCACGCGGTCATATTATAATTATTATTTTGCGTCATCCATAGTATTTAAGGTTTCGTCTGAAACCTAGTATGTCTCTTTCGCATTAATTCAACCGCATTAAACCCACTGATCTGCCACTTAACATCATATTGAACGAAATCCAGCACATAGGTCTACAATATTCGCCTAATATCAGTTCACACAACAGGCTTATCGCCGTGTTAGTTGTAGTGGGTGACAAGCTAAGGTATTAAGCTTGTTAACCTTATAATCGCTCATAGAAAATACATCGGATGTCATAATTTTTTTTGTCATGACTAATTTATTAATGATCCAGCATCATCTGTATTAAAGAGAAATAATCATTTCACCCGATGTTTAATGAGAATAAAATAGCCTTGACAGCCTATACTTACACATAAGGCCCTTTCGCACCGCAGGAACCTTTTCATAGTACCGGAACTAATTGTGGAACTACCCACTTTCTCGCGTGTTCGCACCGCGGGAACTAGGAACTGTTTTAGTTCCCGGAACTCGTTTGGAGGAACTAAATTAGCTCCTACTTCAGAGTAGGGTCTAAAACAGTTCCATAGGAACTATCGTGACGTACGTGTACGCTGATTGGCTAAACGCGTACGAAAACGCCCTCACCCGCCATGATTTAAAACGCCGTGTAAACACATACTGTGTAAACATCGCATCAAACTTATATTTTTCAAGAACGGAGAACAGCGATAGATGGACGGATGCTTAAGTACAGGCACTTTTGAACATTTTGGACTCCTTTCCGATCTTTCAATCGCTTGACGTATAGCCTAAGTTACGTCGACATTCCATGTCCGTGAACCCCGCGATACACAACAAAAACACAGCTCCGATCACAGCGTCCTCCATCCTCCTGTTGTTAATGTTGTTCTTTTTTGTTTTCGTTGTTGAACGCCGCACACAAATGACGTCGCTGTCGACCGGATTAAGTCACTTCTTAGTACCCACTGTCGGTGCGAATGCGACCCTTTCAATGGTACTGGGAAATAGTTCGCGCAAAATCGTCCCAGTACTTTAGTACTGTACTTTTAGTTCTGGAACTAAAGCGGTGCGAAAGGGGCTATTACTAACTTGCTCTCTCTCACCGGACTCGTGTGTGTGTGTGTATTGGTAAAAGAGGGAAGCAGGCCGTGGACCAAACCACTGTGAGGCAAGGGAGGGGGGAATCAAAACATTTCTGAATTTAAAATGTTTTTTTGCGTTTATTTTGTTTTACTACTCACATAGTTATTTTAAGTATATGTCCATTATATTACTTTCATTACACAGAGTTGCTTGTAATGATATTTTTAGGGGGGACAACCCTCAGATGGGGGGGTCCTGTCCCCCCCGGGATTTACGCCTATCGCTCGACTCTCTTCATTACCGCACGTGCAACTGTCACTCGTGAAGGTAATGGGCGTGACGTTTCCGCGCAACATGCAGTACGCAGTTTAGCCAATCACAACACACCGGCCCAGCTGACCAATCTGAGCCCATGGCCTGCTTCTGAGCGAGTGGTTTCAGAGAATCAGGAAGTCAATCGGTCGTTCAAATGAGGAGAAAGCGGCTTACAATAAAGGTGAACTATATGAAAAATAAGGCGTTTTTTTTAACAAACGGAACACGAAGACATGTTATATTGCACCCCATAAACGCAATCAAGCAAAGAAAAAAAGCAGTAAACCACCCCTTTAAGTGTGTAAGTGTATTAAGAAACAGTCATGAAAGTGTACTCTCTTGTAGGCTACACTTAAATGTCCTTTCATTTCATGTATTACAATATATTATCTGTAAGTACATTTTTTAAAATATACTGTTAAGATTTAAAGTACACTGCAAATGCACGTTCAATACAATTAAGTGCACTTCAGTTTTACAAGTTCAACGTTTCAGCTACAATCTACCATCATTATATAGTTGCCTAAATATGTCAACCTGCTTCTTGTCTTAACTTTGATAATGAAAATGTTATGACACTGAAACATGTTATAAAAGGGCAGAATTAATTTTCATTAATTAATTTTCAGAAATGATCCAAGTTCATGACAGTTTAGATTATAGAATTGAAGTTGTCTGCAATTTATTTTTTATTTTTTGATGTTGCATAAAGAAGATAAAGTTCTGTAATATATATGATATTTATATCCATCTGCTCATTTAAAAGGAAATATATGCTTGTCATATTATTTTATTGAACCTACAAGCACCCCACGGTTGAAAAGTGTCACGCTGTAACAGTCGCTGCTTCTAATAGAGAAGCTGGTCTACTTTGAATAAGAGATTGAATCGACCAGGCTTTGCTATGTAAATGCATGCTAATTTATGCGTGAGTGATGTGCAGATGTTGGGCAGATCAGTTGTAGAGGGGCAAGGGGACGTGATTTCTGTTCCATGTTCATTTGTCATCATCTGTGTTTTTTCACAAGGTGGTCAGGGTGTGATCTGATCCGACGACCCCCCTGCCATGCCTCTCAAACAGAAAAGGGGTATAAACACAGGGAACATGTACATGCTGAGCTCAAATGTTTCACTGAACTACACTTGAGAAATCACATAGTGTGGGCCTCCGGGTAAGTACTAAATTCGGTTGGTGTTAATCGCTGACTTATGACTGTACAGCTGTATGGAGAGTATAAATACAGAAGAGGTCATGATGATTTAATGTCTGTAACACAAATGCACCCGGATTCAAATGGCTGTTTTGCTGAGCATTGCATTTTGTGCTTGACATTACCTCAGCTATTTCATATTAGTTATTTGTAGGATGCAGCAAATGGCTCGGAGACTCTGGCCTTTTGCAAAAGGCATTTACATAAGCAGAATAATTTATTAAAAAATGAAATAAAAAAATCTGATGACTAAACTGAAGCATGCTTTGTATTGTGTTCAACTCTGCAATGTGTTCAGGACAGAAGGTAGGGACTGTTAGACAATTTTGTTTAAAACACTGTTGTTGTGTGTGCGTGTGTATGTGTATGTGTATATATATATATATATATATATACTTTTTTTTTTTTTTGGAAAATAACCTTAAACTCAGTGTAACTGTGGAAAACCATCTCATAATGGTGCTCAGACTAAAAATTGAATGGTGTCTGGTGCCCTCATGTGGCTCTGGGAGTAAATACATCCATTTCCAGCCAACTACTTCATGTGAAGACAATATTTGGCCTACATGGCCAGTGGGAAATGCTTAAAAATGCTTAAAAAAAAAGGAAGTTCTGTCGTTTAATCACCCTCGTGTTGTTCCAAGCCTGTAAGAAATTATTTCTTCTGTTGAACACAAAAGGAGAGAGTTTGAAGAATGTCGGTAACGAAACAGTAGACAGTAACAATTTATTTATTTATTTTTATTTTTTTAGGGTTTGGGTTTTTTGTTGTTGTAGGGAAGTCAATGGCTAACGTCAACTGTTTGGCTACCAACATTTTTCTAATTATCTTCTATAAAATTTCTGTGGATAAGTTCACATAAACTAAGGTCCCAATATTTTATTAATTGACCATGAAACCATGTAATCCATTCATTTTCCAAACCACTTTTCCTCTGGGTTGCAAGGATGCTGGAACCTATCCCAGCGTCTTGGATCGCGGCCGGGGGAAACACTCTGGGCAGATGGCCTTCTGGAGTAGGCCTATACAGACACCTAATATATGTAAGCAATTTGGTTAGATCTGTAAAATTATATGATTATGTGGGATAATGTCAACTTTCACAACTTTCCTTTGCTGAGCATGAAAGGATAACACTAGAGTTCCTTCAACCATACTCCATTTCCTGAATCAGATATTTCAGCATGGAGATGGAAAGTGTATGACTGTTAGGCACAAGATCAGATAACTATGTTGGATGCTATGAATGTTGCTTGTGAGGACAATCTCTGGTAAGACCAACAAGAATGAAAGGATGTCACCTAGAAATGTCAGTGTTATGTACAGTGAGGAGGTACAAATGAATGTTTTTGTATATAACTAGAGCAGATTAATTTTGTGGCAAACTCATTTCACACAAACTGCAAGTGACTAGCCAATTTTTATTTTATTTTATTTATTTATTTATTTATTTTTTTGGACTTCCACAATTATTTTCCTAATTTTTAAAACTTGATATATAGGCTTGTACTTCATCCAAGTCTGAAGGTGCTGTACACAATGACTTCGGCAGAGCAGCATGCATGTCATGCTTTCAGATCCTCGACAACCCGCAGCTGACTTAATCAAACACAGACCATCTCAAAGTCCTGCTTCCACCCCCTTATCTGATTGGTTGATGTGGAGCGCTGGAAAGAGTTATGCAGGGAACGCCTCTTCCCATAAAAATGTAGGCAACTTTAAAAAAAGCATCATTTTGGGTCTTAGACCACTGTCGAGAGGAAAATGGCATCAGCACATGACAGAGCAGTTTTACAGGCCATCTTTAACCCTACCAGCCCTTATGGAGATATCCCTGGATTAAATCAAGAAGATGAGTTGACAGACGATGGTAAAATGAAGATCAATAAGTGGATTATATATGCAAAGTTTGTGTATCTATTGATTTACTTAATGATATAGATAGATAGATAGATAGATAGATAGATAGATAGAAAGATAGATTTCTTTCAAATGCTATAAAGATGTGTTCTCATTTTGAACACTACTGTGTATTTCTGTCATATCTCATTCTTTAGACAGTGTCTTTGACCCAGAGCTAGTGAAACAGGTGAAAGATCTGGAACTGCAGGGAGTTTCAGCTGCTGAGTCTGGAGACCTGCCCGCTGCTCTTCAGCATTTTAACCAGGCCATCAGGATCCTGCCTCAGAGGGCTTCAGCCTATAACAACCGAGCCCAGACCAAACGCCTGCAGGGAGACACCAAAGGTGATGCATTTCTTCTTTCTCTCCCAGAATCAGCTTCCCAGAATCAACTTTTATTTCTGCAGTTCTTTTTTCAGAGACCATGATGAAAATACATTAACATACCAAAACCTTTCATTGATGTTCTCACAGATTGTGATTGGGGCAGATTATTGCTTAATAAAAGCTTATTTTTGTGCATTTCCTTGCACAATACTACCTTAAAAATATTTTCATAGTGCATGATTTGTAAACCATTACATTTTGTGTCATAAAACCAGCTCCTTATGTATGGCTAAACACATACTTAACCATGGTTTTACTACAAAAATAAATAAATAAATAAATAAATAAAATATTATAGTTAAACTATGATAACCACAAATTAACTCCACATTTGACTTGTTTAAATCCATAACATTTCCTTTGCTCTGTAAACCCCAAATTATTATTATTTTGTATTTATTTATTTATTTATTAAATAACACAGGCTCATTGGGACAAAAACAAAATAAATAAATGAAAAAAATTGTGACATTTCTGCAAATATTATGCTGCTCCAGTGACTGGGGCTAAAAACATGTTCAGTTTTATCTGAAACAGATGAACATAAGTGTCATGAATCCTGTCCATGAACTTCCATTCACTCACTCACCACAGTATTCATTGCACTGATCACATTACGGTTGCACTTCACCATCTACTACATTTCCCATCATCCATCGCACAGATCACACAGCTGTCACAGATTACACATTGCATTGATAAAACAGCTGAAACCCATTAGACACGCTTTATAAGCCTTGGACTTTCTCTGCCTCAGTGCCGAGTATTGTATGCATTATCGCTGCCCTACAGAGCCCTGTTAGTTTCCCTAGCCTAGCCTGTTTTGGATTGTGTTTTCCCCTGCCTGGACTCTTGCTCACGTTTTGGATTACCTCTCTTGTCTAGCCCCTTTTGATACTGTTCACCGATCGTCGACCCACGCTTGTCCTTTTTTACTCTTTGACTCGCCCATATTATACCTGTTTGCCACTGTTCGACCCTGCCTGTTATGACCACGTCTCTGCTCAATAAAAGCTTGCATATGGATCCGCACATCTCACATCTCGTCAGCCCCGTAACAATAAGTCTCGCAAAGTTGTATGATGTTTGTGGTTGTATGTTATAGTTCTGTATCATGTTTGAAAATATCGTATTATTAAGCACTACTCTAACAAAACAAAGCTAAATGTGATATAAAAGCAACCATGCCATTTTAGTTGGTCTTTAGCTAAGTCTTTAAACCTGTTCATTGTGACTCACATATCACAGGACTCAAGCAAATATACTACATATGTACCCTTATGAAAATGAATGGTTTTATTATATTAAAACTGTAGTAACCATGTTTTTTTTTTTTGTTTGTTTTGTTTTTTTCATAACCATTTGAATAACTATAGTCTTACTACAAATACCATGGTTAAAATATGGTTAGTGAAGCAAAACCATGGCTAATTTTTGGGTTATCAAACTGAACTTTATATATTGCAGGTGCAGTGGAAGACCTGGAGCGTACCATTTCTCTCAGCAGCGGCATTGGGCGATCAGCCTGCCAGGCTCTGGTACAGCGTGGGCTCATTCTTAGGTTGACGGGTCGTGATGAGGAGGCTCGGGTGGACTTTGAGAAGGCAGCAGCTCTAGGCAGCGAGTTTGCTCGGCAGCAGGCTGTGATCTTGAACCCCTACGCTGCCCTATGCAACCGCATGCTGTCAGAGGTCATCAATAAACTTCGCAACCCAGAAATGTCAGACATGCCATAGAGATGGAAAATATGGATGGAAAGTATATACGTTGTGTTGTAACAAAGGCATACATTTATTAGCTTTGTAATTCCCTGGTTTTCATAAGTGAATAAAGTCAAATCTTTTTCAGGTGATTGTCACTTTGGGAGATGAATGATGAAAAAAACCAAAAACAAACAAACAAAAAAACAAAACAAAACAAAACAAAAAAAAAAAAAAAAAAATATATATATATATATATATATATATATGTAAGATACAGGTCACTGATTAAATAAGTAAATGTGTGACATTGATTATGTGATTGTTTGTACAGATTCTAAAATCATGCTAAAGAACAACTGAAGATTTTATACACTTGAGTGTTGCTGTCATTAATCCAAGGACAAAAAAGACATTGTTTTGTTTTATAAACGTATAATTCAAATTGTTATGCCGACAGTATAATTTGTCCAGGTATTAAATGCAAAATAGAAGCATTTTCACAAGTGTTCTTTGGCATCTTACTATATAATATTACTATATAATATTAAAGTGATAGTTCACCTAAAAATGAAAATTCTGTCATCATTTAGCCACTCACTTCTATAGTAGATACATATATATATATATATATATATATATATATATATATATATATATATATATATATATATATAACTGTAGAAGTCAATGGCTTCCGGCAACTGTTTGGTTAATAACCTTCTTCAAAATATTTTATTCTGTGTTTAGCAGAAGAAATAAATGTGTACAGGTTTGGAACAACATGAGTGTGGATAAATGATGACAATATGACCCCTTTAAGTTGATTTTTGAAGTGTGCGTATACAACGGTGTATTTTTCAGCCACTAGAGGTCAGCAAAGATCTGTCAAAATTTAGGACAGTTTACCCCCCCCCCCCCCCCCCCAAAAAAAAGAAAATCCATTCAAAGTTGACACTGACTAAAGCATAAATTCGTCTAGAAGATATCTGATGAAATCATTGCTTGCAGCATGCTTTTATCTGATATGTCCACAGCTTGTTCTATAAACGTGTCTCTTATTCTGTGAAGACATTATTGACTAGTGTCTGAAACTCTCCTCTTTTCTCCTGGAGGTCTGCCATGCTGGGTAACGCCACAGGTTCACTTCTGATCTCCTTCTGGTAGAAAGGACAGACCTTCAGGTGTTCTGCCATGGAGGGCATGTCCTCAAAGACCCATTTATCCACTGGAGAGAACAGACTGCTAAACTCCCATGCCTTCATGGGGATGAGAAAGGTCTAATATATCATTACGTCATTGCAAAAAAAAACAAAACAAAAAAAAAACAAACAAAAAGTCTCAAGTGGTATATAAATTTCAGGCAATACAATACATAACATTTTACAATAATAATAAAAAATATACTCTACAAAATTAAGAGGAGATTGCTTTAAGTAATATTATTTCTTACTGACATTATAAGGGTTAAATATCTATGCGCTTTTAAAGTCAGTCCAGTGCATTATACATTTATTATCACTATGGTGAACGCTATTCCAGACCACTATTCTTATTTGCTTTGCTCAATGCAGGCTACATCTCCTACTGGTTAAATGCTAAGATTTACTTCCCATACAATGGCCAAAGAAAGTAAGTGACCACCTGTCATCCATCAGCAAATTTTCAACAGTTTGTAGCTGATTGACATGGAGCCAGGGAGGGTAAAGTGACCCATGTATGTCCTCTGCTGCTCTCTGACCCACATACCTCAGAGAACAGATAACAGAGCACCAACGTACTTAGGATGTTTATCGTGCCCTCCGACACGGCTAATGCTCCTGAAATAAAATTAGATGGGCTGGAAAGAATTGAAGATTTTTTCGGATGCAACTGTGACTGTGCACATGACTTTAAAACCCATAATAAGACTCATGGGAGTCTTATTATGAATGATTAAATGATTAATACAATATTAAACAATATTGTATACAGCTGTTCCTCAAGCTATGATAAGGCTTTTATAAGAATTGGAATACAGTACATGACTTCTTTTATGGTGCCTTCCCAACCAACAAGAACAAAAAAAATTATATATATATATGAGACAGTAAAACCTCAAAAATGTTGGTTTCCATAGAGGAACATATGTTTGAGGAATGTTTTGTATTTGCTCCACTGGAAAAATAACAGTATACAGGTTTATATTAGAAAAACAATTACCTTTTTTCGGGCCCTCCAGGTGAATCCACCATGAGAATATGTCTTTTTTTCCCATTTGAGGGACACCATGCCCTTCTGCTGAAGAACAGTGCTACACACTTCCCTCATTAGCTGGGATACCTGAGATAGACGACCCAAAGACACACTATCCAGAAAACTCACTATGTGTTGTAAGATCTCAAAAGGAAGTCTGCTCAGAGAATCTAAATTCCTTGCTCGTTTACGTTCACTGCTAACAGTTTTTACTCCTTTGTAGAGTGACGCTGCCACATTTGGTTGTAAGATGAAAGTGCTAAGATCTGTATCATAGCTTATGGTTGCCCGATATTTAGATGGTCGAAATTGCTTCTGGCTAAAGGTGCAACCAAGGTAAGCCAGCGGGCACCGCTGTAAAAACCAGCCACTAAGACATGACTGAATGTCTCCATGCACGTTCCTGAAGTGCCAGGGGTATTCATCACGCCTGAAGGCATGACAGCACAGGTAAGTAAAGGCTGAGCAGGATTTATTGTGTCTCCTAGTCACACATTCGGTCTGAATCTGTACATGTAAGTTTTGAGGCTGGTCCGCGATGACATCGGCCAAAGATGCATCATTTTTGAAGGGAGCAGAATGGAAGTCATAGGTCTGGGTGCCAAAGTCAACATACAACCCGTCGGTTCCAACAGTCTCACAAATCTGATGACCTTTCAGTTCTCTTTCTAGACAGCACAGCAGTGTGGTCTCTACCTCATTCGCCTTTGGGAGCTCTTCAATGGCAATGCCTAAATCAGATGTGTCCACATTTTGGTCTTCCTTCTTAACCATTTGAGATGGATCCTTGAGGTGGCTACGCTTGGCTCTGAAGCTGGTCGGCACGTTGAAAGTGTGTACTGTTTTAACTTCAATAGGCTCTAAATTTCCATAAACAAAATCTTTGTCTTTAGGTGTGCAAGCAGCCAGCTGGCCGAAGTTGATAAGCATACATCCATTGTGCACCAGATACATATTATACTCTGCCACGTTGACCTCTTTACGTAGTCTATCCAGAACACCATCTTGCCAAGGGGCTAAACCTGTCCTATCAACCTCGGCATCGTGGGAATTCTGAGGGGTCACCTTTGGGTCTTCCTTGTCCTTAGTCAGACAACATTTATCCTCTAAATTTTTCACAGCTTGCTTGCATCCTTCCTTCTCCTTTGCAAACATTCTCTCCCACATCCCGTAGTTCTCCAAGCAGGCCACATCTTTACTCTTAGCCAAGGCCAACCTTTCTTCTTGGGTTAGTTCTTGTACCTCTTCCCCATTGAGACTATTCTCAAATATCTCTTCTGGGTTTAAGTTCTGATACTCCCAGCACTCTGGATCAACACCTCCTACAGCACCATCCAGTGGAACTTCAGGTTCTTCCATCTCCTCTGTCAACTCAGGGAAGAGTGTCTTCATCTGAATTGAGCTAAACAGAAGCTTCTGGTCCCTAAGGGCCATAGCAAGGTCCAACTGACTTGTGCAGTTCGGATCCTGGAGGGCATTCCTGTAAAAGGTGGTATCAGTCTCATTCACAGGCCATCGATTCCATTCCAGTGTACATGTGATGACACTGGCAGGACACACTTCTAGGTGCTGAGCAAGTCTTTGACGAGTCATAGTCATGGGACAGCCATAACCAGAGTTGAGGCAGGGTACAATTTCCTTAGGGCAAAGAAGACGATGCTCATCCTCTTTACAAAGGTGGAAAGCGGCTCCGCATTTCAGCTGGCAATAAATGAAGATGCACGATGTGGGGATGTCTACGGGAACCTTGCAGTGCTGGTTATGACATTTTTCACAGTGTGGATGAAGACCAGAGCTGGTAGTCCTATTCTTGCCCTAGAGGTGACAATCAAATACATGTATTTGTTGCCCAAAAGATAACCATTATTGTACTTATATTGTTTAATAGTTGATACATAACACTTGCTTGTTTGAAAGCAAGAAATACATGACAATTTTGAAACTCAAAGCTTACCATGACTGTTGATATTTCTTGAGTTTGAAAATAGACTCTGTAATGAGACAAGGGAATAGACACTGAAAGGAAACAAGTCTCGGAAATGTTCCAGTGTTGCTATTGTCTAGACGATTATTGACTTTTCTTTCTAGAACAGACACGACATAAAACCACATAAGGAGACAATTCTCAGACTACACTGAATAAATATTTACATATCAGACAATAAAACAAACATAGTTTTTCTTATATGAGCTTTTTGACCTTAAAGATAGCAAAACTTCTAAGAAAACCATTTATAATACACATGCACATAATACAATGAGCATAAATACAGGTCAGTCTCACTTACCCTTGCCTGCCCTGGCGATGTTAGCACAAATGGGTCTGTGTGGATGTAAATATCTTTCCTCTGTTCAGCTGTTATAAATAGGCAAGTCAGGCTAAGCCTATGAGAAACAAGGTTACACACACACACATCACACACAATTACTATTATTTGTATGTCGTGCTAACCGATTGTCAAGAATGATCAATATCATTGAGCTACCACTTAAAAATGAGGATAATAGCTGTGTATTTAACAAGGAGTTTTGGACTGGTGAGTAAATATGAGTAAATTTATAACAGGAGGCTATTATGTTGATCCATAATAAATGTATTCAAAGAAGAAGACAATCAATCCCTTTGCAGTTATTTTACCCACTCTTCTCTTCCAATAAATGTTACTGAATTAAAAACACAAAATAATAATCATATTACACATACTATCCACTAGATGTCAGTACAGCACTTTGATGTAGATTGTGGAGCATTACAGGTTTGTATTATTAGCCTAGAGATATTGCCTGTGTTAAGGATTAGTGTTTAAGGAACATAAATCCAACAATATTTTTATTTATTTATTTATTTATTTTCTGATTTTGTTTATTTAACCACCTTGGTTTATGCTAATTTTTGACTTCAGAAATTGGCTTTGTTGACTCTTGTCATTCCAATGTCTTTTAAAAATTACATCCCAAAACTAGTTGTCTTCAAAACAAACAATGACCTTATTAGCATCCTTGGAGTATAAAAACAAATTAATCAGATGTTGGCTCTCAAGTGAAGTCAGTCAATAAAATGAAAACTGCTGATGCCTCATCAATGAAATTTTCGGTCGATGAGCTTCTCACTTTTATTCAACCTGAAGATGAAAAAGTCCCCATGCATGCGGGTGTTTATGATCTTATAAATTTAGCCCATCAACAACAATCTGCATCCAGTCTCATGCTATTAATGTCAAAAAGTAATTAAAGCCACCTTGCAATGATGTCTTTACTGCTAATACTACTTAATTAGGAAAGGGATTTTATAGGTTCCCCAGGGACATGAAACTTTGTCTAATTTTGCTACATTAATGAAGAAAGTTTTAAGCAGGACAAAATGTGGGAAATTGAAAACGAGTCATTATAGTGAAGCTGTTTTTACAACCAGACAGACTAATAACAGATTAGAACACCAGCTACAGCCACAAGAGGAAGAGGTGACCGCAGGTCAGCGCATCAAATGGAAAAACATCAACTCATTAAGGTCAGGCTACACTGAATGTCAAAGCTCCCTCTCATAGCCCAGTGAAAGTTAAGTCTGACGGAAATTGCAGATTTGAAATAACTTTAATGCTTTGACAATGGTGCACTCAGGAGGTCAAGTTTTAGCTGA
Source organism: Acrossocheilus fasciatus (assembly GCA_036784905.1). Lineage (NCBI taxonomy): Eukaryota > Metazoa > Chordata > Actinopteri > Cypriniformes > Cyprinidae > Acrossocheilus > Acrossocheilus fasciatus. Next base: position 27,503,580 of record CM071955.1, on the reverse strand, counting down.
TTTGTTTTTTTTTTTTTTGTCAGAAAGACTCTTCTGGTAAATGTTTTATCTTCCCGAAAATTAGCTGTGTCGAGAATAAAAATTCATGAAAACAACATACGTATTGTAAGAAATCCATTATATTAAAGTAATTATTGCAATTCATTCAGGGAACATCCAGATCTTGTACTTTCAGGACTGATTAACTAGAAATTGCCATTTGAGATTAATGGAAATGTTCCCATTTTCTTCAGGTTTATTAGAAGTCTTTGGGTGCACCCATATGGTGTCCTTTCTGACCTTTAAAATCATAATTTTAGTGGTGGATGATCAGGCTTATGTGGAAAACTAAATTTAAAGGCAGGTCTTTCATATCTTCAAAATTAGCATATACAATTTTACAATGAAATCCTACTGATGGCTTCTTTGCTTTCAGTCTGCCAATGAGATGAACTTTTATATCACCGATATAAAAGACAACCAAATGTCACCTAGCTACAAACTGTTGAAGCTAATTCGGGACTGACGGTGGTGTTAGAACTGTGTGTGTGTGTGTGTGTGTGTTTTGGAGTGTGTGTACACTTGTTCTCGTGTGAGTGTATTTGCTGTTATGGAGCTACGAGATAAGAGGCCTGTTCCTGATAAGAGAACTGAACAGACTTCTGGGAGATGGCACATGTGGTTCGCTTTGGCCGACTGATGGAAACATGGTCTATTTAACACACCCCATTTATCCTTACTCCATATTTCACCTTCGGCTTTATGCCAGTCGCAGCAGTGCACCTTGGTAATCTTTTCTTGTTTGGAATGAATTATAGTGTTTGTGTGTTTTGAAAGGTGTGGAGGGAAGGCTTCATCTGTTTACTCTCTTTGCATCCTACCTTGGTTTGCGGACCCGAACACATTAAATTTAAAAAGAATGACATCACTTCATGAAGACACACCAAAGAGCTCAGAGCCAAATTCACCTGTGCCTCCATAAAGTCGGCTTTTCACATAATAATAGCAGACATGGATGCATCAGGCATTTTCAAATTTCAAACCTATTTGATTTTTTATATTCTGTGAAACACAAAAATAGATATTTTTTGTAGGATGTTAACATTGTTCTTCTCCCCACAGCGGAAGCGTACTGTTGTCAGAAAGTATAAATGAACACTATAAAGTCAGGAAATTATGTGTAACGTGTGAATTTTTTCTTTAACAGGCTAAAAATATCTACCATGTCTAACACCTAAACCTAATCTGTGTTTTTTCGCAGTGAGGGAGTGACTGTATTACCTCTGATGACAAACTGTGAGCACTAGCCATGTCTCTTATTAGAGCACTTCCTATACTCAAGATTCAAAAAGTGCCTTGACGTTTTTTGCATTAGATGTCAAAGCCTGAATAATTGATATTAGCCTGAAGTCTCTTGTGATATACAATTACAGACGTTAAATTTTCTCCCCAGTAAAACTAATGTTTGGAGAGGAATGGCCCTGTGTACCACACAGCAAGAAACTAAATGCAGCAAGCCTTTGGCGACATTGCTGGAAAATTACGTAACTTTGCTTCTTGCATGTTTAGCGGCGATTTCTAGGTGAAATGTCCAGTGAAAGTCTCTAAAAGCGTGTTCAGCTTGATCCTAAGCAGATGAAAGTAAATTTGAAAATATTTCATTGCATTGTTTGATGTTTGTATTGCAGCAAATCAGAAATTAAACATCCATGTGATTAATGGCGCTAGAAAGTAAATTATCTATCTCTTTAGAAGTAACAAACCACCCACCCTAAACCTAACCATTAGTGTTTAGGAAAGCAAACGTGACATAAAACGCATTTACTGAAGCCAACATATCACTTTATCTGGCTTTTATCCTGACTCGCATTTCTGAGGATTTACAACATGAAAAGTTTACAACACGTCAGTAAACCATAACCTACAGGAGCTGGTTATGTGATGCAAATGTCAAAATGTATTAGCCTGCAAATCATGCACTTTTGTACAAGTGTTTTGAGGTCATAACACTGTCACAGTTTTGTTCATGGAAAATGAAAAAGGTTCCAAAACGGTTCAAATAATAATAAAAAAAGATACTTATTTAAACCAAACAAAACAAACTCAGGCAGGCCACAGATAATAAGAAGGCAACATAACAGCCTGTACCACACAACAAATACTGGACCATGAACTGAAACAACTGAAGGGCTTGAATACACAGGAATAATGAACTCAAAGACAAACAGGTGTGAACAAATTAATCAGTAACCATGGTAACTATGGACTGTTAAAAATAAGTCCGTGGAAATGAAACTAAAAGAACATAACTGTAACAAACACAGTATTGTGCAAGAAACTGCATGCACATAGACTAAGTTTTTATTATTTATTTAGTCATAATTTGTGTGAAGAGAAATAAAAGTTGGTGCTTTACAGCCACTAGTGTTCATTTCAGCTGGAAACTACTGTGAATTGTATGTGGGCCTACAGATATGTTTTTGAAGTTTTGTAAAAATGTAGGTAGGTGCATATATATGAGCCTGTGTTGCAAACATACTGAATAATGTTCTCACTTTTTGTGGTAATTTATACTTATACACCCTTAATTCACAGACATCCCATATTACAGTTACAGTGTTATGATATCAAACCTAATTATGTCTGAACGAAGCAAATATGTGGGTGACTGTATCTGTATATTATGTCTCCAGAAAAGAAAGCTACTCCTACAGATTCAGCTTTGCTTCGCCTCTTTTTTGATCTCTTAGTAACAAAACTTATTTCACTGGAAATAGATGTACTGTATCTACTGTGCAGTCAACTCTTTTATTTAAGATATACTGTATATATATATATATATATATATATATATATATTCAAAGTTATAAAGTGAGCCTATGACTTTGGGAGTCTGTGTTATGATCTATTGAACAAACTTTTATTTAAAAAGGCAAATATTAATGTAACAAATTTAAATAGGATAATGGCGTGTAGCTTTCAAATATTTCACAGATTAAAAATGGTTAATCAAGTTGTTTATTAATTAATATTAATGACATAATAGGCAATGACAGGTCTGTCAGACTGAATTTTTACTGAAAAAGCTAATGCACAAATTTTGCCACAAATAATTCCCCCCCTTGCATGTTTACATTCATATTTGTACTGTAAAGTCATGGCAGGTTTGTATAGACTCTCCTTCAAACATTTGAGGAAGCTATCAGGTTCTTTCTATAATTTTAAGTACATTTCTGAGTATTGTCTGATTTAAGAAGGAAGGAACATGGCTTACTAAACAAAATAATACTGATGCTATACTCTGCTTATCCACTAGTGGGCAGTTATAGAAAATCTCCAGCCTTGCAATGCATCTCTCGTTTAGAGTTCAAGAATAGTATAGTGTTAACCTTCATCTTTCTAAAGACTTTTCATGTGTCAAATCCTTCTGACAAGAATGAAGAGCTGTCAGTTTTATGTATGCAGGGATTGTGTCTGGTCTGGAATCTGCAGGGTGTTTTGTGGGTGTATCATGTCTGGTGTCTGCTCCTGGCGGGTAGTTTTTCAGCGGCTAGCACAGAAGGGCACACCAGCATCCAGATGGCTACAGTGAGTAAACTCTTCTGCTCTAACACTTAAACTGGATGAAAGTTGAATTTGACAGGATTTTTTTCTTCTTCTTCTTTCAAAATCACGTTTTTTTTTTTTTCTCCCAGCACTCAGACTTACTTTCTGATTGCTTACACGTGTAGATAGCATTCTTCCTGTGAGTAAAGGAAATAAATAAATAAATACTCATGTGAGTATGAATTGTGTTGTTTAATGCAATTTTTAAATAAATTAATAAATCCAGACAAATACTGTAATGTGTAGACTTGCTCTATTGCATTTAAAAGTTACCAGGTTTCATTGTTGAGGAAGAAGCACACAAAAGCACACATATACACAAACTCTTCACACCTACACAAACAGTACAAAAGTAATAAATAACAATATTTATAAATAAAAAACAAAAGTGAATAAATACAGTTTCTGGATAATACAGAGGCAATTAAAACTTGAGTTATTCTAAGCATGGTTACAAACAAGAATTCACACATCCAGTGTATACAAACATAAAAACACACATTTTAAGAGCTGACAGAGACTCAAATACATTTCCAAGCTCTCTGTTCTCACAATCACACCAGCTATGAAGTGAACAGAGATTGAGAGAGTGATTTTTTCTTTTCTTTTCCACATAAGAACCTCAAAGAGCTGAATATACGGCATCCAGGCTTTTTAGCCTCTGTGATATGAGATCATCAAAGGTGTTTGTTTCCCAGACGTGTTTTGAGGAATTCCATCGGTCTTGTGTGATGTTTTTTTTAAAGCCAGAATAATGGAATCTTTTTATATTTGATAGAAGCATTTCATTTGGGCACATTTGCATTTTATTTGCCATGATAAAAATAATGCATGGGCATACGTGCTGACATGTACACTGCAGTCCATATGCTGTATCTATTACCTGCATTATTGTGAACCTGCATTTATTCTACTGTTAAGCATGTGTATTGTTGCTTCATAACATAAACATTATGTTGTTTGTTACCCAGATGTAGTGAAGGGAATAACGGCGTTACAAATAAACGGCGTTACTAACGGCGTTATTTTTTTCAGTAACAAATAATCAAACGAATTACTGTTTCCCCCGTTACAACACCGTTACCGTTACTGACAATAAAATGTGGCGTTACTATATTATATTATTAGAATTAAATTTTTCAGTTCATCTGAATGGATGTGCAGTGTAGCTGAATTTGACGTACCATAAACGCTAGTGTGAACATACACATACACTTTCTCTCACATACACGCACACAAAGAAAGATACAGAGCAACCCAGATAGCACACGTATGTCTGCAATATGTCTGTTAAAGATCTCTTGATCTGGAAAGCATCTGCTGTCTACAAACGTCTGACAGACGTCTTTCAGATGTCAGTTTTACATACATTCTAAATCATAAACATCTTAAAGACATCTAATAGACGTCTATTTCGTAAACAATATAACGTAAATAATCTTTCAAAACATTATTTCAGCTGAAATATTTGTATCAGTACCATGTGCCTTATGCCCCGTTTGTGGGATAAAAGGCCCCCCTTGCCACCTCATACATTTATAAGATTTTTAAACAAAATAAACAACTTGAATGATTTATTTTCACACAAAATCTGTTGCTCCATTAATGTTCAATACAACGTATATATTTTTTCTACAATTATACATTTTAGGCACAGTGAATAGCCCCGTTGTACCCTATATACATATATATATATATATTAGTGCTGTCAATCGATTAAAAAAAAATAAATGCGTTAATCACAGGTTAATCATGATTAATCACAAATTTACCTGATTTACCTGTAAATGTGTTGAAATAAAGAAATGTATGAACAACTAGTTTAAGGAAACAGAACCTTTCACACTTCCATCAGGTATGAGACACAATCTTTATTATTATTTTATCATTATTCTTTTGTTTTTATTCAACTATTATGACCCTCTAATTCTAAATCCCACTCTCTATTCTAATTTTATTTTATCTATCTGTCTTCTTTTTATTTAAAAAACCCACACATTTCACCCTCTATCAATTGCTTATTTATTCTCTAACTGCTAGCTTTTCTTTGTAAAACTAGCTTTCTTATTTCTATTCTAAAAAAAAAAAAAAAAACTTTTTTATGTGTACTGTGTTAGACTTGTAATAGCACTTGCATGTCGTTGCTCTTTTGTTGGTTTTGATTGCTTCTAATGTATTCATTTGTAAATCGCTTTGGATAAAAGTGTTTGCTAAATGACTAAATGTAAACGTAAATATAAGATCTCATTTTCAAAATATGGAAATTTATTGTTTAATATATTTCATTATATTTTCCAGCATATTCCCACATTTTTGGTTTGTAAGGGTTGTTCTCACGTGTTACACAAGCATGTTTGAGCTTTCACCAGAGCCAGTGGAATTTAATTAATACAAGTCTAAATGAATCTGTTTAGATAAAACAATCATCTTTTTAGAAGACCACCAACTTTTTGAAGCATCACATTTTTAGTGGAATGGACTTTTAATGGAGGGACAGAAATATTTCAGTTTGCATTAAAAAATATCATCATTTGTGCTTAAAAGTTGAATGAAAGTCTAATGTGTTTGGAATGACATGAGAGTGAGTAGTTCATTACATAATTTTGATTTTTGATTGAAATAACAGGTTACACTTTATTTTAAGGTGTCCTTGTTACACGTTACATTTACTTACTATTATAATAACAATGGATTATGCATAGTTACATGCAAGCAACCCTAAAACAAACTCTAAACATATAGTAAGTGCATGTCATTAATTAATATTATTCAGTACTTAAATGTATAATTAAACTGTAACAAGGACACTTTAAAATAAAGTGTAACCAAATAACACTTAAGCCCTATTCGGATGGGACTAGTTTTCTAAACTACGTTTGAGTTTCGATTCTTATCACCTGACGTCTGCGATTTTCATCTACCAATTCGGACGGGACTAACATCTCCGTGTTTATTACAGAGGTGGGAGGGTCTGTTTTGATGCTGATATTACTGTAGCCAGTCTTTACGTGATCTGGCTCTTGATTTTTTTATTGTTATTTTTTCATTTCTTTGCCGGGATGTAAACATATCAAAAATGCAAGCGCCGTGCGGTAAAAGTGTCAAAAACGCATTGTGAAAAAAATATTGTCGGCAATCACAGGCATTCGCTTTTGGATGGGATTAGTTTTCACAGAGGATCACTGAATTTGCCAAAAAACAGTAGGTGATTTGCTCTGGAATTATTACAGAGATAGTGCGAGAAAAACAGACGTGGCAGATTGGGACGGGATTAAAATCGCAAAGTACGTCTGTGAAACACAAATTTCTCTAACGATCCCTTAAAACTAGTCGCGTCCGAATAGGGATTTAGATACACAAAACTTAGATCATACTGCTCAATAGGCTTACTCAGATATGAACCAAAACCAGCATAAACTAGTTTGGGATTCCTAAAATGGATGTTTCAGCATGACTGGTGCCATTTATATTAGGGTGCCTCCTTAAAAAGTAGCCGCTGATGAAGACAGCAGTAGCTCACTAAGGTCACTCTCTTTCTTTAGTAACAGAAGGCCCTTATTTTCTATTCCAAGTTGAAGACCCCCCTCCATTGTGGCACCATGGGGCCATGACTCCACCATGCCCCATTACTCCCAGAGTCTCCCGCAATGAAGAGAAACGTATTCACTGAGCAGCCACAGCATGGATGCCGCTTCAATTGCCTGTTGCACATTCACCCGTGTGGAGCAGGATCTACCGGATGGGAGTCTGCAGGTTTGGGTTCACCTCAGATGGCACAAAAAACTGCAGAAGAGAAATGCGGGTCTCTGGATGATAGATTTTACCTGGGGTTCTATGGGATGCCATGCTTAATTTCAACAACCTGCGGTCCAAGGGCATCCGCCACGGTAATGAGCGAGTACACAGCCTACATCAGCCACCCTCAGCATAAGTACCTGTGACACTTTATCAGGCCGACACAAATGGTTTCCTGGTTTGCTGATCTTTCCGCAAACTACAGCTAAACCAGACCTGGAGAGGCATATTGAAAGTGACGCATCCACAATTCAAATGAGCTGTGTTTCACCTTGCATCGGTTTCCTTGAATTTAGATGTGTTTTAAAATAGGAACTCTTGAGTTGCTGTAGATAAAGGGGATTGCACTCCAGTGCTGTGAGGTATCGAGCCCTTCTGGGCTCAGCTGTAGGTTATTTTATTCCAAAATCAACTTATTTCAAAGTCATCTCAAGTTGGAAACTTGCAAAAAGTGACTGCAGTCCACAAAGACAGTTCCATAGCACACAATGAAACAGAAAAGAGGAAATAGCAAGCGCCACGGGCCAAGAGCGGTGCTTCCATCTGAACAGATCGGAGCACATAAAATGTTCCGGAGAAAAACTGCGGTGGCTATGATGGCTGTTCATTATGCAGCATGTCTGGGTTTGCACCAAGAAGTTTAAAATACCTGAAAAGAGCAGTATTTCTTATCATTCCTACTAAATGACATCTGCTCCCCCAGAAGTATACCTGACCCACATGATGCAAGATTTGCTCTTATTTGAAAAAAAGGGGGATTTCTCAACGTCCATTCATTTACTGTAGATTGTATGGTATGAATAAATGTTTGTTTTTTTAGATTTTTTTTTTTTACCTATAAATGATCATTTATGAATGTGAAAGTTTGTTTAACAAATAGTATACACTCCCATCCAAAAGTATTGGAACAGTGAGGCCAATCCCTTTATTTTTGCTGTAGACTGAAAACATTTGGGTTTGACATCAAACGATGAATATAAGACGAGAGATCAACATTTCATTTCAACATTTTATTTCCAGGTATTTTCATCTGGATCTGATACACAACTTAAAGGATAGCACCTTTTGTTTGAACCCACCCATTGCTCATGTTACCAAAAGTATTGGAGCATGTGACTGACAGGAGTGTTTTGTTGCCCTGCTGTGACCTATTAATTGATTATTCAAACAATAAATAGCACAGAATGTCTGCGCTCAGTTTCAGATCCGTGCAGATTGCATTTATAGTTAGTTAGACGTGTAACCAACATGAAAACAAGAGAGATGTCTATGGGTGAAAAACAAGCAATTGTGAAGCTGAGAGAAGATGAAAAATCAATCAGACCGTTGCGCAAACATTGGCCATAGCCAGTACAACCGTTTGGTATGTCCTGAGGCAGAAAGAAACCACTGGTGTACTAACACACCTCAAACGGGTAGACCAAGGAAAACATCAGCAGTTGATGACAGAAACATTGTGACAGCTGTAAAGAAAGACCCTAAAACAAATGTTAGTGACATTAGCAACAACCTCCAGAGGGCAGGAGTGAAGTTATCACAATCTACTGTTCGCAGAAGACTTCATGAACAAAAGTACAGAGGCTACACCAGAAGATGCAAACCACTCATTAGCAAGACGAATAGGAGACGTGCCTTAAAAATTCTGGGACAAGGTTTTATGGACTGATGAGACAAAGATTAACCTTTTATAAAGTGATGGAGAGGCTAAAGTTTGGAGGAAAAAAGGATCTGCTCATGATCCCAAACATACAAGCTCATTTGAAACACAGTGGACATAATGTCATGGCTTGGGCTGGCATCGCTTCTTCTGGGACAGGCTCATTAATCTTCATTGATGATGTAACACATGACGGCAGCAGCAAAATTAACTCAGAAGTCTACAGAAATATTTTGTCTGCCAATTTACAGAAAGATGCAACCAAACTGATTGGGAGATCCTTCGTCATGCAGCAAGATAATGACCCAAAACACAGTGCCAAAGCAACAAAGGAGTTCATCAGGGGCAAGAAGTGGAAGGTTTTAGACTGGCCAAGTCAATCTCCACACTTAAACCATGTAGAGCAGGGGCGCGGGAAGTGGGGGTGCTGAGGGTGCTGCAGCACCCCCTGTTTTTTTCTGTGGGCAACTGTTTAATTGTTGGGAATATAAAAAAAAAAAAAAATTGGTGTGTCCATTTAAGTGCAAATAGCCATGTTGTTGGAAGAGGCTATTTACAGTAACTCCACCCACAAACGTATGACTGGGATAGTCAAATTTGCAAAAGAAGATTGCCAATTGTCAGATTCAGTGGCGCAGATGGTAAAGCATGTGCTACCGTGATACGATTGACCGGGGTATATATATATATATATATATATATATATATATATATATATATATATATATATATATTGTGTTTTTGACCCTGGACAACACAACCAGTCTTAAGTGTCAATTTTTCGAAATTGACATTTATACATCATCTGAAAGCTGAATAAATAATCTTTCCATTGATGTATAGTATGTTAGGATCGGACGATATTTGGCTGAGATGAAACTATTTGAAAATCTAGAATCTGAGGGTGCAAAAAAATCTAAATATTGAGAAAATCGCCTTTGAAGTTGTCCAAATGAATGCATATCACTAATCAAAAAATAAGTTTTGATACATTTACGGTAACAAATTTACAAAATATCGTCATGGAACATGATCTTTACTTAATATCCTAATGATTTTTGGCATAAAAGAAAAATTGGCAATTTTGACCTATACAATGTATTTTTGGCTATTTCTACAAATATACCCCAGCGACTTCAGACTGGTTTTGTGGTCTAGGGTCACATATGTGTATATATATATATATAAACATTTATTTCTACCATATTATCTACAGTAAATGAATGGGGCGGGGAAATTATTATTTTTGTCATTTACCACCTGAAACATACTAACCAACTATGTTAGTCAGTGTTTCTGTGAGATTTCAGGGCTTGACTTGACACTGACATATCCATTCTTTTTATTTTCTGTTAAATTAATATATGACCATGTCTTTGTAATTTATTTTTGCTATTTCTCAAATATCATGCTTGTATATATTTCATTTCACCTTTGTCCCAGACCTGGAATTTAAATCCTAGCCTGACATTAAAATATGAAATATTAAATTGATATTAATAATCAATTAATGTTTAAAACAAATTAATATTTTCACCTAAACATAATGTTAAAAAAAGAAAAGAAAAAAAAGAAAAAGAAAAAACAGTCAGTATTTGTGTGAATATTATTTCTATTCATTACATACATTATATGAATTGTGCATAAATTTGATATGAAATATGAGATGTGATGTGTGAAAAATACAGAAAAAAAAATAGAAGGTATAATCGCAATATTTGTATGTGTGCTTAATTTGCAATCAAGCTGTAATTTCGCGGAAAAAAAAAAGCTAAGGTTATATTTAGATGATCAAAAAATAAATAAAATAAATAATAATAATAATAATAATGCCAATTTATTCCAATACATTTAAAATTCTCATTTCCACCACAGAGAAATATTCTTGAACCATAGAAACTTTGATGTGGAAATGAGATTTGTTGATAATTAAAATGTTGTTTTAGAAAAATTGCAAACAAAGCAAAAACAACCGTAATGTTTTAAATTCGTTTTTAAGTTGTTTATTAGATTAGGTCAAAAGGACCTTCCACAGGTTTTACAGGGTTAAATTCAAGGGATGCTCTTGTTTACGCGGTCAGATGGTCCCAACCTGCAGCTTCAAATGAGATAAACGAGAGAGCAAACACTTAGGTCACCGCTGTGGTATTGATTACCTATGGCACCCCGCTATCGGTCTCAACCTCTATCTCTTTCTCCTGCTCTCTCTTTCGCAAAACACTCTTCCATCACTCTCACCTCTCCCCAGTTTGTCTTCATAACTTCTTCTCAGACACAAATGCAGACAAACAAAAACAAACCGAGGACGAGACGTCAAAAACTGCAGAAAAACGAATGTTTGTTTTGAGTCACTTGTTAAGTCAGGCTTTGACATCGAGCAGAATTGGATCCTTTGGACTGAAGACGTATCGCGGTGTCAGTTATCCGTGAAGTGATGCTTGGTCGTAAAAATATGGCGTGTTTTGATAGAGAGAGGCATCTGTGACAAGCAGTGCTGGATGAATTACACAAATCCTGTACCTGATGAAATATTACTCCATTAAACGTACTCGTTTAATATTTCTACTTGCATACAACTACCTATTTCTGCAAAAAAACAAAATGGTTTAATGTGACAGACACCTTACTATGAAGTAATATTAGTAGTCAGCTAGCCAGTGATAGTCGATTAGAGAGATTAGGATGCAGATATAAAATACAAATCTGCAACCAGTTCCGCTCACTTCACTCCAGAAAAGTAAGGTATAAAACTGCCATCCTAATATAAGGTTAAGCTAAAAAGGTACATAAATCACAGCTGTAGTACTGATTCTGTATATTGTAGTCAGGCATCAGATCTACGTTGACTCGGCTTGGTAAGGGAGAATGACATCATGACTGGCAGTTTAGATTGATTCAAAACCACAAAAGTATGGAGTGAGGAAAGATTTGACCAAAAGAGTTGACAGAGATGTCAGAGAGTGCTGTATAAATAATATGTTTGTTTGGCAGGGGTAAAGCAACTGATGTTGACACAATTTGTGCTGCTTTCCTGACAGAACTTTCACTTCTAGTGTACATTCTAATCCTCACAAATACTTTCTTACAATAGTGACTTTGAAGAGAGTCTCTGTATCACATAAGTAGCAATTACAGGGACAGGTGTTTAAGAATGTTTATCGAATGCCATGCAAAGGCTCTAAAATTCAAAAAGAATAGCAATAAATAAACGAAAATGCATAGAAAGCACTGAAGTGTCATTCAAGAAAAGTTGTTTTTTAATGTTTTTGAAAAAAGTATTTTGCTTACTATAAGGCTGAATTTATTTGATCAAAAACAGTAATACTGTAGTATTGTGTAATCGTTCTAATTTGCTGATTTGGTGCTCGGTTATTATCAATTGTCATTGGTGCTCTATTATTAATATGAATGGTTCTTAGTATTATCAAAATTGAAAATAGATGTTGCTGCTTAATATTTTGTTAACATTTTCCTTAAATTTGTTTATGTGTAGTGCATTTTAAAGGTATTCATAATGTATATTGTAATGCATTATATATTTTCATATATTTGTAAGTCAAAATGCATTATAATATTGATTTTTTTTTTGTCATGCATTTTAATGCATTATACTTTCTAAAGGTGTAACAATAAATATGTATTATAATGTATTATAATTGCTGTTACAATTATTCATAATGTGCATTATGAGGTGCATTACAAGGCATAATCAATGCATTGAAAATACTTTCTTAATGTATAATGTAAGACTTTAAGAACAGGAAAGTGATACCATATTTTTGTGTGTGGAATTTTTTCAGGATTCTTTGATGAATAGAAAGTTCACAAGAATAGCATTTATTTAAAATGGAAATATTTTGTATAACATTAGAAATGTCCTTATTGTCACATTTGTCAGTTTAATGCTTCCTTGTTGAATAAAATTTTCTTTTGAATATTTCTTTTTTTCTTACCTAACACAAACTTTTAAATAGTAGTATAGTTGTTTAATAATAAGAATATTTCTTGAGAACCAAATCAAAACAGTTGACAGGTACATGTTTTTGTTTGTTTTTTTGTTTTGTTTTTTTAAATAAAGTGCACAAATTAATTAAAACAATAAAAAGTCTTTGATTGTGAAATCATGCTGACTTAAACACTAGATGCAGTTAGGCCCCGGGTGCAAGACAACAATTGAATGAGCGACAGCGTTCTCTTGACAAAAGAGAAAGTGATCTAATTTGCACCAGTGGTGTCTGCGCCCAAACTCAGTTTATGGGACATGTATTGGAGGGATTCAACTGGGTGTTTATTGAAGTCCTGAACCTTTCCATCTCTCATTAAATTGATTCATGTGCCCAATAAGCAGCGGCGGGGCAGCAGGTGTGGATGTTGGTGTGAGAGTTGAGTCGGGTTCTATCCATCACCCTGAGCAGGCAGAGTTAAGACCGATCTCACACGACTTCTCCAGAGGCCCTGCTGCCGGCCCACGAGCTGCTCACCTGCTCCCACTTCTGAATGACCCCTTCACAACTACACACACACACACACACACAGATAAATAGATACTGTGGACATACAGGCCCACATACACGCAAATACTCCAAGGCAGCCCAAAAAGGACAGAAGGTCAAAGCTGCTGTCAAAAGGGCACCTTTCAAATGAGGTTAAGCTAGTGATGTGGTCATTTATCAATTTCTAAGAGAACTTATTAGACTAATATGTCAGGTTGATCCAAGGAAAGTCCTGTGTGTTTGCGTGTGTCGATTGGCATAACTATACCAGGAAAAAAATAAAATAAATAAATAAATAAATAAATATATAAAAACTTGCCAAACATCCTCAATTTAAAACAACAGCAACAAAGATAATGAAGAAATAAAATGACCCTCTAACTCTAGCACTCTCTATTCCAATTCTATTTTATTTATTTGTTGACTAGACCCTCTAAAATTCTCTATTTCTCTAGCTTTCTCTATTCTTTTTCTATTCTATCTATTTGTTATATGTATGTGTGTGTGCATATATATGTATATATATAATTTGTAAGTCGCTTTGGATAAAAGCGTCTGCTAAATGACCAAATGTAAATATAATGTAATGTAAATGTAAAATTAAATTCATTCATTCATTCATTAAAATTTATTTTAATTTTACATTTATTTTAATTAAATGTATTTATTTATTTGTTTGTTTGCTTGCTTATTTATTTAATGGGGCAGGCTTAAATGAATTGTAAAATTTCAGGTCAAATTTGTTTTGCGCTTCGTTTCAGCTTTACAAAAAAAAAAAAAAAAAAAAAAAAAATGAAACTTAATGTTTAAAATATCTTAATATCTTCATTCATTATAGTCACAATTAGCAGATTGGAGCTGGGCAATAATCAATTTTGCAACAATACAAGCAATCACTTGAGACTGTGCTATATAAAGAGAGAGCTGGCCAGTAAAATAGTAACATATTTTGTGATGGAAAAAAAAAAGTATATGAGAATGAATGAATGAATGAATGAACAAACAAATAAACAAACACACTATGTGTATGGATTTGCTAGCTTTACATTAAGTACAATATATATATATATATGGCAAAACTTATTAAATTTAAAAAAATGGAACAAACAAGTATATAAGGTAGTAAGTGAGTAAATAAGTAAGTGCTATTATTTATGAGAATAGTAAAATATGAAATCAGTTATATAACGAGGACCAGCTAAGAGGAAAATTACTTTAAATGATGTCTTACTGAAAGTGTAAACAATGGAAATTTATATGAGTCTTAGGTTTAAAGGCAGGGGGTAGAAAATATGATTTATGATTTAATATCACTTATTATAAAAGTGAAAAAAAATCTATGGAAAGTCCTCATTATGTCAGAAATTTTTTTTTAATAAAATAACTAGTGGTATTCTAGAAAAACTTTGCCAGGAACTTGTTATTTGTCTAGTGTGAAGCTTGTTTCAGTTTCCTTGGAAACCTCTAATGATAAATTAAGTGTTTGGCTAATGAGGTCTGATGTGCAGTTATGAAATGTATGTGATGGATTAGCTTTATATTTTAAAAGCCTTTCATTACAGTTACCTCTGAACTATCACACCAGTGTTAAATATATCTACTCTTATTGCTACAGAATTACATTGTGAGGGTGGTGTGCACATAGTTCTAATTAAATAAAACATTTAGTTTGATATTAATATATAATTAAGTGGAGATGTTTGTGCATAATCAGTCTGTAAGCCGTCCATCAGTGCCAAATACCACAAGTGTCAACATGCACAACGTCTAAGGCACTTGTAAGAAAATGCAGCTCTGGCCACAAGAGCAGACATAAACAGGAAGTTAAACTGAGTGTGTAAAAGGCTGTCCAGGGCCACAAAAGCCTCATTCTTCATTCTTGTAAATGTAACGTAACTGTCTGTTTGGCCATTACGGTTATTGATGACTTTGATGGGGGTCATTATACATGCTGTGGGCGGCATCTGCTCTTCACATGCTCTTGAGAGTGGCGTTGGGCTGTAGAGGACTCCCCAGAGGACACGAGAAGAGAGTCAAGACTAGACTACAGCATGTACAGCCCACAGCATCAGGCCTAGTAATGCCAGTATGCATAATTTAAACACAAATAGTGTGTCTGTGATTTAGGATTACCTCAGCGGCTAACAGTAAAACTGTTATATTGACTGCCAGTGCAGCCATTAATGGATGCATCTATGAAAGCCCATTTCCGCAGCGCAATAAAAAGGTAATTGTGACTTTTTATCACAAAATTCAGACTTTTTTTCTTGCAATTCTGAGTTTCTATCTTACTTTTGTTTTGTTTTTCTCAGAATTGTGAAATTGAATTATGTTATAAAAGTTAGAGTTGTGAGATATAAACTAAGAATTGCAAGTTTCACATATTCTGACCGTTTTCAGTTTATGAAAATAAGTCAAAATTACAGAACAGCAGGATAATTATAGCTAACTAAAACTAAAAACATTATTTATATGTATACATTATATATTTGCTGTTAATTAAACAAAGTTAACAGATGTAAAATAAATACTACTACTACTACTACTGCTGCTGCTGCTAATAATAATAATAATAATAATAATTAATAATAATAATAACAACTTAAATATTTTGTTATATTTCAGCTGATTCCCGAATAATTGTCATTTAATTTAACTTGATGTACCAAAATAAAAGCTAAATCTAAAATAAAAATAAATAAAATAAAATAAAAAACACACAAAACGTA
Organism: Acrossocheilus fasciatus; assembly: GCA_036784905.1. NCBI lineage: Eukaryota > Metazoa > Chordata > Actinopteri > Cypriniformes > Cyprinidae > Acrossocheilus > Acrossocheilus fasciatus. The sequence goes on along the minus strand of CM071955.1, from coordinate 27,487,321 downwards.
TGGCAAAAAAAGCAATACAATTGCCAGAACTTCAACTAAAAATAAAATTAAAACCAGAATAAAAAACTAATTCAAACCAATAAGAAAAATATGTTAATGATACTACCATAACACCATTTAATAGTGCAAGCTGAAATAAAATAAAATAAAATAAAATAAAATAAAATAAAATAAAATAAAATAAAATAAAATAAAATAAAATAAAAATCTTTCTTTACTTTGGTTAATCTTTTTTTTTTTTTTTTTTTTTTTTTTTTTTTTTTAGAGAACACATTTATTATTAACTTTTTAATAATAAATTATTAATTTTACCTAAATAGACTCCTAATTACTGCTGTTTAGGTTTTGGGTCGGGTTAAGGGATCTAGAATGTGGTTAATATGCATAATGCATTAATATGTGTTTTATAAGTACAAATAAACAGCCAATATGCTAGTAACATGCATGCTAATAATGATTACAAGTTCACATACCATTAAGCACACTTCTTTTACACAAGTGTAGCCATAGTTAGTCTAAGGAAATATGAATTATTTTTTTTAATTTATCACTTCACGGACTTGAAGATTAACACTTCCTTGTTGAAGTATTGGTTCTAAAACACATATGGCTGTCACACACATCACTAGTCACTATACCTTTTCTTATTGTTCTAATTCTCTTTCTCTCATCCTCGTCCTGCTCACTGTCTCTTAATATAGCCTACACACTCTCACACATGCACACACTCATACTCACACATGATTTGGTCTCCTCTGTGCAGGTGGTAGTCTTTACTATTGATTCCTAACATGCAGCTGTGTGGATCAGATTGATTGATTGGTGGGACGCTCCACAGCTGCTGATTTATAGAGTCTGTAAACACCTCAAACCTGGAGCTGCTTTTTAGACAGTAAGTCAGCTAATGTTTTAATTTGGATGAGCTGTGCTATAAGTAAAAGATCATGTACAGTCAGTCAAGATGGAGATGAACATTGTCTTGTGGATTCTGTAGAGAAAAAATAGTTGATAGTACAAAACATAAATTCATTCATATATTACTATTAATATGTAATCCAAGCATAAACTTTATAGTCATGTCACATATACAGTTTGACTGTAATTTTATGGAAGTTTGGACTTCTTTGTTTTGACTGACATCATATACAAAAAATGGCATCATCTTCACAGTTAAAAGTCATTCATAAATATGTATTTGATAGTGTTCTCTTGTTTTTCAGTATTTTGCAGGATCCAATTAATTAATTAATTAATTAATTAATTTACGTGCACTTATAGCTCAAAGTAAACATTTCAGAAGTGTCATTTAGTAGTTATAGTAGGTAATAATCCAACGTATTCAATAATTCAAATGTGGATATGCTGTGTGCAATGCCTTTGTTCAAATTGATACTTTGCTTTGCAATCATAAATGACCTACTGTAAATTTATACAAGTGTACTATTGTACAATTTATTTATTTATGTTAATCTACCTGTATCAGATTTCTGAACATAAAAACATGCCAACTTTAGCATATTTTTAAAAATAACTTATTATGGAAATGATACAGTATACTTTGTACTGTATTATATACTTAAGTGCAAATTGAATTTTATGTTTTTAGATGCTTGCTTACTGCATGCCTTTTAAATTTTAAATGGAGGTAGTTGAACTTAGTTGAGTGCTTTTTTGGGCCACTTAAGTAGGACTTAAGCACATCTTTTTAGATGTAATTTCAGAATTATCCCTATTATCTTTGAAATACAGTGTACTGTCAAATGTGTTGATAAAGAATTAATGGTAAGCTCTAATGCCATTACTATTGAAACGCCATATATGTACATATATTTATAATCACGTTTGTAATGATGAAGTTATAAACTTGGTATGCAAATTTAGTAACTGCAAGTATATATATATATGTTTTCATATGAAAAACGCTACAAGTGCACACATAATACAAGCATTCTTCATCTTCACAAAGGAAAGTCTTTTATTCAAATTAAGAACTCACTCTCAGCATTATGTAAGTGGCAGAAGTCAATTCTATAGCAAATATGACACTTATATGTAAAAGAAATGCAACCTGACACGGTTTGACACGTACATTTCTATAACACTGCAAAGCAGCAGAGAATTTGTGTAAAATGTTATTTCAAATGTGCTGCAATTCACATCTCATCCACAATATAAAGACCCTGAATGTCTGAAACCTCGACTCTTGAATCAAAACGCAGCCTTGAGCTATTCTCTGATGGCCAGATACAATTGCTCCAAATCTCCTTGGGCTTTTTCCCCTTTCTTTTTGCAGTAACCATGTGCATATCTTAAATTCTTGGTATGCATACACATGACAAATAAATAAATACATATATCGCCTACACAACAGGCCTATTTTTTTTTTCAGTTATACAAATGTAAAACACTAACAGAGAAAAGTGCAAACAGGCCCCTAAAAATAGGCTGTGTTATTAAAGTATCATCTTGAGCAGATTTTTCGCTAGCTTGGTTAATTACAGTACATTACTGTGCTGTCTGTGTAAAAATAAGATATCTTCGAGAGCATATAATTTCCTTTCGTCTGTTCCGTGGTCCCAACAGCCTTTCATGTGCATGCCTTATCTCTATGAATGATATTCTTATGGATTACCTCAATACTTCCAATGTACGGCCAATGCAATTCCAGTCCTTTGGGATGGATGAATTATTGCCTGTTTCTAACTCGGGTTTCTTGCCTGTCAGATTAAAAACAAACAACGGTTTGAAATGTAATTTGCATGCTGACATGAGATAGTCTCTTGTGTTTAGCTGGAGTATGGTCTCTGCTTCAAATATGCACAAAATAAACAATTGTTGTTTTATGGCTTTGATGTTGCAATTGTCAGCGGCCATGTATGTTTAATCGACATAACAGTAAATTTGTGGAAAGTCACTTGTGGTGGCAAAGTTACAGGTTGTTCTTTTTTCATTGTAATAGATGACATAAAAAGGTCTCATTTCAATTCATTAAACTCACTGGTATTGTTAAACCACTGTGATCTAATTACTAATTGTTTTTTTTTGTTTTTTTTAGTGCAATACACATTACGTCTTGTATATTGCACTAATTACTACATTCAAAGAAATGGATCGCCCCAAAAATAAAATTAACTTTAAAAAATAAATAAAAAGTACTCATCCAAAGGCTATTCAAGATGAATTTGTTTATTCAACAGAATAGATTTGGAGAAATTTTTAAATTACATCACTTGCTCACCAATGGATGCAGTGAATGGATGCCATTAGAATTAGAGACCAAACAGCTTATAAAAAAAAAAAAAAAAAAAACATAACAATAATCCACACAACTCCAGTCCATCAATGAAGTGTTGTGAAGTGAAAATTTTATGTTTGTAAGACACAAATCCATCAGGACAACCATTCCTTCTTGTCCAAATGCCAGTCCGTAACCCATAATAATGCTTCCCTTAGAGAAAAACATCCCTTGTTGTCCTCTCACATCAAAATTCACTGGCATGTTTGTTTAGAACAGTTTTGGACTGTTTTTGCTTGTAAATGGTGCCTTATCTGTGCATATGTCACTCCTGATTCAGATGAATTGACCTTTCCACTGGCAAAAGCACTATTATGAATAGAGGACTCATATTTGAAACAATGGTTTGAATTTAAAAATGTCTGAATGATGTGATGTGGATTATTTGTAGATTATTGTGATGTTTTTATCAGCTGTTTGGACTCTCATTCTGACGGCACCCATTCACTACAGACTAGAGGAACCATTTAACACCAGGTAATATAATGCTAAATATTTCCAAGTCTCTTCCAATTAAAAAACAAACTCATCTATATTCACTATATTCTCCACTCTAAAGTTGTTCATATGTTTCAGATCCACACACTATTGTACATCTGTCTAAAGATACTGTATGTACTAGAAGCACACTTTATGTACAAATACTGTATAGTACTGTACGAATACTAATGAGATTACATAGCATGAAACATATTTCATATAACTCCAAATGGAATATTGGAGGATACATCTCAAAATTACATTCCATAGATGTTATTAATGGTTAGTATATTTGCATAAAAGGCAAAAATATTGAAAAATGCACCACATTTTAGGCCTTTATTTGATATATGTTGTTGTTGTTTTTTCCAAGTATGTAATGAAGTATAGAAATGAAATGGATGATTTCACAGAGCCTCAGTGAAAGGAATAATAGTGTAAAAAGCTTTTTACAACTCCATGTAAGTGACCTTTGCATTTAGAAGTAGAACGCTGCGTATAAATAATCAGGAAGTGACAGGAAAGGGTTATATGTGAAATGCCATCACTATAATGTCCTCATACAGTAGCTTCCCTCCGAGTGCTAATGGCTTTCTATTGACTTGCTGTCCATGTGGAGTACCACACCTCTCCAGCGGCCTTACTGCAGAAATAATGCTTCATCTGAAAGTCCCACAGCAAAGTAATAACCTGTGAGATTATGTACAAAATGGGAGGAAACTGACACCTTAGCCCTCAATAACAGATGGAGGCATCATCCGATTTAGCTTGCAGAACATACATACAACAGGGAAGTCTTTTTTTTTTGTGAATATAAGATGGGCAAATGTGTAAATTGATGGATTATGCACCAGTGGCGATGTGAATTGGCTTAGTTAAAACAGAGTGGATGGTGTTCTGTGCCCATTATCAAAGACATTTTTCAGGTTGTTGTTTTTTTTTTGTTTTGTTTTTGTTTTTTTTCCTAAATTTTTTCTTTTTTTTTTTTTTTTTTCAAAATGATGAATTTTGTCATCATTTAGCCTACTCACCCTCATGTCATTCCAAACCAGTATGACTTTCTTTCTTTTTTGTGAAATGTAAAAGAATAAATTATGAGAAATGTTTTGTTTTTGTTTGTTTGTTTGTTTGTTGCCCATGCAATGGAAGTCACGGGTACCAAAACTGTTTTGTTACCAACATTCCTCAAAATATAATCTCTAGTATGTCACAGAAGCAAGAAAGTCATACATATTTTGAATGGCATGAGTAAATAAGTTCTACAGTTGTAGACCAGACTTATTTTTTTCTTAAAATAAATGTTAGAAATATTAACACTGCATGAGTAGTGCACTATCCTCTAGTCTATAGTGTTGAAAGTTTCAAGTTAAAAAAAAAAAAAAAAAGAGTAAGTATATAAGTGTCAGGCTTGTGTTCCCTTACTCCAGCAGATCGTGACAGAACAGTGAACCTAACAGAAAGTGAGCGGCACCTTTTTTGTTTTCTGTATTTTTTTCCCCTGTTTGTTTCTCCCCTGCGGCCATGGAGATGGCAGCCGCACAATTCCTTGCCCTAGCCCATAAAGATATCCCCTTCTACGAGTACGCCGGGGAATTCTGCGGGCTCACAGCAGGGACAGCATGGGATGACGCCACCATCAATTCTCTTTTCTGGCTTGAGGCCAACTACCATCGCCCCGTGGACCTCCCAGACACCACTGGACTAAGTTGGAGGGAAGGGGTCTTCCGGTGTCTGGGGAGTGTCCGGGCCCGATCCAGAACCAGCCCGCCGTCAGTCCCGCCGGTCGCTCGTCAGTCAAGTCAGCTGGCTGCTTGTCATTCAAGCCCGTTGGCCATTCATCAGTCAAGTTCGCCGGCTGCTACGAAGTCAAGCCCACCGGCCGCGGCTCAGTCAAGTCTGTCGGCCGCTCGTCGTTGACGGTCAAGTCTGCCGTTTGTTGAAGAATTCCTTGTTCTCTTACTCCAGCAGATCGTGACAATAAGGAAGTGATTGATTTTAGTGGCAGCTTTAGTTATTTGTCTTTTTAAAAATGTAGGGGACAGGGTGCTTTGGATTCTGGAGAGAATTTGATTGGAAAGTCTGAAGCTGAAGTACAGACTGATGTCAAAAAAAAACTTGGACTCGTATTGAATTGGTGGCATGGGACTGTGCATTTTTGAATTCATATTTCTTGTAAATATGGAATTTGTCAATGTTTTGGAACACTGTTGCTTATAGATTAAGGTTAAGATATATAAAATCCACAAAAAAGTCACAAAACGTTTTGATTTTATGGGGACTTATTCTGAGAGGTTTAAAATGGAGTAAAAATCTACAGTTGTCTCATTACTTTTTTAGCTATTTGTTAACATTTTAGCCACATTTATTCATTTGCTGTTAGTTCACCGGCACCGCAAGGTTTGCACTGAAACTTCATTTCAGATGAATTTGCAGGTTAAAGCAACCAAATGTGTCGAAATGGCTCTTTTTTACTGTTGCTTGTAGACAAACACTTGTTCCCTCTGAAAAAATAAAAAAAATACTTGCCAATTTCAAGCTACATTTAACTGCAAAGACTTAAAACATGGCTGCAGTTTTGTGAAGGACACTTGAACTTGGTCCATACTGTTCTGTGCTTCCAGGATGCAATTTCTTTCATTCTGATTGGGCCACAGAGAGGTAAAAAAAAAAAGTGTGTGTGCCAACAGTTAAAGGCAGGAGAGCGAGACCAGAGGTTAGTTTAATTTAAAATGGTCCGAGCCACAGTTGGAAGAGACTGTATTCACTATTATCAACAACGTTTTTAGAAATTCAATGTACTTCCTTATAATCTGACACAAGAAGAACATTTTTATTGGTTTAACAATATGCACACAATTTTCTAAACAAATTTATTGGTTTTATCTAGATTTTCAGGAAAGAAATGTTTTAAATGGTTTGCATTCCATATTCAAATTCAGGCGCTGATAAAAGCCCTTATTTCAAGTAAAAAGTAAACTGTAATGCTTTACCCTAAAAGTAAAAAAAAAAAAAAAAAACTAAAGGAGATTTATTTGAACATTCTTCATGAATCTTTTTCAGTGTGAAAACTAATTGATTTCCCCAAAAATCCTCCTCCACAAATATAAAACAATGTTTCCTTAATGAGGAGCATACGTTAAATAACAGTCATGCATGGTTCCAGGTCACCCCACGCAGTAGCTCTTCATTTTGTAGTCAAACACCTCCATGCTATGAGCAGTTCAGTGTGCGAATCTGAGGTGTTGTTTGGTTATTGTATGTCTAAATGTGGAAAAAATCAAACCTCCTCCACATATCTTACATCACATCTCAATAATATCATCCATACACAAGAAAATAGTGTTTGATTTCATGAATACAGTGTTAAGTGGGCTATTTCTTTTCTAATTTTCACTTATCCTTGAAAATCATACTTCTAGGCTGAATCAAGGAGGCCTAACACTCCAAAATTGGCTGTGACTCAAAACGCTCTAAGCTGCCTTGCAAGTTTTTTGAGGCATCGTTCATGATGTGAAGGCAGTCTCAAATTATGCTGCCTTCTAAAATAGTACATTTTAGCCAAACTTTATGGCAACGCATGTATATAAGACCAATCCCATAATGAATGCATTGTGAGCACATGGCAGATTCAGCAAAGAACTATATCAGCATTAAACATTTAATATTTTTATTCAGTACTAAGAAATAACTAAGTCAAATGAAAGTACGCTGTTTTGCACAATATTTGATGTACTACATTTTGTGATTATTACATATTGATTAGATCTGTAATTATATCTTTTTTACAAGATGGTGATTTTGTATGAATTAGTACAATGTGAATCATTACCAAATTTGGTGAAGATTCAAATTCTTTCTAAAATTTGGTATTAAAAAATTACCCAACTTTTAAAAATTGCTTGTAAATCTCAGTTTTTGAAAAAAAAAAAAAAAGTGGATAATTTTGCCAACTTTCACTCAAAAACTGAGGTGCAAAAGCTCCAATCAGTTAAACATGTATTAAAAATAAATATAAAACCTTTGTTTTATATAAAGTTGACAAGAAGGCTGAATCCAGGATTTGGTAATAATACAGCACAATGAGAGATTTACAAGCAATATTTGTATGGGTCAGTATATTTTTGACCTTGAACACCAAAAGTGTAACAAGGTGGAGGAAAAAAAAAGTACAAAGTCAGCATGTTTTAGTTTAAAAACATTAACTAGCATTTTCTTCAAAAGAACCAAAACACATTTTTGAGTAAAAAAAAAAACAAAAAAAGTTTTTTTTTTTTTTTTTTTTTTTTTTTTTTTTTACTATATATATATATACAATCATTCACAGAGACTGCTGCACCATTATGTGAATTCAGTGTTCCATGGTACTGTCTACTGTACATTATTTACTGTACCTATTTAATATAAACCTGTCCCTACATGGTCTTATATTGTAAACTGTTCTGGCAAGGTCAGGGTTCAAAAATATATATATATTATACCAATTTAGCAGTAGCCTATGTCTTGTGATAGCTATGCCAAGTTATTATACAGTATATGTATTAGAATTATGTATCCACTCCAGGTTGCAGCATTTATAAAGTGCAAAATATCTACCTTCACTTGCTCCAGTCAGCGGCAGTCTGGATTGTGATGATGCATGAGATATCTGGAGTGTCTCATTAATATCCCTCTCCAGAGCCAGAGGATCAACACAGATGGGACATTTAGATATTCACAATCAATACAACAATCAGTTTGCAGAGCAAGAACAGCTAAATCCAGTATTGGTGCTGTATGGAAAAGTGCTGCAGTATGGATTCAATCATATTAAGGCTGTTAAGGGCTCCTTATCCTCATCGCCTGCAGTATTGATTCTGGACTCACCTTAAGTCATGCTGGATGTGATGGACAGTGGGCTATCTGTATGATCTAAATATGGCTATAACAATAACAGAGATAAACATGTAGTCAGACTGATATTATGATTTTAGACATTTCAGTCTGAAACTGAATAACTTCATATTTTTAGAATTTGTTACATTTTGAGGATGGCACATTTGCACAAATGGCTTTTGATAGTTTCAAAGACTAATTGACCCTCATGGTGACATGATATCATTCATCTGATGTGCAAATGAGTGACAGAAAATGCTCTGGTTACTAACGTAACCTCAAGGGAACTAGCATTGTGTGAAACGCTTATGGAGAAACTCCTGTTTACTCTGAATACTGAAGCCTGATTTGTTCACATTCTTGTAGCTGCACAAACAAATGGCGCTTCAACAGGCCAAAAAGGGCGGAGCCGACTGCTATATACAGTGCCTTACGAAAGTAAGAGTTTCATGCAACGTTCCTTTAGATCTCAGAACTCAGTTCCCTGAGATAAGGGGACGAGCATTAATGACTGTTGCTTTCAGTCTAAAAATTCTAACAAAATGGTGCTCAAAGCCGACTTACAGTGCCTTGCAAAAATATTCATACCCCTTAATTTGTTTCACGTTTTGTTATGTTGCAGCCTTATGTTAAACTGCTTTAAATTACATTTTTCCCCACATCAATCTACACTCCATACACCATAATGACAAATCAAAAACAGATCTGTCACAACTTTATAAATTTATTAAAAATAAAAAACTGAAATAAGTACATTGCATAAATATTCAAACCCTTAAATCATTACTTTAGCTGAAGCACCTTAACAGCTTCAAGTCTTTTTGGGTATGATGCGACAAGTTTTGCACATCAGCATTTGGCAATTATCTGTCATTCTTCTCCTCGCCTCTTCACCCCTCAAGCTCTGTCAGGTTGGATGGGGGCAGATGCACATTTTCAGGTTTCTCCAGAACTATTTGATTGGGTTCAATCCCAGGATGTGGCTGGGCCACAAAAGGACATTCACAGAGTTGTCTATAAGCCACTCTTGCTGTGTTTAGGTTCATTGTCCTGTTGGAAGGTAAACCTTCTGCCCAGTCTGAGGTTCTGAATGCTCTGGACTAGGTTTTCATTAAGGCTATCTCAATTTTTTGGCACATTGAGCTTTACTTCTACTCTGCCGCTGAAAAACAGCCCCACAGCATGAAGCTGCTACCAGCACACATTACTTTTGGATGGTACTCTGCAGGTGATGAGCAGTGCCTGGTTTCCTTCAAACATTATGCTTGGATTTGAGGTTCATCAAACCAGAGACTCTTGTTTCTAACAGTCTAAGGGCCTTTTAGGTGTGTTTTTTTTTTTAATGTTTTTTTTTGTTTGTTTTTTTGCAAAGTGGGTTTTTGTGTGTCTTCACTGAGGAGAAGATTGAGTCTGGCCACACCAACATAAAGCCCAGATCGGTGGAGTGTTGCAGTGATATTTTTCCTTCTGTAGGTTTCTCCCATCTGCATATTGTCACGGTTGTGAGCGGTGGACACATAAGATGAGCGGAGACGAAGGTAACAACGGGAATGAGAGATTTAATGGAACTTAAGATGAGGAGGTACACACACAGGGTAACATCAACAATAACCGACAACTGGAACTCAAAAGGACAGCAACTAATATAGTGGAGATAACGAGTGGCAGACAGGTGAACACAATGACGGTGATTAACTGATAATGAGATAAATGGCAGAAACTAGGTCACACATGGGGAATGAAAACACAAATAAAAGTCCAGGGGCGTGACATTTCGCCCCCCTCCCGGAAGGCGCGTCCCCGCGCCGTAGAAGGGGAAGGAGAAGGGGAGTGGCGAAAGGCTGGCAGGAAGGCAGGCAATACCGGAGGAGGTTCAGGCGGAGGACGGACACCCGGGAGGAGGACGACTACCAGATTCCAGGGCGGGTCAGAAGGAGGGAGGAGCCAGGACGGAGGAAGGAGGGAACCGGAGCAGGAGGAGCCCGGCAGGACCCAGGCCACAGCCGTGAAGACGGCCCAGGGTGGAGCCGACGGAGGGAGGAGCCATGGAGGAGGAATGGCCGCCGACTCCATGGGGCCGACCGACGGCGGCAGAGCAGGTGGATGAGGAGCCGGAGCCGGAGCCGGAGAGCAGATGAGTCCGGGCGAAGCCGAGGATCCGGAGGGCCAAGGTGGAGCCGAGGGCTCCGGCGACCGAGGCGGAGGCGGAGATCCGGAGGCACGCGGTGGAGCCGGAGCGACTGAGGACCAAGGTGGAGCTGGAGGGAGGGAGGAGCCCAACGGAGCCGGTGGGACGGAGCGACGAGGCACAGCCGGAGGAGTGGAGTCCTGAGGCGATGGCGGGATGACGACCGACCAAGGCGGAGCCGGAGGGACGAAGGAGCCCGGTGGAGCTGGTGGGCCGACGGGCGACGGTGGAGATGAGGGAGCTAGGAGCTGAGGTGGAGCCGACGGGTCGGAGGGCTGAGGTGGAGTCCAGGATTCAGAGGCTGGAGGCGAAGACGAGGGATCCCCCAGCCACGACGCCGATGGAGACAGGCAGACCCGCGGCGATCCCACCGCACAGATGGTGGGCTGAGGGTGAGCAGAGGGGCTGCCAGGATGCAGCGGTGGCGGGGCTGAGGTAGCTGGGATGATAGGAGAAGGCAGGAGCGGGTGGGAGGGTGGGCATTTTTGAGCCTCCGGGCTAATCCTTGTGGGGTACTTTCGAGGAGCCGGCACTGGAGGGCGCTTTGCAGGTACAGACTCTGGGCGGCGCTCTTGCAGCGCGGATTCAAAGGGGCGCTCTTGCAGCGCGGAGACAGGGAGGTGCCTTCTTGGTGCAGGCACTGGGCGGCGCTCTTGTAGCGCGGACTCTGGTTTGCGCTCTTGCAGCGCGGGTTCTGATGGGCGCTTTTGCAGCGCGGGTTCTAGGGGGCACTCGGGAGGCTCTGAGCTGGACGGGACCAGCAGAGGCGAAGGTGGGCTGGACGGGACCAGCGGAGGCAAAGGTGGGCTGGACGGGACCAGCGGAGGCAAAGGTGGGCTGGACGGGACCAGCGGAGGCAAAGGTGGGCTGGACGGGACCAGCGGAGGCAATTCTGGGTAGTTAGAGACTTCAGATGACGGCGTGAGCATGGAAGGCATGTCTGCATGAATTTCCCAATTTGTTGAGTCCTCAGAGTCCTGTAACTGCTCACCCTCAGCGGCGGTGCAGTGGGCGGGGCTTCCTTCAGCACCCTCACGCTCCACGCTCCACTGTAACCGGCTCTCGCACCTGGTCGGACGGTCCATGTGGCTCTGGCTCCGGGGCAATCTCCAGCTCAGTCGCTCCTCTTTGCGATGGCTCGTAGGTTGCTCTGGGCTCTGGCTCTCCGTCCGCGGTGGGCTCGGGCTGACGCTCTGCGGCTCGGGGTGATGGTGGGCTGGGCTCTGGGTCAGGAGTGGGACTGGTGTCATTCTCCTCGTAGTCCACGGTCAGTGGGGATCCACAAGACACCAGCACCCACTCCACAAAGGTGGCAAAATCTCCCCGAGGACCATCCCCGGACAACCGCGCTCTGCACCCGTCGTTTAGGCTCGTCCGGTAGAACGTGCAGAGGCAGTAGTCCGGGTAGTGGGTGTAGTTGGATATTTCCACAAAGAGTCTTGTATGGTCCTCGAGGGAAAGGCTCCTCTGCTCCAGCATGAGGAGAAGGCAGGCAGGGTCATTCATAACAAAACAGAAAATAAAAACTGGTGAAAACGGAAAACAAAACGAGGGGAAACACGCAGCTAGACTTCACTTTTTGTTTTGGTCGGTTATTCTGTCACGGTTGTGAGCGGTGGACACATAAGATGAGCGGAGACGAAGGTAACAACGGGAATGAGAGATTTAATGGAACTTAAGATGAGGAGGTACACACACAGGGTAACATCAACAATAACCGACAACTGGAACTCAAAAGGACAGCAACTAATATAGTGGAGATAACGAGTGGCAGACAGGTGAACACAATGACGGTGATTAACTGATAATGAGATAAATGGCAGAAACTAGGTCACACATGGGGAATGAAAACACAAATAAAAGTCCAGGGGCGTGACACATATATGATCATGGAGCTCAACTAGAGTGACCATCAGCTTCTTGGTCATCAGTCTAGAAATGGCCCTTCTCCACCAGTTGCTCAGTTTGGCCAGGAAGCCAGCTCTAGGAAGAGTTCTAGTTGTTTCAAATGTCTTCCAATATATATAATAAAGGCTACATGATTATGTGAACCTTCAGTGAAGCAGAACTTTTTCTGAACTCTTCCTCAGATGTGTGGCTTGACGCAAACCTGTTTCTGAGCTCTACAGGCAGCTCTTTTGACCTCAGGGCTTGGTTTTTTGCACTGATATGCATTTTCAGCTGTTGGAACTTTTATCAGACCAAATCATACCAATTCAACTGAATTTGCCACAGGTTAACTGCACTTGAAGTGTAGTAACATCTACAAGCAATATGAATTCCCCTTTGCTAAATTTCAACTGTCCCAGATAAGGGTTTGAATACTTATACAATGGAATCATTTAAGTTTTTTTTTTATATAAATTTGCAAAGATGTTAAAAACCTGTTTTTTGCTTTGCAATGAATGAAGCCACTCTCCAGGGGGCCTAAAAAGGATGATGAGGGCTCCTAAAAAGCATGAACCAATTATGAGACCCACCAGGCTGGGGTCCACACCACAAGACCTTCTCCATGTAAACAGGGGATTAGGTAAATTAGGTGGACAACATCTGTGCCTTAAGATAACTCTGATGAACCGAGCCCAGGAGAAGGACATTCCTCTGGTGGAGTAGGTCCTCACTCCAATGGGACTCTGCAAGCCTGTTGAGGCATAAGCCAGGGCTATGACATCAACTATTCAGCAGGACAGTTTCTGCTTAAAAACTGGCAGCCTTTTAGATTGGCCTCCGAAGCATACAAAGAGCTGCTCTGAACGCAAGGCATGGCTAGAGCATTCCACATATACTCTAAGAGCTCGAAACGGGCAGAGTAAATTATGACCTGCTCATCCTCTTGGTTAGGAAGAGCTAGAAGGGTGATGACTTGTGCTGTAAATGGTGTGGAGAGCACTTTAAGTACATGGTTTGGGGACGACTTTACAGTCATTAGGCCCAAACTCAAGGCAAGAATCAATGACGGTGTCCTGTTTGTAGGTACCACTTGTCTAAGCGGCTGCAGGTGGGCTCTTCCAGAGCCACCCAATCCAAGCTTCAAAGTTCCTCCACAGCTTTAGTGAGTACGTGAATCAGCTCGCTGTCCACATTGGCCCATACAGAGTCTTTGGGGGTACAGGTGCCAGGATACAGGATCCGCCCACTCCTCTGCATCCGAAGCTGTCAGCCACATGGAGTTATTAGTGACTGCTCTCTCCTCTGATTAGCCGAAAGAGATCAAGCCGCTTGCTGCAGATGAGGGGCGCTGGTCCTCATGTGTGAAATAATAGGCACTGTGGGGAGATTGAAGCACGCGGTACCTGTGCTTTATGTTGTTTTCTTCCTTCTTCCGAGGCTCCTGGGAGGGAAAAAATAGGAGAGTGGACGAGGGAGGGCCACATTCATGAAAGAAGGTGATCTGCAAGTGAAGCACAAGCCACAGTCATGGTGCAACATTTAAAACAACACCACTAGGAATTTTGCTTCCAAGATTGCTGGATGGCCACAGTGGAAGCACTGAAAACACTTCTGCTGCGAGGAGATGATCTTCATGCTGAAGGTGAAAATTCTAACGAAATGACACACCATTTGTTTGAGCAGCTACACAAACGTGAACAGATCAGGCTTCAGTATTCAGAGCAAACAGGAATTTCCCCATAAACCTTTCTCATTAGTTTTATTTATTTATTTATTTTTCTTGTTAAAGATAATTTCCTTTTACACATATACAATTAACCCAATCTTTGAATTCAATCAAATTCAATTAAATTCAATCCAATTCAATAACACTCGCCTTCAGGCAATCCAAAATCTAGATTAGTTTGCTTCTTTTTCACAACAGATTTGGAGAGTTTTGCATGATATCATTTGCTCACCATATTATATCATTACGCCCATGCACTACTGGATCCTCTGCAGCCAATGGGTGCCGTCAGTAAAAAAAAAAAAAAAAACTTCAACATTCATTGCAGAGGATCCATTGGTGCAGGGGCATAAATTTTGTCTAACAGCAGGGAACAATAAACATAAAATATCTCAAAAGCCATTTTTGAAAGGGACACAAATAATACAGCTAAAATTGAACTTTTAAGGACAAGTATACACAGAGGAAAGTCTTACTACTATTAGTGCAGCAGGGAGACTGTGCCAAATTAGACAACTTCAAGCGGTTGTGTTCGCGCCGCGACAGTGGTCATGTCCGTTGTAGACATTACTATCCGTCAAGCAGGTAACGTTATTATTATTACAAACATAGCAGACTCATCGAAAAATACATTGGCATCATCTGTATTAAATAGAAAATAATCACTTCATCTGATGTTTAAGTGAATAAAATAGCTTTGACAGCTGAGTTCCACAACTATCGACTTTGTTCTCGCTCACCGGACTTGTGTGTATGTAGGTGATGCAGGGTTTCCAGGTTTCACAACAAAACCCGCCCAATTGCTACTCAAAAGTAGTCCAATCACGTTTCGAGGTGGATTCCCTGGTAAAAATCACGCTCCGGGGGCTAAAATACACGTTTTTCGGTGGGGTTCCTCCAGTAAAATTAGCATTCCAGGGGCTACATATCACGTTATCGGGGTCGCTTCAACCCGCAGACATGAAAAACAACCCGCGGCAACAGTGTTAGCTTAATTGGCAACACTGAGGTGATGTAAAAGAGGAAAGCAGGCATTTGGAGCAAAGCACTATGAGGCAAGGTAGGGGGGGACTCAAAATGTTTCTAAAGTTAAAACATATTTTTACCCTATTTGCGTTTGTGTTGTTTTACTACTTACAAAGTTATTTAAAGTATAAAACATTGTTCTGTACAATACACAGCGTGGTTTTTAATCATAATTTTAGTGGGGACAACCGTCAGATACCTCAAATAACCAGATAACCCTCAAATGCATTGGTGAGCAAGTGATGTAAAGAAACAAACCATCATACTACTGCCTGTGGGTGAGTATATTTATATTTTCTGCAAATTTAAATTTTTGGGTGAACTAGTCCTTTAAGATAAGTGTGTGTATATATATATATATATATATATATATATATATATATATATATATATATATATATATATATATATATATATATATATATATATATAATTTATTTATTTTATATTTTTATTATTATTATTATTATTATTTAAAGTAGCAAAAATAAATTAAGTTTCTGAGACCTTGGAGAAGGTAAGTAAAAATAATAATAATAATAATAATAATAAAATAAAAACCCCACAACATTAAAGTGCCTGTATTGACCTCTAAGTGGAAATGACAGATCTATATCAGATATCGGATCTTTATTTCCATATGTAGATACAAATGTATTTCCCTTATCATATCTAAACTATAATTTGATATCAGATATGAATTTGCTTGCAAAGAAATTAAATTTGTGCTGCATTACTTTTAGATCCCAGAACAGACAGGGGGAAGGAGGGGTGTTACATTACATTACGGGCAGGGTCATTGATTTATTTGCAGTTTTCCACCAGACTCCAGCAAGCATGAGCTACCAAACTATGTACATATTTATATTTAACATGGATATTGATTTAGATGTCATAGCGATGTATCTCATTAGTGTTTCACTATGGAGAGCACTCCTCCAAGAGTGGCCACAGAAGGTTTTCCGGCCCTGTGTCTGAGTGGTATCTAGAGGGAGGGTGTTATTGATCAAGTCTCATAATTGGTACAGGGCTTAATACAGGAAACGCTGGTTTGTTTGATTTCATTTGGCACAGATACTTAAAAGGGGAAGGGTTGAAGCAGAAACATCAATAAGCTGATCATGAAAGGAACCACACTATCCTATTAGGCCTTTTTTGCGAATATTGCATTTCCATTCCGTAAAATAAAATATAATTTTTACTGATACGAGTCTGAGCAAAAGATATGAAACTAATCAGTAATTGATCAGTGGCATAAAATAACAAAAACAAAAAAAAAAAAACGTCAGCCCCACTTTTTTATGATACTGCTCTGTAACTGGATATTACAGTATTTTTATTTTTATTTTTTCAGTTGGATTAACACATTTTACAAAATAATACACCAGTTATCCCAATAATATATATATATATATATATATATATATATATATATATATATATATATATATATATATATATATATATATATATATATATAGTTTTCATTACCAAATATCACAATGTCAAAATCAAAAACACAATGAGAAAAACTCCCCCAAACCATTCTAAATGACTTTCTGCTTTCAGATGAATACAATAAGAGTTATATTTAAAAAAGAAATTAAATAAAATGTCCTGGCTCTTCCAAGCTTTATGATGGCAGTGAATGGGTCTTGAGATTTTGAAGCCCAAAAAGGTGCATCCATCAATTATAAAACTACTCCACATGGTTCCGGTGGTTTAATAAAGACATTCTGAAGCAAAGCAATGCATTTGTGTAAGAAACATATCCATATTTAAAACTTTATAAACTGTAATCTCTAACTTCTGCTAGCTGTCGTACACATGCTCATAAGAGTGGTGTTCCAGCGTAGTACATAGGCGTAGTGTACCCTTTTTGGGTGAACTATCCCTTTAAAACTTATTAATGATTTAAATGTTTCTGTTTTGTTTATGTAAGGTTATCACTTGACTTAATGTCTTAATGACGTATTTGTTTCTCACAAATGTGCAGCTGTTTTTATCAGCTGTTTGCACTCATTCACACCCATTCACCCACCGAAGATCCAATGGTGAGGAAGTGATGTACAGTGTTGTGGAAAGTTACTTTTAAAAGTAATGCATTTCAATATTGCATTACTCCCTAAAAAAGTAACTAATTACGTTGCTTAGTTACTTTTTATGGAAAGTAATGCATTCATTTTGAATTACTTTTTAAATCTGGGCAGAGCTTGCTTGTTTGTTTTTAATATATAAAAGTTGTTCTTTTACAAATGTAAAAGCCCTTTCACATCAGAAGTGAAATGAATATGCCTCAGGCTGAAAAAAATTTAAATTCATGTTTGTACAGTTGAGGGTGCAGCTCAAACAAATTACATGAAGAATATGATGCAGGAGAAGAAAGTCCAACACTATTCAATAACACAAATAAAACACAAATGTGTCATTTTTGCTTATTAGTATGGTTTAATTGTATCATCGAAGGTGGGATTGGGAATGGGATTAAACACATAAATGATATTTGTCTTATTTAACATATTTAATTATTGCAGGTTTGTATAATGTACTGAGTTTGCATTTGACTGTTTTTATTTATTTTGAAGAACACTGAATCTGTTTTTGTGCAGGTGAGATGAGTAAACACTTGGCATTTAGTCTAGAACTGCAGTAACATGTTCACACAGTGCAAACAATTCCTCTGCACTTACTCCCAATTTCTCTCAACATGGCAACACAAAAGCTGTCAGTCAATACATGGGAAAACAAATGAACTGGCATTACTTATTTGAAAAAATAAATAAATAAATAAAATTAAATTAAAAAGTAATCTGATTACATAACTTACTTTTAATGTGTTACCCCCAACACTGGTGATGCAATGCTAAATGTATCAATTATTATTATTATTTTTTTTTTTTTCTAATGCAGAAACAAACTTATCTACTGTACATTTTGGATGGCCTGTGAGAAAGTAAATTTTCAGCAACATTTCAATTCCTTTAATTTTCAATCATTCAAAACTGTCAAATATTATCCTTAAAGTTGAATCATTATTACTGCCATACGGACATTGACACATTAATCACTGACTGATAACAGAATACTTCATAATTGTAATATTGACACAAGCATTGTTTGTAAAGCTGCTTTACAATATGTATTGTGAAAAGTGATATACAAATAAACTTGAATTGAATTTGATAAAATATTAAATATGTTCCTGTGTATAAATACAGAAAATATACTGTGCTCATAATAAAAAAATTGCTAGAGCACTGTGTTGAAAAGTGCACCACATCTGAAAATAACTGTGGAAGCAAGAATTAGTTACCAGTTTGATATATGTTTCTGGTACATTAGCATGAGCAATTGCCTTGTGTATACGTTAAAGTGTGTATCCAAGTTGAAAAATACTGTAATGTTCATTTGGGTTTACTCATATTTGCTGTCATGTGTTTTTTGTTTGTCTATTACACAGCCTTGCTAATTGTAAAATACTTGCTGGCATTTCAATTCACAAACTGAAAGATTGTGTATAATAATTTATAACAGAATGACAAGACAAAACAAAAGTAATTATAAAATGCAAATTGCATCTCCATGTGCCAGGAAGTAACCCAGTACCTGTTTAGCAGAAACAGCCCTAGTCAGCCATGCTAACGAACAATGTTAACAAAAATAACATATTTAAAACTAATTCAAAACGGACGTAGTGTACCAAATATTTTTGTATCACAATGTTATTATTAAATCATTATTTAGAATACATTGCATTTGAATGGAAAGTGACTGAGAAAATACCTCCTTTTTGGACTCTCTTGGTTGAGCTCCCAGATTTCTTGTGATTTCCTGGGTCTGCCAGAACATATTAACATATCTAAATTTAACGAATATATTTGTGGCTCTGCTCACATTGTTACAGGTTGAAAATTATATTCTTGGGTTTCAGATTAGTCATGTCTAGTTGTTTCTAGCAGGTCAAGTTGTTCAAACAATGTCAGTTTAATCACTGACATTGATTAAATCTCTGGAGGTCACTATAACATTGGTTACTAGGTGCTTCTAGTCGATTACTGTATCCAACTGTAGGTGGAGCTTAGCTGTCTACACTCACATTACTAGTCATTGCAATGTGTCATTGCATATTTAGGTCACACTTTATATTAGGTTGCCTTAACTACTATGTACTTACATAAAAAAAGTACAATGTACTATTGTGTTCATACTGTATTGCAAAACACTTTTGCTGCTATTGAGGTGGGATACGGGTAAGGTTAGGGACAGGTTTGGTGGTATGGGAAGGTTTAAGGCTGGGTTAAGGTGTAAGGGATGGGTCAACAGTGAAATTATAAATGTAATTACAGAAAATAATTACAGATTAATTACATATAGGTATTTTAAAAAATATGTGCAAAGTAAAAACATGTAGGTACACAATAAGTGCATTGTACCGAATGATTAATTTAAATGTAAGTACATTAGTAGTTAAGGCCACCTAATATAAAGTGGGACCCATATTTACATAAATTGGATCTTTGCACATTTTTGGCTCCTTCAAAGTCTGTATATAAAAGTAGGAATATACTGAAGCATGTGTGAGTCAAATTGTGTAATATGCAGTCTACTAAGTTGCCTTCATCTGGTTAATTTAGGAACACAACATAAACAAATCAATAAAAATGCCTCTACCTACTTTTTTTTTTTTTTTTTTTTTTTTTTTTTTTACTCTAAAAACAGCAAGTAAAATACTGGCAGAAAAATACCAAAAAACTTCACAAAATTATGACTACAGGGCAAGATTATCAATTAATAAAGATTTATTTGTGTGTGGTTCCTTGAAAAATACAATGCTATGACCTCAAAACACTTGTGTTATAGTGTCATAGTGCATGATTTGTAAGCTAATGCATTTTGACATTTGCATCACAGAATTTGACCCACATGTATGGCTTTTCTGACAAAGTAAACTTGCTCAGTAGCTCACCTGGTACAGCATTACCCTTACAACAGCTATGTTTCCATTTAAGGTTACACATTTAACTTAGTCAAAGGGAACAACATCCTTCATGATAAACTTGGTACTAAATATCACTAAGAAAAGTAGAAGAAGCCACTGAATATAATAATGTTCATATAGGTTGCACTTTATTTTACAGTATGTGCACTTACATGTCCTTACAGTGTACTTTCAGTGTACCTACCTAAGAAAGTTCTGGTAATATAAGGTAACTACTTGGGGTTCAGGGTTAGTACCTAGTTATTACCTTGTTATTGTAATTACTATAATAAGTATATAGTATTTTCATGAGGAACAGGACTGTGAAACATCATAAATGTGACGACAGACTTTGCTCAGGCATTCCAAAATGACCATTACAACATTTCATATGCTGTGCATTTGATTGAACATTTGACCATTTCAGATTGGTCCTCACAATTTATGTCATCCCACCACGCAAAGTGATATGCATTGAGGAACTGATTCGGTAAAAGTTTTTCCATCTTCCATTATTTGCATTAACTCTTTTTAGCACAAGTCAAAAACCATCTCAAGCAAGCGTGAAAGCTATTTTTTTGTGAGTTTTTTTTTTTTTTTTTTTTTTTTGCAAATTGTTGTTTCCATCACTCATTTCACATACTTCAAAATGTACATAAAAACAGGGTGATTGAAACAACTACTGTGGACCATTCAAGCAGTGCCATGTTAAGCCTTTGCGGGGCCCTAGGCTAAAGCAGCTTTGGGCAGCTTTCCCACATGCTGTGAAGCGGTAGCGATATAGGCGGCAGAGGATTCCGCTTGGTCTTAAAGCCTTCCTTGAGTGGGTATGTTCGCAATTCAAACAATGCTTTGGAAAATGCTTTTGTTATTTGTATGGTTTAGGTGGTCATACAGTGTAGGCCTGCAAATACGGGACAAACTGATGACTTAAAGGTGGGATAAGTGATTTTTGCTGGCCAATGTTGATATTTCAAATCACCAAAACAAACGCGCCCCTACCTCAAAAGGGTCTCGTCCCTATTTTGATAGCTCCGCCCCACACATATGCAACCCAGGCAACGATTAGTTATGTGAAACAAAGCAAAACCAATGTTACTCACCTATCGAGAAGAAACAAAGCAACCTCGGCATCCGATCACAGGCCTTCCCGCTCCTTGAGTTTTCTTCAGCGCTGGAAAGCTGATCCGATATTTACACGGGTCCAACTTCTTGCCGTGTCTACACCGGATGTGAGCAGCGCACCGCGACAAAATACTATAGAACTCATTATAATCAGTGATGCTGTCTACACTGGATGCCGCGCCGTGACACAACAAATCCCCGACAATAAACTGCTGCCGCATTCTATTTACGACGTATTGACATAAATTTCACATGATTTTCAACTGTCGCTTTGTCGTGTCCAGTGTAGACAGATTTTAGCTGTTGCGGCGCGGGCACAACACAACAACTGTCGTGTCCCCTAGTGTTCGGGGCCCTGGGCTGCAGCCCATGTTGCCCATTAGGATAACGCAGCCCTGCTTTCAAGTATGAGTCCTGTGAAACACAAGTCATGATAAAAGCTAAAATATTTGTAGAGGCAAGCTAAAATGTCATGGTTACTTCAAAAATGCATTTTTCTCTCACATTTGCTTTTTTTGACACTATCAATTCATTTTAGTTGCCCTTTAGGTGGAGTCAGAAATTTCCTAATTACAAGTTCTTAGCACAAGTTGTATTTACAAGTGAAACTCGGAAATCTGGATGATACACAAGCTGTCGAGTTGAGACATTAGAAGGGGTGTACTTCTCTCGAAGGAAGCACTAGACACTTCATTAATAGCAACAGCTAACAATTTCAACGGAATGTTTTTGCAAATGCAATCTTTGTCTGTACCTGCTATTTTTTGTGCTCCTAAAAGCATTTTGTTCTTGCAGTTTCTTTGCAAGCGCTGCAGTAAATCAGACTCTGTGATTTGGGTGTAGCTGCAGCAGCAGGCTGACAGGAGGGAGTGCTGCTGTAAATCAGGGATGTGTGAGAGGAGTGTAATCATAGAGGGTGAGGAACGATGGAAAGAAAAAATGTGCCTTGAGGGAGAAGTCATAGTTATGAAGGAGGTTTTATTGTTGTCTATAGCATTGCTGAAATCATTGACAGGTGGTTTAAGGGGCGCTTGCACACGCTACTGTAAGTTCAGTTCCTGGGTAGGTGTTCTTGGGTAGGCCTACAGTTTGTGTGAATTTCAGTATGATTCACAATTGGCATGAAAGCAAAGCAGATGTGAACTGCTATTGATGGCATATAATTTGCATCGCTGAAATGAAACTTGCATATCAAACCAACTGAGAAAACAATCAAAGGGAGAAAAAAAACCCTTATAGAAACTGAAGTGATAATGAGACATTTACATTTCAGTCGAAGTAGGTATTAATTATTTATTATTATTATTATTATTAACCTATACTTTTTTTATATATATATACTTCTTTTTTTTTCATCTGTTTGGCTGATGGATGCTACCATTTAAATAAGTTATGAGGGTGCATGTGCATTTCCATGCATATATTGTTGACAAATGAATTATTCAGAGACGCTGCACTATAAAACTGAGTTTTATGACAGTTCCAAATGGGATGTTGTATGATCGGCTCAACAGGAGATGGACAGGAAGCACTCATCAATGTAATTTACTGTGTGCCACCATCTAAAAAACACCAATGCTGTTAGGACTTTCAGACAACAACTGAATTTGCTTATGCAATGCAATCCAATTAAACCCAAAGTTCTTTAAGATTTTGTTGTGCTATCATGAGAAATAAAAATTGACAGTACATGCATTGTTGTAAAGTAATAGTTTATCATAGTTCCGAATTTCTGATAATATTTATTTATATTATTTAAACACCAAAAAGCTGGTGTATTATCTCACATGTTAAATAAACACTCAACACATAGCGTCCATCACCCTTTTAGGTGTTCTTAGGAAGGAATCTCTTTTTATTGCTGTTAATTCAGTGGCTCTTTAATTTAGCATCTCTTCACTGAGCCATTATTAAACTAATTTCTCACCCTACGAAACTTATTTGAACATATATATGTATATATGTATGTATGTATGTATATACATATTCTGTAATAGTAATAATAGTAAATAATTATTACTATTACAGAATTATTAATTAATAAGAGTAAATTATATATATATAACATAATTCTGTAATAGTAATAATTAATTGATTAATTGCTTTATTTAGCATATTTTGAAGATATCAAACAATATGTATCTCCTGTTTGATCCAACATATCTTGGATTTCTGGAAACAGTACACAAGCAGAGTTGGAGCCAGGTAAAGGTGAGTAATGATAGAATTTTATTGTGGTGGGGAAGTATTCCTTAAAAAACAAAAAAACACCATCAGCAACCAAATTTGCATATGCAATGCAACCTAATTAAACCAAATGCATTTTAATGTGCTTTGTGATTCTGCTCTGAGTAAGTGCTATCAGGAGGGCAGGCCCTGGCAACTTACAAAGTGTGGCTTCCAGACCGAGATAATTGCTAACATAAACAGTACAAAAAGGTACCATGGTTGGACAGAGGCACTCAGAGCTGTAAAATAAAGGTTCATTGTGACTTTAAATTTATTGTTTAATAAAAGACTTCATGCAGAGACAGATTTTCCCTATGGTTAGCAATTTACTGTGATCTTCTACTGTGTTTTTTACGTCTAAGACCCGTTTTTTTGTAAGATCTATTTCATTTATTATATTGATTTCTTTCAGGTCATAGGCCATGTGGGTGTTAAAAGAATAATTCAGCTAAAAAAAATGAAAGAAATTGTCATTACTCACCCTAATCTTATTCCAAACCTATGCTGTTTATCTGTGAATCAAACAAGGTAATTATTAATATTATTATTTTTATTTTTTTATTTTTTTTTTTTGAAGAATCACTCTAGCTCTTGACTGACTATGCAGGCCTATACACCTAATTTTGCAATGCAGAATTTAGCTGGTTTTGTGAATGAGACATCTAACCACTATAAATAATAATTAAAAAGGCATTAACATCAAATCTGCACTTTATAATAATTTAAACAACACATTAAAACAATATAATAAGAAATATTAGTTTGCAATATAAAGCTGCTTTATACAGCTAAAATAACTAAGCGGACGACAATGAAGGCTGTCAATCTTACATAAGATGGATATCAGGCTCCAAAAAGGACAACAACAACAACAAAAAAAAAAAGCCTGTGTTCACATCCAAATGTATATACAGTATGTATTTATTTAAATGTCATATATATTTAACAAGTTTGACTTCACTTGCATTTTTGCATTAATATAACAGCATACTTTGAAACGACATGAGAATTTTATTGGCTTTCTAGTTTGTACTGTTTTGCGGTATTGATCTTCATAACCAACAGAGCAATAAGATTTTAGATTTCCACAGATCTGAGACAAATAAAAGTATGAGGCAACTCCCAAAATGTGCCCTTGTCTCTGTGATATCCCACCACTCCACTTGCAAGGGCACGTACGGATACAAAGAAATGCACGAACACTACATCAAATGAAGCAAAGCTCACATACACCGCATCATTTTGAAGACAAGAGGCAGGGCCGCTGTTTCTCATACGTTCTCCCGGCTTGCAGGGGATTGAACTTCAGCTGCTTGCTTTGCCGGGACAAGGAGCGCCCCACAGAGCCTTCCCTTTGATGTCTGCCCGCAATTCAGAGCCACTGATACATGTATCGATCACCGCGGCAACTGAAGCTTCTCTCCCGCTGCTCGCTATTTCATTTGTTCCCTGTGGTTCCTTCCTCATATTGATCCCTGTGAGGGGGCGGCGTTTCAGACTTACAGATATGAGAGAGCCGTTTACAACGGCGTACATCATTTTTAGCTGTCATTTCTAAGACTGTCACGCTTAATGTGTTTATGATTTTTTCAGGCCCTGGGTTTATTTTCTTTTGTCAGTGGTTCATTTAATACGTGTCAGTATAATTATAGACTCTTAGCAGACATATTTTGGTAATTAAGTCTAGAATCCACCAAGGTAACATACATAATCATATAATGCAAAAGGAATGTCAGGAGCCTTACATCAGTCGTGAATATGTCTGTAAATTTTCTACGGTTATGTTTAGAGTAGCTTAGGCCTACCGTTTTCTGTGTGTTATGTCTGCATTATGAATACTGAATCATACCACTTCTTTTTTGTTCTATTAAAAAGCAGCCATTGCACTCTGGAATTGATT
Source organism: Acrossocheilus fasciatus (assembly GCA_036784905.1). Taxonomy (NCBI): domain Eukaryota; kingdom Metazoa; phylum Chordata; class Actinopteri; order Cypriniformes; family Cyprinidae; genus Acrossocheilus; species Acrossocheilus fasciatus. Next base: position 27,461,612 of record CM071955.1, on the reverse strand, counting down.
TTCAAGGATATTTGTTTTAACTTTATGAGGACATATATTTTTCTGTTACTAAATAATACTGCTTTTCGGCTAAACCAATAACTTGCTAGACCTGATGGAATATTATGCAATATATCAGATGTTATATAATGGATAAAAGAAAAAAAAAAAAATCAAATCAAATCAAATCAGTAAAAATCAATACAGGAGCATTTTGTGCTCACACATTTTAAATATGCAGGGCATTTTGGTCATTTAAAGTTACATTTTTGAAACAGATATTTTAAAATAAATTAAAATGTCATTTCTTGGTTTCACTTTATTTTGATGGTCCCTTTAACACATTTTATTGATTATAAGTAATGTTGCACCTACATTTATACCAACTTTTATTAGAGTGTTAGTAGTGTATTAGTTGACTGGTAGGGTTAGGGTTAGATTAAGTTGACACGTTCTTGCAAAGTTACTTATAGTCAGTAGAATATCTGTTGGGAGACCAACACAATAAGGAGTTAGTAGATATGAAGCAGACAGTCTACTAATACTCTTATGAGAGTTTGTTGACATATAGTTGCAACATTACTTAGTGTCAACAGAATGTTCAAAAGGGACCATCAAAATAAAGTGTTACCCATTTCTTAATTTGACAATTGTGTTTTAATGTGAATGCTACAATACTTCTATACTGCAGTATGTGTGCTTGCATGCATTTTTATTATATATATATATATATATATATATATATATATATATATATATATATATATATATATATATATATATATATATATATATATATATATATATATATATATATATGCTTTAAATACCCAGATTATCATAAAGAGTACGTGAATTATATGTCATAATGCAAATAGATGTTTCCTTCTTATATCCTTATTCCCAAATTAGATTAAAATGCAGCATGACTTCAACATCCCTCATTAAATTTAAAATTGCAATGAGGTCACATAACAACAATGCTTGTCAAATTTGTAGATGTACTGTATAAGCCTAATGCGTAATACTGTTGATCAAACAGCAATGGTTTGCAGCATACACTGCACAGTATGTATTATGATTGTATTTCATCCTGAACATAACTGTAATTATTTAATCAGAATGCTTTTCATTATATGAGTTTGTGTGGGCAGGGTTAGTTTAACAGTTACCATCCTTGTTTATTCTTGTGAGTGATTACTTTGTAGTTTGTTTAGTGCTGAAATGCTGTCAGCTCCTCAGGCATGGTCCAGCAGTGCAGAGTTAAAGTCAACCTGTCACTCTCTCTTTGCACAAAGGTGCTTTGAGCTCAAATTGTGCACGGAGGAATGTTTAGAAGTGGCAGGTCTCAGAAAAGTGCTCTGAAGGTTTCACAGCCCATCTCTGTATATTCGGCAGCGCTCTGAAATGTTAATACCTGTTATTCATAGTTTAGACCCACCTGGGATTCATTACGATAGAAGTTTGGCTTGAGCTATTCTGAATTTAGCTGCGTTTGATGTGTGCAAACTTTTATTTTCATTTTTTTTTTTCTTAGCCTGCAGGACTAACAACAAGTACCAACATTTTTGTATTTGAATCTTTTTTTATTTATTGTATTTATTTATTTATTTATTTTTCTAATATTGAAAACAGTTTTATGCTTAATATTTTTGTTAAAATATTAATTTCTTTCTCTCTTTTTACTTACCCCAAATGGTGGTGCATCACAGTTTTCACAAAAATATTAAGCAGCAAAAATCGTTTTCAATACTTAAATTATTTGTAAGCATAAAATCAGTATGAAATAATGATTTCTGAAGGATCATGTGGCACTGAAGACTGGAGTAATGATGCTGAAAATTCAGCTTTGCCATCACAAAAATAAATTACATTGTAAAATATATTAAAATATAAAATAATCCTAAAATACCTAAAAGGAATAAAACATTAATATGACTGCATAGGGGTTGTTTTGGGTAGTTGATAGCCAATCACATGAATCATTTGTCATGGTTTTGTCCACTACTATTAATAAATCATTCCCCTCACACTGGTCTGATCACATGATTGTACATTTGCCAGTGCTTTAGTGTGAGACTTAATGATTGCACCTTTTGTTCAGTTCGATACTGCCTTATCCCAAGATTCCCTGTCATAAATCTCATTGGCTCAATATAGATTAGTCATGTCAGGGCTTTGCTGCCCGAGAAATCATCACCTTGGCCAAGACACTGCTTGTCAATCTTGATTAATCTTGTGGTCATGTTGCCGACGTCTCCCGTCGAGCGGCAGGAACAGGTGTATCAGGTTACCTCTGGGATTCTAATGAAATCTGCAGTGTACCCTTGTCCCAAAACCTAATTTACCTTCATTTTCATGCTGGGTCTGCCAATGACTTATTTAGTCCTTTGAAAAGGTTGAGAGAGGTTACTCAAGCACCCTTGGGAGTGGATTCTAGCATACATCCTCTCGGATGACAGACTGCAGTCGCTACAGATTAATTGATGAGGGTTCATATGAATTGACACTCGTGTCTGAGTTACATCAAGGAGAATATGGATTTTTTATGTCTGAAGTGCTGATACAAGACCTTGCAGACACTACTGCCTGCAATTATTTTAACCTGTTTTCATGAAGAAATTGCAATATAAATATTAGCAGTGCATGCTATTTTGTTTAAGCTACAGTATGACATTTTTAAAAAGTGACATGATGTTATTTAATTTATTTATTTTTTATAATTTGTTTCTACTTTGCCAGAAGGTGACACCCAAAAAGTAATAACAAAAATAAAAATAAAAATAAATAATAATAAAAAAACCTGAAAGTAACTCTCAAAAAGTTGTTAATGGTCAGTGTGGGTTAAGGATACGATCTGTCACGGTGTATGGCATTTTGTTTAAGCTACGGTTTTCATGAAGTATTACATGATGCAGTGTTTATCTTATCTTATCTTATCTTATCTTATCTTATCTTATCTTATCTTATCTTATCTTATCTTATCTTATCTTATCTTATCTTATCTTATCTTATCAAGTTTCCCATTGTCAGAAGTTATAATTAACAATGCATTAATGCAATTCAAAATACCTGAATACATCTTCTATGATGAGCATGATTTTAAATTTAAATAGTTTTCTTTATATGTTCTTTGGGGGAGAAAGTTTAAAAAATAAAATGTAAAAAAATATCGGGGCGATACAACTCTTCTAATATTATAATTATGAGTGAAAAAATTATTTGGAGTTTATCATAATCATATATTTAACTGCTTCACTGCTTCATATTTGAAAAAAATGTTTCTGTCAAATCAAAGTAGCATGACAGACATGCAGAAAAAAAATAGAAAATATATTAACAATGTTGATAAATGGTGTGAAGCTTTCAAAAGCATATGAAACCATAATGAACATGATGAGTACATTTCTACAAATTTGGCATGTTTTAAAAAAAGATTTAAAAAGAAGTTTACAGATTTATCCTTTGTCATGGAAACCCTTCTTTTTCACTGACCCTTGTGATACTCAAAGTTATATTTTTAAGTTTTATAAATCCATCATCTGCAGTTCAAACAGTTGCCTTATTGTAGAGTGCAATACCCAGCGCAACGCACCACCCTTAGGCAAAGAACAAAGAGAAAATAGATCAGTAGACATCAAAGTGAACGACTTCCTCCATTTTGAGGTTAGAAGATAGTTCATCATCCTTTGTAGTGGAACGCAATTGGAGGTAGGTCAATATGCACCAAGACCGCAGCTCGCCCTTGCCGATTGCCACGGAGCTTCACATCACGACTGTGATTACATGCCCACTCGTACGCCTCTTCCTCCTTCAGCGAGCACTGTAATCCAGGTGTCCACACCACCTGCGCGGTTTTGTTAGCACCTGCGGCATTGAAGATACTCAGCGTTCCTCTGTACCCATTTCATTTTCTCTGGCATCGCTGGCACGGCACTAAAGTCTGTTGGGAACCTTAAGAAAAAAAGTTAGCAATTTGTTTCTGCCCAGCAGGCGTGGTAAATACATGCCCCCCAGGGATGTCACACAGATGATTTTCCACACCGCATTGTATGGGTCCCACGGGCTGTCATATCACCTTTTTCCCAGAATGCCCAAGGCTCTGCGATAAGGCCGCTTCTGATGGGACTAATGCATAGCCGACAAGCCGCCTCTGCACCACAGGTGATGAGAAATCAAATTTGAACAGCAGACTGCACTCATAATAGCTACAATCAGACAAACTGGTGATTATGCCTGTGAAAGTGACAGCCTTTCTCTGCAATCTTCATGCTAGCTTCTGTTTGCACGTGGTAATGAAAATGGATAATTAGGCCTTTCGGTTACTAAAACGCACCTGTTTTTGCTTCCATTTATAAAGGCGCTAAACGATCTGCTGTTGCTGTAAAACATCTCATAGAAATGGAAACGCAAAGCTTCCTTCCAAACAAGCCAGCATGCCAGGAACTCCACAAGAAACTGAGGTAACGCTTTATTTTGATGGTCCCTTTTGAACATTCTGGTGACACTAAGTAATGTTGCAACTACATGTCAACAAACTCTCATAAGAGTATTAGTAGACTGTCTGCTTCATATCTACTAACTCCTTATTGTGTTGGTCTCCCAACAGATATTCTTCTGACTATAAGTAACTTTGCAAGAATGTGCCAACTTAATCTAACCCTAACCCTACCAGTCAACTAATACACTACTAACACTCTAATGATAGTCAGTATAAATGTAGGTGCAGCATTACTTATAGTCAATAGAATGTGTTAAAGGTACCATCAAAATAAAGTGAAACCGAAACTGACACCAGTTTCTCTGAGATGTATCAGAAGACAAAATTGCAACTCTGCAGCTCCAGGTGAGAGTTTATCCATGCAAACAGTTTTTTGATAAATGGCCCTGATTTACGCTACCGAGTACCAAGGCAGTGGAAAGCGACCATGTCATCTCCTTCAATTAAAGTTGCTCCTTGGGTTGTGTGGACTTTATCTAAGGTTCAGTCTGAGCTTGTACATGCTGTCAGGATAAATTAGGGCCGCTGACCAGAGAAGCATGTGGCAGCACTTAGGACACTTTTCAAGCTGGCTGCAGCCAGACCGCGGGGGATTTAACCTGCAAATCAGTGGGCAGAGATCAGATCAAACCGAAACAAAGGCACTGAGAGGCATAGATTTCTGCTCTGTAGGGGATCATTCATAAATATGTCATTCCTTGTTATATGGTTCGATTGAAAGCTAGTGAATATTAAAATAACTCAAAGGGTAGTTATGTTTTCAGAGGTTTTTATATGAAAAATGTACAATTAATTTGTAGTTTATAATCCATTTACCATACAGAATCATATTTGAGTAAATCAGGGGTCTGTAATCTTTTTGCCGTCATGCCATTTTTAATTTTACAGGTTAATCAGTGTGTCATACTGCAAAACCACCCTCAGATTTGTATATTATATATGTATACATCCATATACAGTATATATAATTGTATGAAAACAAATTGATTTATATAGTCATATATAATAATTTTATATAAGCAAGTTCACAAAAGATTAATAAAAAAAGTCTAATTTAAGTGGAAACTTGGTGATCTGTTGTCCTAGCATAATATGATCAACCACAGATTTGCTTATTTGATTAATAACATATAAATACAGCAGAATCTTAAATATTTCTGAAGTAGTTTTCATAAAATCCCCAAAGTTTCTGGATTTTCAGTTTTAATCCAACTTTGAGTAACAGATTTCTGCTCCATATGGGGTCATTCACAAATATATCATTCCTTGTTATTTTGTTCAAGGAAGAGGTTTTTGTTTGTTTGTTTGTTTGTTTGTTTTTTTCAAACGTGTGATTTATAATCCATTTACAGTACCGATTCATGTTTGTGTAAATTAGGGGTTGGCAACTTTTTTGTTTAATCACTGTGCCATACCAGCTCCATCCTCAATTTTATATATGATATATATGAATACGTGCATGCATATTAAAAAACCAAAACAAAAAAAAAAAATATTTGTATATTCATATATAGTCATGGCAAAAAAATATCGGCACCCTTGATAAATATGATCAAAGAAGGCTGTGAAAATTAATCTGCATTGTTAATCCTTTTGATCATTAATTTAAAAAAATCACAAAAATCTAACCTTTCATTGGATAATAAGAATTTAAAATGGGGGGAAATATCATTATGAAATAAATGTTTTTTTTTTTTTTCTCTCTCTCTCTAATACACGTTGTACACAATTATTGGCACCCCTAGAAATTCTTATGAGTAAAATATCTCTGAAGTATATTCCCATTCATATTCACAATTTTGAACACTCCAGGGTGATTATGAACATGAAATTATCCAGCCAAATTAGTGAAGTGACTTTAAGAAAAGAGCTAGAGCAGTGAAAATTCCCATTTCCATCATCAGGGCAATAAAGAATTTCCAATCAACAAAAAATGTTACAAAACTGCCTGGAAGAGGACGTGTGTCTATATCGTCCTAATGCACGGTGAGAAGGAGTGTTTGAGTGGCTAAAGTCTCTCCAAGGACCACAGCTGGAGAATTGCAGAAAAATAGTTGAATCTCAGGGTCAGAAAACCTTAAAAAAAAATTGTGTTAAAGGAACACTCCACTTTTTTTGGAAATAGGCTCATTCTCCAACTCCCCCAGAGTTAATAAGTTGAGTTTTACCATTTTTGAATCCGTTCAGCCGATCTCCGGATCTGGCGATAGCACTTTTAGCATAGCTTAGCATAGATCATTGAATCCTATTAGACCAGTAGCATCGCGTTCTAAAACGATCAAACAGTTTCGATATTTGTCCTATTTAAAACTTGACTCTTCTGTAGTTATATCGTGTACTAAGATCGGCGGAAAATGAAAATTTTCTAGGCTGATATGATTAGGAACTACTCTCATTCCGGTGTAATAATCAAGGAACTTTGCTGTCGTTACATGGCCGCAGCAGGCGCAGTGATATTACGCAGCGCCTGAAAGTAGTCCCCAGCTACCGGGCACTACTTTCAGGCGCTGCGTAATATCACTACGCCTTAAAAATCCTAAATTAGACTTTGTATAACAGAGTTCCAAAAATACCCTGCTAAATTCCATCGCATTGTGTTTCATGTGTGAACATCACGGTTATGTGAAATCAAATAGTTTATTAGTTACCTGCTATATAGATCTGAATTTTTTAATATATTTTTTTTGGGTTCACATCTATGCTTATTTTTCAATTAATTTGTGAGCATGTCAGAATAGAAAAAAAAAAATGTTATTATCCTAGTCTCAGTTAATTTTAAATAAAATAATTTTTTAAAGATATGTATTTTAATATAATATCACTTTAAGAGCGAATGTGTATTTTTCAGAGGCACGGCAGAAAAACTGAACAGTTGTGGAAGGCAACAGGTCAAAACTCCCAGATCAAGACTTGAGGTTTGTTATGCGTCAAATTGCAGAATTCTGAGTGTCCTGATAATAATTTGCAAGAATCTCTACAGCTCACAGCTGCCATACACACACCTCCTGTGTGATTAGTCCATTTAAAATGCCAATATCCTCTCTGGAAATAGAGACCTAGACAAAGTGGGAGCTCAGCTTTCAGCTAGCAGGTCAAGAGACAACACAGTGGGAAGAAATGAGGTTCAAACCATTAAATGAATCATTCATGCTGTCTGACTGATGTATTTAGAAGTGGAGTTCTCCGTGGTGCAAGTACCCTCCCCACCGACCAGGTTCATTTGAGTGGTTTGTTTTCTTGAAGAGCGGAAAATATGCAGATCAAGTCTAAAGCAGCTTTTCAGTGTCTGATTCCTCCAAATGCATCTGTCAGCATTCACCCCCTGATGACAACTGTAATGCGCTTTCAAATTGTACGCAAAACAATTTCAGTTGTAGCTATTGCATAGGAGAGATGTGTTCATTTAAATGTATAGACATATATAAAATAATAATAATAATGATAATATTTTGAACAATGTTTGTTGAGAGTCACAAGGTAGCGGGGCTGATGCCAAATGTAAAAAAAAAATCACAAATTGAACCACTAGTTGCTAGGTAACCATACCATAATTACACAAAACAGAGCCACAGACCTTCACAGACCATAATTTACTTAACATGTTTATGAAACATGTTTATAATATTAATTATGTGACATGTAATAGATATAATTTAAATGTAAGGTTTTAGATGTTCTAAAATTAAGACATAAATATTAGTATTGTAAGCTCTATGTACATGCAACCCTGTATATAAATTATTTTAATGAAAACAGTCAAAATAAAACACCTTATTTTGAAAAAAAATGTATCTGTTATTGCATGTCATGTGATTACCTGAAATTATAAACGTGAACATGTTAATATGTGAATGTGACTGAACTGAAATTATTGAACTATTATCTTAAAATCAAATTAAAGTATTTCAAGTAAATATTTGTAAGTGTCAAGTAAGTGGTTCCCTATCTGTCGGTCACTACGAGTTATGTCGAGTGACAACATTAGGGGGGATTCACTTGGGAGCCCCAATCACCTCTGACTTAAAGAGAAAATGCCAGTGAATATTGGCTAGTGGATTTTGCATACCTGAGCCACTCAACAGGTCAACAGACCACCCGGTCCCGAGCCCTCGCGGCTGGATGATTGGTTTATTGCAGTGGGTCACAGATCACAACCGCATTCTGCTCTGGTGCCTTTCTTCCCAGAGGTGCATGAGGAGCTGACAAAGTCATGGACGGCCCCTTTCACAGCCAGAAGCCGCTCGTCTCCCTCCTCCCTCCTCACTACCCTAGATGGCGGGGCGGCTAGTTGGTACAAAGACATTCCCCAGGTGGAGAGAGCGGTTGCGGTGCACTTGTGCCCGCAAAACACCGCCACTTGGAGGAATCGTCCGCGTCTCCCGTCCAAAGCCTGTAAAGTGACAGCCACTCTCGCGACTAAATCTTACAGCGCTGCTGGACAGGCCGCCTCTGCATTGCATGCCATGGCTATCCTGCAGGTACACCAAGCCAAGGCACTAAAACAAATGCACAAGGGTAGTACCGACCCGGGGCTGATGCAGGAGCTGTGCACGGCGACTGACTTTTCCCTCCGGGTGACGAAAGTCACGGCGCGGTCCCTTGGGAAGGCGATGTCCCCTCTGGTGGTCCAAGAGCGCCAACTCTGGCTCAATCTGGCAGAGATGAAGGACATTGACAAAGCACGCTTTCTCGATGCTCCCATCTCCCAGGCTGGGCTGTTCCGCCCCGTGCTGAAATGACACCTTGGCTGGTGTTTCGAGCCTCTCGCAGGAGTGCGGCACCCCCCGCGTCCCAGCCGGCCCCCAAGTCCTCCAGGAAGTCGATGAAGCGGCCAGCCCAGGTTTGCTGGCTGTCAGTGTGTGACGCGCTGCCTCCTCATTCTTACCCGCAACCCATCTTGCCAGCGGCCAAGAGAGTGCGGTTAGGGGATGCAGTGCCTCCGCACGCGACTCTAGCCAGTCCCCACTCAGACCTAGGGAGTTTTGCGAGGATGGGTCAGAACGCACTGCCTTCTGTACCATCCAGCTCTACTCCCCTTCACTGCACCACTGCGGGGTACATCGATTGTTCCTTTGGTGCCACTTGCATGGTATCTGGGAGCGTGGCTTGCGCTCGCTCACTTGCCAGGATCCTCGTCTATCTTGGCCATTGGCTCATTTTGGCTCGGTCGCAAGAACAGTTGTGCGATCACAGTGACCTGGAGCTCCGGCACCTCAGCCAATTGGGGCTTCGTGTCAACTGGGAAAAGAGCAAGCTCTCCCCTGTGCAGAGAATCTCTTTGCTCAGTGTGGAGATAGACTCTGTGAGTATGACGGCACGTCTCACGGACGAGTGCACCCAATCAGTGCTGGACTGCCTGAGTTCCTTCAGAGGCAGGACAGTGGTTACGCTGAAACAGTTTCAGAGGCTCCTGGGACATATGGCATTCGCAGCTGTAGTCACGCCGCTCGGGTTGCTTCATATGAGACCACTTCAGCACGGGTTGCACTCACGAATCCCGAGATGGGCATGGCACCGCGGTACACATTGTGTGACCTTTCAGCCCCTTGATGGACCTTGCTTTTTTACAGGCCGGGGTGCCCACAGAACAAGTTTGCCGGCATGTTTTTGTCACGACAGATGCCTCCAGCATGGGCTGGGGTGCTACATGCAACGGAGAGGAAGCCTTGGGGCTCTGGACAGGGCCTCAACTGCTTTGGCACATCAACTGCCTAGGGCTGCTGGCAGTGCATCTGGCCTTGCGGCAGTTCCGGCCACTGCGGTTAGGCAAGCATGTGTTGGGCCTTATGGACAACACTGCGCCGCATGTCACAGCTCGCCCTCCATCTCCTCCTCTGGAGTCAGACGCAGCTCAGATTGCTGTGCGCTGTCCACATTCCGGGGGAGCTCAATCATGCAGCCAATGCACTCTCACGACAGCACACATTCCCCGGAGAATGGCAACTCCATCCCGAGATGATCCGGCTGATCTGGAGTCTATTCGGGGAAGCTCAGGTAGACCTGTTTGCTTCCCATGAGTCCTCCCACTACCAGCTGTATTACTCCCTGACCGAGGCCTTGGCACGGACGCACTGGCACACAGCTGGCCACAGGCTCTACACAAGTGAACCTGCTCGCACAGACACTGTGCTCGCACAGACACTGGAGCTGGTCCTATTGGTTGCACCATATTGGCCCATCCGGACCTGGTTTCTGGAACTCATGCTCCTCACGACAGCCTCTCCCTGCCGCATTTCTCTGAGGAAGGACCTCCTTTCTCAGGGGCTCGGCACCATATGGTATCCGCGTCTGGATCTGTGGAACCTCCATGTGTGGCTCCTGGATGGGACACAGCAGACTTGAGTTGTCTGCCACAGGCTGTGGTAGACACCATCACTCAGGCTAGAGCTCCTTCAACAAGGTAAGCCTATGCACTGAAGTGGAGTCTGTTCGCGAACTGGTGTTCTTCTTGACGAGAAGATCCCCGAAGATGCACGATTGGCGTAGTGCTTCCTTTCCTGTAAGAGAGGTTGGAGCATAGGCTGTAACCCTCCATTTTTAAAGTGTATGTGGCTACTACCGCGGCCCATCACGATGCAGTGGACGGCCGGTCCCTGGGAAAGCACGATCTCATCATGAGGTTCCTGAGCGGTGCCAGGAGGTTGAATCCTCCTAGGTCACCCTTGGTGCCCTCCTGGGATCTCTCTATCATCCTGGCTGGACTTCAGAGGGGTTCCTTTGAGCCACTGGACTCAGTTGAGCTGAAGTTCCTGTCTGCTAAGACAGTGCTCGTGACTGCGCTCACTTCCATCAAGAGGGTCGGGGACCTCCAAGCATTTTCAGTGAGCAAAGAGTCCTTTGTGTTCGGGTCGGCCTACTCTCACGTTGTCCTGGGACCCCTGCCTGGATACGTGCCCAAGGTTCCCACCACGCCCTTCCGCAACCAGGTGGTGAACCTGCAAACACTGCCCTCGGAGGAGGCAGATCCAGCCTTGGCATTGCTTTGTCTGTTAAGAGTGCTGCGCATATACGTGGACCGCACCCGGAGCTATAGGAACTCTGAGCAGATCTTTGTCTGCCACGGAGGTGAGCAGAAAGGGAAGGCTGTCTCCAAGTAGAGGTTGGCCCACTGGATAGTGGATGCCATTGCCTTGGCATACCAATCTCAAGGTGAGCCGGGCTCCCTGGGGTTGAGGGCTCACTCCACACGGAGTATTGACTTCTACTATGCGTTGGCGCATGGCGCCTCTCTAGCAGACAGTCTCCGCGTTGAGCCAGTTTCTTCCTGTGTGTTGGGTAACAGGTAATTGGCAGGAAGAGCTGGCCGGTGTCACGCTTGCTGCGCCATTGCCCCTCACCCGGGGATGCAAGCAACTTTTCCTCCTCCAGTAAGTTCCCCAGACGGCGAATCCTGGTGGAGTTCCTCCAGCACCCCCGGCAGTCAGACTGGGCGGAACAATCTGACGCCAGGTCCAGTACTGGTGTTAGCTTGCCCGGGTCTCCGATCAGCCCCTGTACTGGGCTAGGTGCCCATATGGCTTGATTCTCTGCAGGTAATCCCATATGTGTATTCTTCCACGGTAAGGTGTCCCTCTCAGTAAAACCCATGTCTTCCCTTTGACAAAGCACTCTGTCATGCTCTGCTGGCAGCCGCTCCTCCATACTCCTAGGTAGGATCTGCCTCAGAGTCCCATTCCGTATGTAATATTGCCCCAGGCCTGGGTCAGTGCATATCAGTGTCTCCACTTGTCACCTCCCTTCGGGAAGTATGTGGCCTCTGTAGCGCCCTTCTCCGGAAGGCTCTCTTCCCCGGCGTTACTGCCAAGCTATAATGTCAAATAGGAAAGACTTATCTTCTATTAGACTTATTTTTTAAGAAAGGTCTTTCTGAAGGTCGAAATCCCTTCTGTTAAGAAATTTCTGTGGGGAAAGGAACAGCGGCTTTGCTATCTCCAGCAGCGATGTACTCACCTGTGGTCCCTGCAGGTACGAAGGTCAGCGAATTTGTGCTGGGGCGATGGGAAGGTTGTGACTTTTGCATGGCTTTTGTCTGTCACGCGCTTGTTTGTCAACGTTTGCAATGCCATAAAGTTGTGACGGGGTTCAGGTTGAGGCACTTTCCATGGACCCCTAATGTCATCACTCGACATAACTTGTAGTGACCAACAGATAAGGAATGTCTCGATTACGTATGTAACCCTCGTTCCCTGATGGAGGGAACAGAGATGTTATGTCCCCATGCCACAATCTTGAACCATCGCTGTCCTCTGCTCCTCGGTGGAAAACCTGATGAGTGGATGCACCTGTTGCCTATTTATACCCATTTGCACGGGGAGCACCTCAGGTATGCAAAATCCACTAGCCAATATTGATTGGCGTATTCTCTTTAAAGGTGCTGTAGCATTTGGACCAATCAGACACAATTTCTCATTTGATTTAACAAATGAAACTAGTTATTAGATTAACAAATAATCACAGACCCCTCACCCAATACACATTCTTAGGTGCCCCTATGTCTGCAGACGCCGCCAGAGCACCCCCGGTGCCATGGCAACCCATCAGATAACATTAGTTTTATTGCGCAAAGGAATGCAAAATGGTCAAGAAACACTCACTTCATATCCACTTTAGGAAAAGGACATTTATGCCATAAAATGGACTCTTCTCTAATTAATTCATAGGAAAACCTTTCTTTGAATGAGCACACATATCATTAAGTCATTGTGTATATTATTACTGTTTTTGTGTATTTTAATACTGTTTTATGCATGCTTATAATAGATCAATAGTTAATATCACTCTGACTGTAACATGTTTGGTCTCTATCAATTCGTCTTCGGATGATCTAACTGAGAGTGAATATTACATGTTGATACCTATGCAACATATCAGTGTCCTAAGAATCTTTAATAGTTTGTATAATAACTTTCAATCCAACCCCTTTTGGAAATTACCATGCTCTCAGACAAAGGGCCATAAAACCCCCAGTATTTCCAAAACTCCCGCTTGGAAATTCAGCCTTTCTCATTGGTCAAGCCCATCCTGAAAGGCGTGACTCTTCGCAGACTTTAAAGAGCCCACGCGCTCTCTCTCTCTCTCTTCTACCAAAAAGTGCCCTGGAGATCACCTGGGAAACCTCGCGGCTCCCCTTCCGGGGGAGCCCGATCTTCTGGCAATTTTAAGTTCGGTAACTTTGGGAACTCACTTCGGACTAATCATGGCTGGAAGGACGAAGCTTTTACTCCAAAAGGAATCCCCCCCGGGAACCTACGCATTATACATGCACCAGGATACTTTACTCAGCACCCACAAAAACCATGCAAGTAACCGCTTGTTAACTATCTAGATGCGCTTCTAGGCTTCGACCCCTTTTAATTAAGGTGATATGATTTTCTAATGGCTCAAACCCAGGTTTTAGTTAGTTAAAATCCTGCCATGGTTCTCTTGCGCGCGAGCGCTCTCTCTCTCGCTCTCTCTCTCTCTCTCTCTCTCTCTCTCTCTCTCTCTCTCTCTATGCCTTCCTTGCCTTGGCATCCATGTTTAATGTGTGTATGTCTGTGTCTAGTTCTATGTTTCATGTTCCCCTGTAGTGTAGTTTAATAAACATCCATATGTATTCACGCTTGGTTGTCTGTGTCTGCTGCTCTCAGAACTAAGTCACTTTAACGTCCGATCTTGCAACAATGCTCGGAGCACTGCTTCGTTAAGAAAATTATTTGTCGTGGCCAGAGGAATAATTTTTCTCAAAGTCAATAGAAGGGTCCGTACTGCGGACGAACTAATCATTCTATTGTACTATTAATACTATAGCTAATTCCTGAAGATGGATATATAATTGATAACCCGTTATGATTTATTATGTTCATCTCATAAAGCAAATATGCTACAGATGGTGGAGAATGCGGGCAACGTTTTAAACCTAGTTCTGTGAGCAGACTCAGTAACAATTGTGTGTTTCTTATGTGTGTTTATTCAAACCAAGACTACTATCCAACTGCGTCTTTTTGTGAATGAATGTAGGCTACACGCCCACTTTCCGTGCCTTAAGTTTTTTGTTGAGTTTCTCGCTGAGAAACCAGCCACTGTTAATGGCTTAAGTTAACTGTAGTTTATAAATCTGACCCTATAAAACGAAGAAACCTTTTATAGTGTGTCTTAATGCTATTTTAACCGCCCTAAATCGAGCGAAGAAACCCTCTTTTAGCGCGAAGAAGATGGCTTAAGTTAACTGTTTATAAATTTGACCCTATAAAACGAAGAAACCTTTTATAGTGTGTCTTAATGCTATTTTAACCGCCCTAAATCGAGCGAAGAAACCCTCTTTTAGCGCGAAGAAGATAGCGAGCGATGTTCCTCGCTTATCTTAAAATTAAGGCCTTATATTATATGTAGCTAGATTGATGCCATTGGTGTTCCGATGCCATACAACTAGACTATTACTCCCGCGGGTTTAACCATTAGCGTAGCTAACTAATGCGTGCCCCCTCGCCCGATCACGGAGCAACATTAATCTTACTGCAGGTCAGTGTCGGATTAATGATAACCGGGAGTCTTAAAATCTTGATCAAGTAATTGTTGCAACAACAGCATAAGTCCCATATATCTGGCGAAGAAATCCCAGATCGGCAGCACGTATAAATATATATAAATATTTTTTCTATTAAAGTTATGATCTTGGGCGAAGAATCCCCATTTTCAGTTTTGAACAGCATAAGTCCCGTATATCTGGCGAAGAAATCCCAGATCGGCAGCGCGTATAAATATATATAAATATATATATATTTTTTTTTTCTTTATATTAAAGTTATGATCTTGGGCGAAGAATCCCCATTTTCAGTTTTGAACAGCATAAGTCCCATATCCAACTAGTAAATGTCAGATCGGCAGTGCATAGAGTTTTAGATGAAATCTATTTGATATTGGGTAAAGAAAATCCCCACTTTCGGGTTTCGTTGTAAACCGCGTAAGTCTCTCCTGAACAGATAAATCTCTTCAGGACAGCGGCTTAAATTTTAGCTGTGTGATAAAAAAAAAAAAATCTCACTACAGTATTTCATCTGCTTATTGTCGCGTGTCATTGCATTCATATTAATCCACTGATGTGATGCAATTGGTCGATTTAATGGTGTAATGTTTTGCCATTGTCTGTGAAGTGAACGCGCTGTGTAAGTTATGAATGAAGTGTGAACGACAGCTCGACTGGATGAGCGCGAGATTCCCATGCATGTTTACCTCTGGCTCACGTGCTTCGCGCACACACCGGTTGTTAAGCGTGCATCGGTTTCTTAGCAACGCCTGACCCCGAAAGGCGATAGCGAGCCCTTTCCGGTTCAAACTAAAGACAGCGCATACGTCACAGACTAATGTAAACAGACCATTGCATGTAGCCAAAGCTACCGCGCTAACGGCCCTACATGGATAGGAGCTAAAGCCCTTACCTCAGCTGTTAGCTGTTAGCATCCGACTGACACTTAGAGACAGCGTGTGTAAAGTGTAACAGAACTCCTACCTCTACAGTTTCTTTCTGTTCCACCTTCTGCTGAGCTATCAATTACTTTGGTCTCCCCCACATGCTTTGGTTGATTTGTGTATTTTATTTTACCGTGTTATTTGCAGCAATTATTTATTTATTTTATTTGGGCTTGTTTTATTTCATCTACTCCAGTCTGTAGTTAAGTCTAGCTACACCTATTGAGCAAAATTTAATTTACTTAGATTTTAAATCTATTTAAAACAATTTTCCATTTATTTTCCTACGCAATTAGGACATTTTAACTTTGTTTCAATTTTCAATTTTATTTTGTTACCCTTTTCCTCTCCTTCCTCTATAGGCATAGGTAATGCTAGCCACAAGCTGCTTCATCCTAGACGCTTAATCTTTCTGTTGTCCCCTCTCAATGTTCCCTGTCAGGTAGCATGCCCCCTGGTGCTCGGCAGTAAACTGACGAGTCATCCATGGGGAATTCTCGGGGGCTGGACTCGTCTGCCTGACCTACCCGACATGTACTGGAAAGGGGGTGCCTCGGATACCTCTGGCCCTGTACTCCGAGTGGCAACACGCAGCACGACATCAGCAATAGGGACCTCAAGTGTTGTATCAACCATACTGACTGACACATAAGGGCAATTTTGGTTAAGTACCCTGTGAAGTTACACGGTGGTCCACCCTTTTGAGAGGAGCGAACTCATCCATAGTTCGAGGCCCAAAAGGGGTCCGTGTAACTTGGGACCCACAGGCGAAACCCAATTTTGGCTGTGCCAGCTAGTCGTTGAGCCTCCCTCACTTGAGTGATGCAACATTGTGCCAAAAGGCATTGCTGTTTGAGTGGTTGCCACCGGGTGCCATGGGTGCGAGTGATCAGGAGCCCCTGCAGTTGTGTGCTCGGGAGAGTCAAGGGAGACGGCCCAATCACTGGGGCTCACCCGGGTAACCTCAGCTCATCACCAAGCCTAACAACACCTAAGATATAGCCATTCACTCAATATGAAACGTGAAGAGGACTAGAGAGCCTCTCTGCTTTAGCGTGCTTGGTCTGTCCAGCTATCTCTCTCATCACCTCCCTAGGCAGTACAAGAGCCCCGCTCCGCAGTCCTTGTCACAGCCCCTAGAGGTGGTAGTAAGCCCTTGATTTCCCACTATTCCTTTCTAAATTTGAACTTTGATTTTTTTTTTTTTTTTATTATTAATTTCGGTTCTGTTTGTTTTGGTTGTTTTGTGGGCCCGGAGACCAAACCTGTTTGAACCATCAGAAAATACTTGGTAATAACGTTGATAAACCAAATAGCCTAAGTCATTAAATGACCCCCTAGGTTATCACCCATCAACAGTGTTACCCATAGTTTTCGGGTGCTCACTCACACCAATTATTCACTCCTGCCTTAGCAGCCACGATATGTAAGCGTTTAGTTTGCGTCACTAACTGATCACACCAGTTAATCATGCAACACATAGCCCAAATATTTTAGCTCACTAAATCTGTGCGGACTTGCATTGGTGTTTTGTGTTTTTCCCTCTCCACTTGTGCTCCACCTGTGTCCAGATTATCCGGCTTGGCTAAGCACTGCAACAGACGCCCTCCGGTCCGGGACCACTCCTGATCTACAGCACATGAGCGAAACAGCTGGATGACAACCTGAACTGGCAGACAGACCATGATCAAACCAGGGCTACAGCCACAGAGAGCCAGCCAGGATCATCGGTGCTCTTGCCTGCAACCGCATCATCCAGTTAAAGCCAAGCGAAAGATGCTTCGACCACAAGGAGGCCCGGAGGACCGGGAGCGCGTGCAGAACCGCCAGGCCAGCTGGACCAGCAAATGACAGCGGATGAAGAGGACAAGGAGCTACAAGAGGAAGTAGAAAGTTTCAGGATGCCTCTACAAAACCCACACAGACACTGAGCACAGAGAGCAGCTGGAATAGAAGCCAGAGAGGCTCCAGCAGGCTAAAGCTCTCTTAAGTAATGACCCAGGCGAACTGAAACAATGCCTGTGAATGCCACCTGCAAGCTGCCGAGCTGAAATCCAAGTCTCTGCTCAGCGACGAGGCAACTTCAAACGCCAACCAACAAAGCCAAGGCGAACTCAATGTCACAAATGAACTGAAATAGGCTTGCAGACCACGAGGTGAACAGAAAGGGAAAACACAACACAGAATTTCCCCTGACAAGCAGGCCCAGGCCCACTGTTCACACCTCACTTGCCAGCAACCACAGGTGGGGCAGGGACCCTTCCAGAGCATCACTGCAGATACACACACCGTGTGGCCCCACAGACCCCAACCAACTGGCCCGCAGAAGGCCACCACACTGGCCTGCCTGCAAAACATGAACTTTTATGCTCGAACTCTGCCCCATGTGACCACACGAGACAGGCTATCTGCTCAGGATCACCTCCGGCCTTGAAATACAACATCCTGTACCAGCAGTCTGAAACCGTCAAAGCGGATTACAAAACTTACGAGAAGCCTGCTACAGCCAGCTCTGAGTCTACGGCAGACAACAGATGCATCACATTGTGAGTCACCATTCAAGCGCCATGGTCTTCCCCCGCACAATGACCACCTGACATCTGCGGAACTCAGCCCATATGGCCTACAGACAACACAGCGCTGCCTCCATAAAGACTGGTAAAATCCTGCCTATCCCTGCACAGTACCCAGAACTGACTCTGGAGTGCACACGGGCCAGCAACAGAGATCCTGAGGACATAAAACGTGGCCTCCACAGCAGCGCAAACAGGATATATCAGACTCTCAAAACTCCTTTTAACTGCGAGTGGCATAAGAAACTTACCAGAAAGCCCTCCTACTAAAAGAAACGCCCAGATCTTGTCAAACAGTCTCTCACAACAGAGACATCCATCCTAATGCCAGATGGTCATGGCACCCAAACAGCACATCAGCAGACGGCTGACGGCCCACGACAAGCCAAAATAAACACACGGTCAACTCTCCTGCACCTGACCATCAGCTCCATGAGACCGTACACCCTGTGTACACAACCCCAAATGAACACCGGCCCTCTTTTCACCAACATGGACCTGTCGTATGGTTTTGAGCCCGAGGGACTTTAAGCATTCAGAGAATTAGCCTCAAGTGCGGGAACTTTCACACTTCCAGCCTGCCAACTCATCTGAAGTGCACAGCCAGGTCACAGAGATAAGACCTGACATCTCAGCTGGTCGCGAGAACTCAGTCTCAAGGTCAGACCAGCCCACGACCCAGACTCCTCCTGCCTTTACATCTTGAAAGGCACATCACTGTGATAGATGCTTCATCAGAAAGTCAACACAGTTCCCAACCAGCAGGAAACAGCATGTTGGAAAACAAGGCGAGACTTGGAGTTCTGCTGACACTGGAGTAAATCCAATTTTTATGTCAATTCCAACTCTTGGGCAGACCCCAAGCTGAAGCTCAGGAACAGAACTGAACTCTTAAAGCCCAAAGGTGTGCACGGAACACGCAGCCATACATGCATACAACCTTCTCAGTGATAAAGAGCTGCTGGGTCACATTGACCCTTTGCTGAAAGTGAGACAGCCGAATCTCCGGGCTGAAGGGCAAGAACCCCAGCCACTCCAGCCAGACAGGTCACCTAGACAGACTGTCAGGTCACAGAGGTCACGGGAAAATCTCACAGCCAGCCATGAGGACATGGCCTGAAGCCTCACACGCTTCAAAGCACTCACCGAGCACACACCAGACCTGCCTGCGCAAGCAAGTGCAAAAGTTTCCTATGAGACCTCGCAACCCCCGGAGAAGCCCTGTAAAGTGCAAGAACGTCTGGCCAGACCATACCAGATGTTTACACTGGAAAAAATATGAGACTGCACTACCAGCATACACAAAAGGGGAACGGACAGCAACAGTGTGACACACAGACAGCGTGGCCAAACCCTCAAGCACACACCTTCAAGGGGATGGAGGGAACCTGGCCCCACTCTGAGCCACACCCCCTTTTCTAAGAGACATCCTGCACCTGTCGACAACGGCCAGTGCCAAAGCTGCTCTTCACAAGAAGCAACAATGCAGAGCTGATGTCAGCTATGTGGACTCACTCAAGACCACATTACATCATCAAACTCAAATGGCATCTGCACTCTACACCAACAACATGGCCAGAACTAAAGGGGGGTTGCCCACTTCAGCAGAACACTGCTCCCACCGGGGCACTAACTACTCAGATGACAAAAGAGCCCAGCTCCGCACTTCACGAATCATCCAGTGATTCTCCAGTCTACCACAGCAACACTTCAAGCTGGACTCCCAGTCATCACAGTACAAGTGACAGCCATCCTGATAACCCTTTAAATCGCATCAGCTCACAAGAACTGCATCAAAGAACTCCTCAGTTACACAGACTCAAATTATGCCAATCTCAGCTTCGCACGCCACCTCCTTGGCTAGGAAAAAAATGAGTTTGCCACAATGAACAGGAAGCCAGTCAAGCACCAACACCTGTACCAGGCGTGCAACAACATCGCAAGTGCATTGCATGGTGAGCTACGGCCTCAACCATGAACCACCCACCCACCCACCAATGACATGGCAGCCGTAACCAGAATGAAACCAACTTTCACCTCCAGGGTACACACCTCGCAGCCCTGACACTAACTTAAAAGCTATCCATAAATGTCATTGCCTAAATGCAAACCGCTGACTGAACAATAAAGCTTGTTCTCTACCACCTCCCTAACCCCATCCAACCACCCTATCACATCTACTCGACTTGCTGCTGCTCCAGCCCTCAAACTGCGGCATGACGTCACACACATGCTACATGTGCTGAGCAACATTGCATACTGTGTCCCTGATGCCCACTCTGTGCCAAAGCTTGTGGTGACACAGTGACAAAGGGGGGTCAGGTCAATGCATACCCACAACGCACCATGTGCTGGACACCACAGTACCAGAGACACTTATAAGACACTAAAACAAGTGGCATACGGGGCTGGCATAAAGCAAGATGTGGCGGAATGTGTCAGAGCATGTCAATTCCAAAACAGCAAGCCTGAACCACAAAGCCCCACTACAATGCACTCCACTTTGGGTTTACAATCACTGAAATGACCCTTAGCTGTTTCACCACATATGGGCCGATAATACCAAGCAGATCTGTGTCAGTCCTCACTTCCCAGTCTGCCAGCATGTCACAGAAAGCAAACCCCATAGGAGATGTGAACACCTGACTAAGAGGCATTACAGAGAGCCTCACCCTAAAGACCACTGAACTTTTAATATTCTGAGTAATAGTCACAATCCGGAAAAGACTCCTGACACACGACTCAAGCCAGAATCACCACCACGGGGAGCTAAACAAGGCCATCAGTTCCTTAAGCTATGCCCTCAAAGCCCAGCTGACACTACGCGACAAGCACAGCACCCATCGGCAAAAGGAACTGATACATGGCCAAAACCCGCATAGACAAACTGGCAGCGAAAGTCCAGGATGGTTTCAGGCATCAGACCACTGAGTTCCTGAGAGAGCTGTTGCACATCTCACGCTTCACAGACAAGCTCGAAATGAAGACTCGGGATAAACTCAAGGTACCAGGTGGAGTGAAACCGGAAACAAAGGAAAAAGTTGAACAGCTCCAAGAAGCCCTTGCAGTTGCTGAAAGTGACCGACAAGAACTAAAGGCTTCCCAGAAAGACATGAGAAGACATCTACAGTCTGCAGAACAGCTACTAAAGGAAGCCAAAACTGACCTTAAAACAAAAGACTCTGAAATAAATGCTCTGGAAGACCACCTAAAAAGGAATTAGAGCCAAGAAAAGCGGAGCCCTCGTCAGCATCACCACCGCTGAGCAGAATGGAGTCCCCCATCCAAGAATTGCTACACACTGGAAGAAGTGAATGGCCGCAAACCAAAGCATCGCCAGCCCTCACCACAGAACTCTTCCCTTCTAGCAAAAGAAGAAACCCTCTCCATGCAGACCCCGAAACTGCACGAGACGACTCCCAAAGACCTTGACAAACTGGCCAAAACATCCCCAGTTCGACCAAACACTACAGAAGGCCGAGATATCCAGAAGTGGAAGCTCACGCGACTGACAGAGACAGGTTACACCTCCTCAGACCCACATCCAGTCCTGAGAGTCAACCTGATGCAAAGGTCCATGAACAGGTGCACAGCTGCACGCCCTCAGACCTTCAAACGGAACCACTGGAGAAGAGGGGCCCAGGTGGAGACACTGCGTGACCTGACACGGAAGGCCTTTAACAAGCACAAGGCCTCTACCAAAGGTGTTTGTAAGACCCCACTGAATCTGAACTGCACAACCCAGAATCCAAAACAGACGCCAGAAGGCACCCAGCATTGCCACAATGTAAGGCCCTTCTACAGAAAGCCACTAGCCAGCAGAGGAAAGAGCCATTGCCATGGCAACAGACCCAGGTCCCAGAAAAGCCACTGGCAGGAACCATGGAAAAGGCCATCCTCATCCTGCGAACACCATGGTATGTCCGACGACAGTCCCCACAAGATCCTCCTCCACACCTTTCACACAGGTGCCAAACGGATGTTTCACAAGGACAGCCGGACACTCCTACTTCTGAGTTACAGGAGCTTCTGATACTGGCAGAAGAGCTCCTTGAAATAGACTCAACCGAGGAGTACTGCGAAGGACAAACTTCTGACTCCTCGCCTGACGCAACACAGCATCAGACCCCTCCAAGGGAGGAGCATCCCTTAAAACTAGTCGACACCCCAGAAGCAACCAGACAACGTTGGGTTGAGCAACGGCCCACATGCCCGACAGCGAAACCTCTACCAACACAACTCAGGCAAGCTCAAGTCGGTGCCGCCACAAAAGCAAAGCGACACCGCAAACATCAGATTTATGGTAATGTTCCAGCAGAACAGAGGGCTAACAACCACCTGCACTCTCACCAGTGAGAGTCTAACCCGGCTGTTCCACACCACGGGTACCACAGATAGCCTTCTGGCTAACAGCATCAACAACCATCTGACCCGGACCAACCCACTTCGGGATGACAGCTGACACTGCCTCGACATCTGCTGCACCAGCTCGAGGATCCGCACCTTACTACAGCCTACAGTTCCACAGCTTCCCACTTGACAGCATCCACCACGGCACCACAACCACTCCTGGAGGCAACCAACAACCAGAAAGCCACCACTGTCCCCCAGCCATGAGTGGCAGGTGCAAGTCTGATTGTTCTGCATCTTTAACGTCGCTCGTTGCTGTCTATTGGACGGACAACAACGTTCGAAAGAGGGGAATTATGTAGCATTTGGACCAATCAGACACAATTTCTCATTTGATTTAACAAATGAAACTAGTTATTAGATTAACAAATAATCACAGACCCCTCACCCAATACACATTCTTAGGTGCCCTTATGTCTGCAGACGCCGCCAGAGCACCCCCGGTGCCATGGCAACCCATCAGATAACATTAGTTTTATTGCGCAAAGGAATGCAAAATGGTCAAGAAACACTCACTTCATATCCACTTTAGGAAAAGGACATTTATGCCATAAAATGGACTCTTCTCTAATTAATTCATAGGAAAACCTTTCTTTGAATGAGCACACATATCATTAAGTCATTGTGTATATTATTACTGTTTTTGTGTATTTTAATACTGTTTTATGCATGCTTATAATAGATCAATAGTTAATATCACTCTGACTGTAACATGTTTGGTCTCTATCAATTCGTCTTCGGATGATCTAACTGAGAGTGAATATTACATGTTGATACCTATGCAACATATCAGTGTCCTAAGAATCTTTAATAGTTTGTATAATAACTTTCAATCCAACCCCTTTTGGAAATTACCATGCTCTCAGACAAAGGGCCATAAAACCCCCAGTATTTCCAAAACTCCCGCTTGGAAATTCAGCCTTTCTCATTGGTCAAGCCCATCCTGAAAGGCGTGACTCTTCGCAGACTTTAAAGAGCCCACGCGCTCTCTCTCTCTCTCTTCTACCAAAAAGTGCCCTGGAGATCACCTGGGAAACCTCGCGGCTCCCCTTCCGGGGGAGCCCGATCTTCTGGCAATTTTAAGTTCGGTAACTTTGGGAACTCACTTCGGACTAATCATGGCTGGAAGGACGAAGCTTTTACTCCAAAAGGAATCCCCCCCGGGAACCTACGCATTATACATGCACCAGGATACTTTACTCAGCACCCACAAAAACCATGCAAGTAACCGCTTGTTAACTATCTAGATGCGCTTCTAGGCTTCGACCCCTTTTAATTAAGGTGATATGATTTTCTAATGGCTCAAACCCAGGTTTTAGTTAGTTAAAATCCTGCCATGGTTCTCTTGCGCGCGAGCGCTCTCTCTCTCGCTCTCTCTCTCTCTCTCTCTCTCTCTCTCTCTCTCTCTCTATGCCTTCCTTGCCTTGGCATCCATGTTTAATGTGTGTATGTCTGTGTCTAGTTCTATGTTTCATGTTCCCCTGTAGTGTAGTTTAATAAACATCCATATGTATTCACGCTTGGTTGTCTGTGTCTGCTGCTCTCAGAACTAAGTCACTTTAACGTCCGATCTTGCAACAATGCTCGGAGCACTGCTTCGTTAAGAAAATTATTTGTCGTGGCCAGAGGAATAATTTTTCTCAAAGTCAATAGAAGGGTCCGTACTGCGGACGAACTAATCATTCTATTGTACTATTAATACTATAGCTAATTCCTGAAGATGGATATATAATTGATAACCCGTTATGATTTATTATGTTCATCTCATAAAGCAAATATGCTACAGTGCCATAGAAAGGAAAACAGTGTTTACCTTGGCATAGTTAATAATAACAGTTCTGTATCTGGAAATTACATACAGTGAGCCTCAAACACCATTGTTTCCTCCTTCTTATGTAAATCTTGTGATTGCAAAAGACCACTGAAAGATGTGACATTACAGTTGGGATCACTAATAGTTACGCCCCCAACATTTGCATATACACGTCCATGTTCTATGCCAGCTGAACCTAGCAGAGTCGAGTCATCAGAAGTTCTGCAGGTATTGTGAAGAAACAAGCGAGGACAACAGCGAAAATGGCAGATCGTGGAAATAAATATTATGTTCCTGGCTGTGCAGGGGATGTGAAGTGCAGGGATGGCTTGATGTGAAAAAAGGCACGGAAAACAAATAATGTGTTCTAATAAAATAAAGGAACATGGTTCCTTGCTAGCGGTAGCCTGCTACATTACAGTACATAAGATTTCACTTACCACATAAACAGAGTAAGGAGAGATGACTGAGGATGATGGCGAATGAATTACAGATCCTGTGCACCGACAAGCATCTGATCTTGTAAAATGTGTGATAAGTACTGGCGCTTCATAGTATAAACAGAGTATGTCCGATCGCAAATATCGAAAGTGAAAGTGAAACAAAAAAAATATTGTGCATTTGAAAGCAATTTCAGTGCCCAGCATATTAATAGTGGCTCCCTGATGCCCGCATTTTATTTACAGTATAATTACCCAATGGTATAACTGCACGAGAAAGTATTGAAATATATATTTTCCTCCGTTTGTTTCCTTCCTGCTGTGTGAGCTTCTGAAATGAGCCGCACTGTGAAACAGCCAATCAGAGCAGAGCTCAACATTATTATTCATGACCCTTTCAAATAAAGTAATAAACTATTTAATTCTAGGGAGAAATCATAGGGTTGTAAATGGACATGTAAAGCCATTTATGGATAATTTTTGCCCTTACCTAAGCCACATACCTTCTATGTAGATATCAGAGAACAATTTAAAATATTGTATCAATGCATTCCATGGCACCTTTAGGTCAGAGGTGTTTGGGACTCCCAAGTGAATCCAACAGAGGTGTACTGGAGTATATTAGACTAATAGAGAGTGGAAACAGGAAGTGCAGGTTTCCCTGGCTGAGGGTTGGTCCTCTGTGTCCATTTAGCCATGAGATTTTTATCTAACTGCTCTCCTCGAACAAGACAGAGAAAGGGAAAGGGAGAGGAGGAGATATTGATTTATAGCCCCCCACAATGCATATCTCTCATTCATCACTGTGTCCATGTGCACCGAGCCATCTCACAATGGCTAGAAGTCCACACATAACCGCAACATTTACAACTCTACATGAACTAATACATCGGTTCTCAACTTTGCCCTCTGAGGTTAATGTCCCTACAGAGTTTGTTCAGTTGTGTTTGATTACAGTTGGCACTAATCAGCATTTTCAGGATTACTAGAAATTTACAGGCAAGTAAGTTTTCCTTAGAAAAACACAGATGTCAAGTCTATGAAGGTCGAACCAATCTTTGTTAATTGGCTCGGTCTAGCCTATGGAGGTTTGCACTTGTCGCCTAGCAACTGTGACAGCTGCAGTTGATGAGTGACAGTAATGTTTATACGGGACTTTTTTGAAAGTGATGTTCAACTGTCTGAAAACAAAACAGGGTTCACAACCTAAATATCAGTGGTAAACCGTGACTTCTTTAACTCGGTATGCTATCAAATTTATTAATTTGTCAGAGACAAATAAGAAACACAATGGCAGGTGTCGATGTAGAAGTAGAGCTGTTGCCAGGAACAGCCATGTGGCAGTGCTTTCCCACATCACACAGGCAAGATTTGTCAAGCATGACGAAAACAATGGAAGAATAAGGATGTGTTTACATGACAAGAGTGTACTTAAAATGGAAAGTTTTTTCCTCTGCATTTTTGTCATTTTGACAACATTGTCAAAATGATCCCCATTCACACAAGAACGACTTAAAATGCTGTATTATGTATGCCAGCCCTGTAGTTGGCAATGTCCCTTTGTAAAGAAACACAACACACCTGCACACATAACTGTAGACTAAACATGTAATACACATGCACATGATGTCACCGTTTCACAAATTTGTTTTTGTAGTTTACATGGAGACCATAAGAGTAATTCTGTGATGAACTCTCAAAGAGTTTAGCATGGTAATATACAGTACACAGCAATGTTAATGTGTTTGGTCTTGGCAGAATAGATTTGCTACGCTGCTGCTTCTGCAAGTCTTCTACCATGACTTGCTACTGCCAAAACATCCACAACATGCTGCTGTGAACATGTAAGAAACACAGCCGCTGCACATATATGAAATAAGCCCCATATATAACATACATGAAATCACCTCGTAGCAGCCCTGTACAGGTGGAGCTGGGGAAGGTGGAGGGTTTCTAAAGTGCACTGAAACTGCTACAGCAAGCACTAGCAAAGTATTTGAATGTTGAGCAGCAAGCTCATTGGCTGATGTGTAAAGAAGACAGTCAGCTGCACCATGTGAGTAATGATGTGATCATATCTGATTGCATCAAAATGTGTTGGCCTGCACCATCTAGAGTATTGTGACATAACAAACGTGATGTATTGTTTTCAAAAACGTGCACTTTGAAACAAGGTTTGAAAATGTTGTTATTTTTTAAGCCCCCAAAATGTCACTGTCATGTAAGTATGCATTAAAAAATGGCCAAAATGCATAAAAAAACATTTTAGTTCAAAATGGTGTCAAGTGAATGCCCCCGCAAAATCCTTACTTGTTTAGTTGTTTAGTTTAGTTTCATACGTTTTCTATGGCAAACAAAGAGGAATATATGTACTAATTTTATTATAATTTTATTATTTGCTTAAAATACAATGTGATAGTATTTTATCTCCGTAACTGGCAAAGATGTGCAAAAAAAAAAAAAAAAAAGACTTCTTTTTTTTTGGACAAATAAATAATTTACAATTACATATATTTTCCCAACATGTTTCCCCTTATGTTACACCTCAAATGAGGTCACCAAACAAAACAAGGTATGTCAAAATTTGATGTCAAAAGTAATGTTTTTAACATTTGTATCTACAGATATTCAAGTAAGTTGAAAAGTAGTACGCACAATTAAAACGGTAATTCTCGCAAAAAATCATGTTGTCACCTTGTGTGCAATGATTCTTGGGATAGCCTGGGCCATGAAGGCTCCACTCAATCTATTCTTTGTAGCTCAGGAAATGAAGGACGCATTTCAAGGTCGCATTTGAAGGAGACTTCGAAATAGGGCAGCTAGATGCAAAATATTAAACCTAGTGGCATAAATAATATTTTATTTTAAAGTATAATTTAATTTTGAAGCTAATAATAATAACAATAATAATAATTATTTAATTAGTTGTATTAATATTTGTGTGTGTGTGTGTGTGTGTGTGTGTGTTCTTTTTTAGGCCACTGTGCAATATGTTCAACATGCAAACAGTCTCTCCCATTAGAAGAAGAGCTGTCTCTTTCAAACAATAAAAAAGACATTCTTGGGCCAGCAGCTACATGTAAGATCTGCCCAGAGTCATTATCCAGGCTATGGCTCATAGACTACATTCACTCAAGAGCCCTCTTGTCATTATCAGTCACTAATTTTATTTGCTTGTTAATTTATTTCCATTAGCATTGTTGTATCATTCATAATCACATGTTAACGAGCGAGGTATTAAGTCTTGTTAGCAGAACTGATGAAGGCCAGACTGTTGGGGTCACCGTTCACATTTGCAAGTCACAGTTTTCCTTTTATTGTTCCATTCTTTGATTTACTTCTTCATCTATAAGCCCTTGAAATTAAGTATCACTTGTCTTGTGCAGCAAAAACAAAGTCCTACTTGCTTAAGGTGATAAGATGATTGATCATGTCATGGTTAATGACTGTCATACTGATTAGCACCTAGAATCCCTGTAGCAAGTGGTTTTAATAATTTAATGGTTGTATTTTACCTACACTCAGTTTACGGCTGCATTTTTGTGAAGGGATTTATCATTCTGTCAAATTTGAATGACCTTCTTCGAAGGGCTGTACAACTTTATTGCAGTTTTACTGCAGCAAGTATTTTAGGAAACAGTTTGTAACTTGTTGATGTGCTATAATGCTGATATCCAGGGCTGGCTGGTGCCGATGCTGATGAAGGCACATACAGTGAGAACTGAAGGAGGTGGGGTGGGGGTGAAATGGTGAGATGGCACAGCAGGTAAGCAAGAAACAGGAATTGACAGGTTCTTTTTAAACAAATGGTTATGTCGGAGCAAGTAGGTGCTGGCCCTGGTGCCTTCGTCTTTTGACTTCCTTAAAGGTAGCATCTAAACAGATGGCAGTCTTAACTTGGATGCAACGTGAGGCTGTAACTGAAAGAAAGAGTTTACATCTAAAATATTTTTTTCTCAAAGTAACTTGAAGAACCCAAAGTCCTTGTTACTCCACTGGGTTGTGATGTCAATGGCAGCAGACAGAGACAAATAATAAATCCATAATATAATTTTACTGTAATAAAATTACATGTTTGCGTTGTATCAAAACATCTTCAGATTGCACAGCTGCTTTTTGGCATGAATCTACAGAGATTGAAGGTGTTTTTTTGCCCCCAGTTCACTTACAGCATCTACAAGCAGGAGCTAAATGGGTCATACAAACTATAGCTGGGTTTCCATCACCCTGTTTTAATGCGCATTTTGAAATATCGCATGAGAAATGAGTGATGGAAACACCAAATTTTGAAAAAAAAAAAAAATCCCTTAATTCTCAAAAAAGTTTTTATGCTCGCTTGAGGTGGTTTTTGACTTGTGTACAAAAAAGGGTTAATGTAAATAATGGGAGATGGAAATGCATTTTGCGAATAAATTCCTCCAAGCGCATCAAAAAAGTCATGTGACTTTGAGCTATGAGACGGAATAACTTTACTAGAAGCGGACTGATCTCGTTCCACAGCACCTGAAATGTTGTTATGGTCGTTCTGAAATGCCTGTGCAAAGTCTGTCATCAGAATATTTCTGTATAATTGCCTTACATGACTGTGTTCCCAAACAGCAGCATTCACCTCCGAAAGCAATGACAGCATTTACTGTGTTACGTCTGCTCACTCTGAGACGCAAGTTTACCAGGAAGTGACGATTTTGTTCTCTTTGACTCATTGGATGGAAACGGTGCTCGTACGCAAATGTTTTATGCAATATTCCAAATTTGGGCATAAGTTAAATTCGCAACTTTGGATGGAAACCCAGCTTAACAAAACTTTGGCCCCTTAAAACAACCAACTCTGAGATCATAACATTATAACATGTCATTGTAATGAAAGTATCATTAAGCAAGATCATTTAAGGAACA
Organism: Acrossocheilus fasciatus; assembly: GCA_036784905.1. Lineage (NCBI taxonomy): Eukaryota > Metazoa > Chordata > Actinopteri > Cypriniformes > Cyprinidae > Acrossocheilus > Acrossocheilus fasciatus. The sequence continues at coordinate 27,431,552 of CM071955.1, read as the reverse complement.
GGCTTAACAACAAAAACATGTTTGAAAATCAGAAAATAGCAAGTAAACAAGAAAGGAAAGGTCATTTTATTTAAACTACATTCCATGATTCCATGAAGCATTATAAATGATGCAATCAAGTAAAACCAATGGTACAACTATTGATTACACTGTCAAAAAAAAAAGGATTTATCTCGAAACAATTTTCACTCCAAAATTGCTAGTCATATATAATTACAAAGAAGCGTCAAGTAACGTATTGAATTAAACGTAAAAAAAATATAGAAGAAAGACTGAAATGTTTTCTTGTAGAAAAAAAAAAAAAGTAGTCCAAAATTAATTTATACAGTGCATGTCATTTTCTACAAACGTTTCTCTTGGTGAATCTTCTTTAATGATTTCAAATTTTGTAGTGCTATAGTCATAATCACATTGCATTCAAGGTACACATTTAAGTTTTATCAGTTTCCTGGGAGTCAAATCTATGGCCTTGGCCATGCTCTACTGTTCGACTTGTAGCTTATTCAAATGGATATACAATATAATCCTTTTAGCAACCTTGGAGCTCATGGTAGGTCTTTCTTGAAAATGTATGTTATTTATACGTTATTGCAAAACATCAGCTTTTCAATGGAGAAAGTTAATGGGTTTTAGGTGCCAAAACTCTACTGTTGCACTGTATTCCCAGCTAGACAGCTTGTTGCAGGCAGTTCTGCTGCAAACCCGCATCATTGGGACAGAAGTTGCTATCAGGACACTCAAGTAAAGCAATGTTTTGAAAGTGCTAAAGAGATGTCAGTCTACTTTTACAGTAGTTGCACATTCAACTGGAATAGAATAGATAGAAATAGATATTTAATGTCAAGTTACATGCTTCACCTTTAAATGAACTTGGTATAAAGCAACCGTCTGTTCTTTGGTACTTCAATCCACTGTGAAGGTTCATTTCAGCTAAAAGGGGCATCATGGCTTATTACACAACATTACAAGATAAAACAAGCCTGATTGAAATGGTTTAAAGGCTATCATCCCAGAGACCGCTGGTGGAGAAAAACAGCACAGTAGACAAATAAATCTGACGATTTCAGTGGTACTGTCAGGTGCCTTGGGTCATATTTACCACCCTGACTACCAGGTCAAGGACATCACAAGAAATTATTTCAGCCACAACACCACAAAACACACTGAAATTTGTTATTATCCTTGCCTCCATGTGCCCCTTTGGGAACTTAAAAAATAATGAGTGGGACACCGTGTAAATGGCGTATCCTGAGAGATGGAGCTGAAATGAGATGCCTCCACACACATCTTCTGTGGCTGAGGCATCAATGGTCATTCTCTCCTCCAGCATTGTGGATTCATTACATCTCTGCTCTGGGGCCCCTGTGATTGAACCATCCCTCCATTTCTCTTTCTTCCAGCATGTCCACCGAAGTACCTCACGTAGCTCGTCAGCATTTTCAATCGCACATTTCCAGCATGCCGCACTCTCCCTGGATATGACCCTGCAGCAATGCAACTGCACTCCATACAGCCTCCATTTTCTCTAACACCGGTGGACATTCTCGCACACGTGGACGCTGACCTCGCTGTGGTCTCATCAAAGCATGGAATCAGTCTCAATTTAGTTCCATGACCGGGACTCATTCTTGCCATCCACGACTGCTTCTGTGTCATCATGGGTTGAGAAATAACTAGGTCTCTTTCCTCACATAAAAAGCTTTTTTAGCTGTTTTAGCTGTACGTTTTTCCACCTTACTGACATGCCATCAGACCCTTTGGAGGCTAACAATAGATTTGGGACACGAAACAGAGACATTAAAGGACTGGTTCACCTAAAAATGAAAATTATGTCATCATTTACTCACCCTTGTGTCATTGCAAACCTATATGGCTTTCTTTCAGAAGAATATTCATGCAGTTCTTTTCCATATGACAGTTTCATTAATATTACATTTATGAATCTGGCAGGTGCTTTTATCTAAATTGACTTATGGTACATTGGATTCAAGGTATAGATCTTTCATGCATTTCCTGCAAATTATGTACATTTTAGCTTGGTTGTTGGACATAACACTGTTGTTTGTAAATAAAATGTTTATAGGCACTAAAACATTATATAGGCATCAAATGCATTATAGCATTTGTGAAAATGTTGTGTAGCAAAATGTTAAATTCACTTTTGCATGTTGTTTGAACTGAAATGCGTCTTGGCAGTGTGTATTCACAACCACCCTATAATGACAAAAATCCACCCAGTACTATTATTATTATTATTATTTTTTAAATCTCCATAAACCAAAACCTATTTCTCAGATCAAGGCATTCACAGATTCTTGGCCGTTTGACGCCACACAAGCCCAGGCCGCTTCCATGACTGTTGATTGACACTAGCGTCAGTCTTTGGTTTTAGCATTTTAGTGTGCTGTAAACAGTCAACAACTGTAACAGTTGTTGGATGGAATAATGAACACAGCTGTCGTCAATTACTCCCGACATCTGAGCCGCTGAAGATGCAGTGGATTACTTTTGTTTTTGAAGAGAATGTGCCCCCCGATCTACCTAAATGCGTCTATGTTCACACAAATCATTTGTGATCCAGCTTCATCTACATGAGTAGTTTTTATTTATTTATTTTTTAATGAATCTTTGCCAATTGCCTTTCCTAATAATGTTCTAGTTAGCAAGTTCTACGATGAATGCCGCTAAAGTTTACAGACTCAGAGAACTGCTCGTCACCCCACGGAAGAGAGGGGCAGGGTGAGCAGAGCTCATTAGCATTTAAAGAAACATGCACTGAAATGGGTCACTGTGAATAGAGCTGTTTTTGACAAGGTAAAAAGGTTGTTGTTTTACACTACCATTGAATAATTTTAACCTAAGTTATAGACTTTTCATTAAGATCCTAAAGAGTCATATCAGCTTGTGGAAAATGGGCATCCGATGATCCCTTTAATGAATAATCTGCCCTGTAATGAAAATTGTTGTGAACTGGAATAAAAGCTGATGCCATTTTACTACCTATATGACCAGATTTACTAAACAGGGCAAATTAGCGTGAGAGCACAATTCCAAAACAGTGCAGATGGGCGTAGAAGTTTCTGCGGGTGATTTATTGACAACGTGCAAGTGAAAGAACACAAACGCAACATCTCATTTACATATCAACCAAAGCAACATGCCAAGAACAGCGCAAATTAGCTTAGTCCCAAATAAGCAGAGCCAATGCTCATCAGGTGCTGGTGATCTACTTATGAAACAGGCACAAAATAGTTTAAGACATGCTTTAAGACAGGCCCTACATAATGGCACAAATACCAGTAATTTGATGAGCGTAAATGTTTGTAAATTGTGTTGCGTGATTCATTTTAATAGTCTCCTGCCATAAATTTTGCATCTGAAAGGTAAACTCCTACAAATGCATATTCAATAGGTTCAGGCGTAAAAATAACTGTGTCACGTATTTCCCACGCTAATTATTCACTGCGTGTCTGTAGTAAATCCTGACAGTACTATTCTAACCCCAAAAGACGGTTTGCACTAGCGCAAGCTTTTATTCCTGTTCACACAAATTTTCACTACAGGGCAGATTATTCATTAATAACCAGAAAGTGCAATAAATTGTACTTCAAATGCGCTAACTTGAAAGCTTGCAAGTTCTCATTTTTTTGTGTCATCATCAATAAATAAATAAATAAATACATGTTGGGACATGTTTTTAAATTTGAATAAAATGAAAACTAAAAGACTTTCAAATCACATGAGCCAATATTTTATTCAAAACAGAACATAGAGAACATAACAAAAGTTTATTAAAAATGTATTTTTATTTAAAATGGATAAATTTTACACTTTTATCCACTAAATGAGCTCATTTCAAATTTGATGCCTGCTACAGGTCTCAAAAAAGTTGGCACAGGGGCAACAAAGGGCTGAAAAAGCAATAAATTTTGAAAAGATTCAGCTGGGAGAACATCTAGCAACTAATTAAGTTAATTGACATCAGGTCTGTAACATGATTAGCTATAAAAGGGATGTCTTGGAGAGGCAGAGTCTCTCAGAAGTAAAGTTGGGCAGAGGCTCTCCAATCTGTGAAAGACTGCGTAAAAAGATTGTGGAATACTGTTGATAAAAAAAAAAAAAACAACATTCCTCAACGTCAAATTGCAAAAGCTTTGTAAATCTCATCATCTGCAGTGCATAACATCATCAAAAGATTCAGAGAAATTCAAGAAATCTCTGTGCGTAAGGGACAAGGCTGAATACCTTTGTTGGATGTCCATGGTCTTCGGGCTCTCAGATGACACTGCATCACTCATCGGCATGATTCTGTCATTGACGTTACTAAATGGGCCCAGGAATACTTCCAGAAATCACTGTCGGTAAACACAATCCGCCATCCCATCTGCAGATGCCAACTAAACTCTATCATGCAAAAAGGAAGCCATAAGTGAACATGGTCCAGAAGTGCCGTCGTGTCCTGTGGGCCAAGGCTCATTTAAAATGGACTGTTTCAAAGTGAAAAAGTGTTCTATGGTCAGACGAATCCAAATTTGACATTCTTGTTGGAAATCACGGACGCCATGTCCTCCGGGCTAAAGAGGAGGGAGACCTTCCAGCATGTTATCAGCGTTCAGTTCAAAAGCCAGCATCTTTGATGGTATGGGGGTGCATAAGTGCATACGGTATGGGCAGCTTGTATGTTTTGGAAGGCACTACGAATGCTGAAAGGTATATAAAGCTTCTAGAGCAGGCATCCTAAAATCTGGCCCAATCTAGCAGAGCAGAGTAGATGTTACTGCACCATGGTAAACATGCACCCGTCCCAACTATTTTGAGACCTGTAGCAGGCATCAAATGAAATGAGCTCATTTTGTGGATAAAATTGGAAAAATTCCCAGTTTAAACATTTGTTATGTTATCTATGTTCTATCTTGAACAAAATATTGGCTCATGTGATTTGAAATTCTTTTAGTTTTCATCTTATTCAAATTTTAAAAATGTCCCAACATTTCCGGAATTCGGGTTGTAAATAAATAATTTTAACAATTCATTTTAGCCATCTCCACCATATGAGTTTCATGACCCTGTGCAATGTCACGCTGACCTTGCCAGAAATCTATATCAATTGGGCAGCCATTAAAAACTGGAGAAAAATGTGCAGAAGCAAGTGTTTCAATCAATATCCAATTGTTTTGCTCACATTGATGGTTGTGACATACTACCTGTCATTTCCTGTTTGCTTTGCTGGGCAGCCATTTTAGACAAACGTCAGGTGGTTCAGTCCAGAGTGTTTATTGATTAAAGCTGGAGGAAATCAGTCCATATGAAAACAAATGGCATTTGATCATTTTCATGTGCGGTAACCTCTGGGGTTTTACTCTTATTTGGTTTGATTGTTAACTCTGTTTAAACCAAGTTATAAAAAACATAAAAGGTATAAAAACATTTTGTAATATCGATTGTCAGACAAGCAGGGTCCAAATGAGAATTGAACTGAATTCCATTCCAGCATTGCAAGCAGATATGATTTACCTCTCTGTAGACATACAGGCACCCAGAATCATATCCTCTCCAAAAGGGCAGGTGCAATACCAATTACATCAGAGTTATGTTTAGAGCTAAATTACATCTGATAGTGTCCTGTGGCAATAAAAGTGCCTCGAATAAGCTAAAAACAAATTCATAATCTTAAAATTACTACATTACGCAAGAAAAAAAAAGTATTGTAAATTGTATGCCTTCATGAGTTGTGCATTATATCAAACTGTATTCATAACTGGCCAGTATTAATTGCACTTAATTATAGGTTGGATAAAAAATTTGAATGACAGCAAGAATGTGCTGAATTGTATTTAAAAGAAATTCAACACAGTCACATAAGAAAAGTGCTTCTTTAGTCAAACAACATAATATCATCATTGATTCAATGTATGAGACATTTTTTTTAAAGGGGTGGTTTACTGTTTTTTTTTCTAGGCTTGATTGTGTTTATGGGGTGCAGTCTAACATGTGTTCATGCTTCATTTTTTTAAAAACGCATTATTTTTCATATAATTCACCTTTATTCCACACCACTCTGTCCCTTCTCTGACAAACACCTCGGTTACTTCCTGTTTTTTAGAAGCCCCTCCCTCAGAAATACGTGATGGACTCTGATTGGTTAGCTGGCTCAGTGTGTTGTGATTCACTAAACTGCCGAGCCTGCATCTAAATGTCCCGCCCCTCTTCTCAGCGGCATGTGCTCCAATGATTTATAACAATACAGAAATGTCTATATTGCTTATCAATTTGAGCCCGATTGAGAAGCAGAGGCTATCAGTGAAGAGGATCGCGCAGAACCTGTGCAAGCACGGCTCTTAATGGTATGTTTGTTTGTTTGTTTGTTTGTTTGTTTGTTGTCTCATACATTTAGATACGCTGTTATTATGCTACTGCTAATGTTAGCTTTTAATATACGGTTTTATTCTGATTAAAGCTTTAATACAGTACGGCAACCGCACACGCCTCCATATATAACGCTTCTCATTGCTATGAAAATGTATAATTGGAACAGTTTGTTGGAGCTGATCTGACAATCTGAATGAGAGAGAGAAAGATGCAGAGCAGGTTGATGCGAGGAACAGTATTAAGAACGGCTGTTCTAGAACATTGATTTTGAAACTTGTGAATCCATTAGAATCGTTAGAAGACAGAATCGCGATTCATATATGAATAGATTTTTACGTGCACCCCTAGTTTTCTCTTCCTCTTCTCTAAAGCAGCACAGCATGGCCCCGCCCCCTTCCTTACATGTTCCCGAGGGCGGGGTTTATCTGGGTCAGTGACGTATCAGACCCGGGAAGTAGTTCGTTGTAGTCTCTTACCAGCCGTTTTTGTAGGCATTAAACTTCCAGAATTTTAAAAGACGATATCTCTGTTTGCATTGAACTTTGAGCGCTGCAACTTTGCAGATGTTGTTTATGCTCAAACAGCAACATTACACACTAACTAACGTTAAAAAAGTGAAATTGCAATAAACCACCCCTTTAAACTAAGTTCAGTACTATTAGAACAATTGACATAGCCATCAAAACAGACTGTAAATTAGCCACACAACATCACCATGTTGTGGAAAACTTTCATTGCTTAGAGAGAGAAAGAGCATAAATGTATAAGTGAAAGTCAGCTGTTCAAAAATTTTGAAAATAATTTCTTATTTTCCATATTCTTTTGTATTAATGGTCACAACCATGTAAGACTGATCATGAGGAACAAATCGGGAAAACTTTGTTTGAAGTGTGTCATCCATTTTCCTTGAGCTTTCAAGAAAACAAATCATGTTTCATACAGGAAGTGAAACCGGGGTCGAGTGAGTTTACAGATCCCATCCTGTGAGTCATGTCACCCATCTGATATTTCAAGCTGCACAGCAGCAGAATATGGATTCACTTCACTGCTCCTGTGATTTCCTCTGTGGCGGCACCCTACTCTTCTCCCAGAATTCATTGCACTCGGTTTAGCTTTCCTCCCTCTCGCTGTTTCTTGTCCTTCATGTTCAATTTGCTTTGGCCTGCTAATGAAGTCAAGCTTGCTCCCAGGCAACCGTGCAGCTCAAACGGCTCATGCCAAGCTGTGTGGAATTCCGAGGACTTGCAAACACTTCATGCAATAATAAATTGAAGACTTAATGAGGGATTCTTATTGAGACTGTAAATGTGTGCGAATGTTCTTCAAAGCATTGAATCAACACTGATCATGCTATGCAAACAATATCCAGTAAAATATACAGTATGTATGTGTGATCTGCAGTCCAGAAATGCAATCTGAAATGAATTATTTCTAATGACATTATTATGTTTGTATTCCAAATCATTGTGGAGATATAATCATTTAAAAGGTGGATGTCATGAAAACGTGTTTTGAGAAAATGGTAGGGATGGGAATCTATTCCAAAAGAATTAATTTTGCATAATAGAGCTAATCATAAATTCACCTCTTGGTTGCTCTCTAATAGTGATGTGAAATACATTTCCACAAACTGGTTCTTTGAATTGGTTATATATATATATATATATATATATATATATATATATATATATATATATATATATAATTAATGAATTAGTTATTATAGCCATTTTTTAATGTTGTTGCATTGTAAAAAGTACATATTTGTCTGTGTAATGGTATGTCATGCTAAAACATTATATGTGTGAACGCACTGATGATTGTGATCTTTCATTCACTTAAGTCAATGAGGTTTGTTGTCACTGCTTCATTCCATGATCCTGCATGTCAACTGGCATATGCCTGATGAACGATGATAAGCCTACGTCTTGGACATGTTAATAAAAATCTGCATGTACTGTAAAATACACAATAGAAAAATCACACATTTATTCTAGCTGTCTAAAGTACAGAAAATGAATAAATGGAGTTAACAAGGTTTTCGACGACTGATTGACAGAGATCTGTGTTTTGTCCATCATTAGAATGGCCGAGCATCACGTTTTCATTAGTTTGCAATAAACAAGTTTATTGCAATAAAGTTTATTGTAGCTATATGGGCACTCAGTTTCTCTTGTTATTAAATGCATTTGACCAAAATCTCACAATGTAAAAGACGAACCGCTATGCACAGGATATTTAAAACGTACAAAAGTGTATTGGCCACAACTAGACAGCATATGCTAAGACAGACTCCTCTTTAAACATACAAAAACATTAGCCTTTATAGACAGTGTTTCTTGAGTAAAAGAAACGCTGCTCTTATTCAAACATCAGTTATTTACCCTTGCACTGTGAAGAAGTAGACGTCTGTCTTCAAACTGCACGGCGCTTCATTCTGAATGGAGGCGAGGTGGAGTTATGAGGTTTGACTGACAATTTGAGGATCCAATGGCATTACGAGGTTTAGTCACAAGCTCTTTTGAATGGCTTTCATTGGTTAAATATTTGTAATATATGATTTAAAATAATAATAGCAAAATATAATAGAGATATGGACGTTTTAGATAATTTTCCACAGCACACTAGTGTGCCGCGGCACAGTGGTTGGGAAACACTGCATTAGAGGACAGCACAATAAAAAATATTTTGGTAACACTTTAGTATATAACACTTATAAAGCATATATTTGCATGACCATATTCTACATCCCTAGCCCTAGACATACCTAAACTTAACAACTGCCTTACTAAATTTGTTAATTTATTGAGGCAAAAGTTGTACTTAATGATTTGATCATAGCAAGACTTGGACCTTAAAATAAACTGTGATCAATATTTTAAACCAGTCGATATGTTTGATGTGTTCCAGACCATGGTGTGTAAGAGTGTAAATTGCCTAAAGTGTTTTCTTTTTTTTTGTTTGTTTGTTTTTCTGTTTGTTTTTTTGAGTATCCTAGTTTCAATCATGATGTTTTGGCACACTTGGGAGCTACTTTTTGTGTGAGAGACAAATATACTGCCAATTGTTTTTGTTTTTTAAAATTTATTAATTTTTTTATGTAAGCTACTCAGTATTTATTCTTGCTTACAAAACTGTGGTTCAAAAACAAAAAAGCATGCCTTTGTTACATATCAGCATGTGAGCAGATGTTGGATCAAGACATACCTGCGAGCCTGGCTCTCGGTGGTGTCTGGGGCCAGCGGAGAGCATGAGCGCGTCTGTGTCTCTGTCTGTGCGTGAGTTCCTGTTCAGCTCAGACGTTGTAGAGTTGACCTTCTCTCTCTTGCTGCTTAACCTAATCAATTATGGTTCAGAACAGAAGCCAGGAATGTGTGCGTGTGTGGGGGGGTGCAGCGGACGACCTTGTCAAAGCCCCGAGGAGACTGTGAATAATTCCCTTTGAGCCCCATAAAGAAACCCACGGTGCAGCCTGATACAGCGAGAGTGAGCGAAAAAAAGAGAAAAGGTAAAAGACTAAATGAAATTGTAGATTAGAACATTTTCTGTAGATAATGTGAGTGGTACTTTCTTGTGCAAAACTCACCACCAGTATGAATGGAAATAATACTTTCCTTGGTGGGTACTAATGCACTTTGCATTAGTACCCACCAAGGAAAGTATTATTTACATTAATTTTTCCAAAAGGGATTAAACAAAAAAAAAAGTCTTCATTAAAGCTTAATAAGCCATGAACTAAATCAACCAGCTATAACGTGAATCACAACATTACAAACCTTTATTTGAAGCAAAAAAATATTTAAAAATCTGACAAAAACAAACAAACAAACAAAAAAAAAAGTACAAGATTGTGTACTTAATGACATTAATAACAACTGCAATCCAATAAAGCACTGTGAATTACATAATCGTATACTGTATGTGTATACAAATTAGGGCTGTCAAACGATTAATCGTGATTAATCGTATCCAAAATAAATGTTTTTATTTATGCAATATATCTGTGTGTGCTGTGTATATTTATTATGTATATATAAATATACACACATATAGTATATATTTTGAAAATGTTTACATGTATTTACATGTAAATATTTATATTCATATAATTTATATATAAATATATTTATTATATAAACGTAACATATTTTTCTTAAATATATGCATGCATGGGTGTGTATTTATATATACATAAATATACACAGTACACACATGTAAACACAAACTTTTATTTTGGATGTGATTGATCGCGATTAATCGTTTGACAGCACTAGTACAGATATTTAAGTATTTTAAGAATTTAAATATTAAGTTTTGCAATTGCATAGGGAGATTATGTTATTAGCAGTGGTTCATGGCCGTGGGCAGAGCTTTTTTGGCATGCAAATGTTTGGCTTTTTTTTTTACAATTAAAAGAAAACGTATGTATATTAAATGCAATTAGTTATATTTAAAGTACTTTTTTACACACTCTTTGTATGCAGTTTAATAATTGATTCTGTTTTCTTTGAAATATGGTCATGTAATTTTTCTGCAGAATATACAAGTATTTATGGTAATGTAGATATATATTTGTAATTACATATTTGCAATAATTGCAAAAAAAAAAAAAACCCTTAAGTTGAAATTATAATCAAGTACTTCATGTGGCCTTTATAGTCAACACATAAAGATAAGTGTACTTTAAAGTACTACAAAGACTCTTCACTGTATAAAAGTGAATTGTGTACTGAAAAGTGTACTGTCTTTAAGTACATTTAAGTGCCATTTATTTTATTAATATGGTATTACCTGAAAGTATATTTTTGTTGAATATACACCAGAAGTGTATACACTAAATATACTTTTATACAAGAGTATGGCAGGGGTCCTTCATTCAATGTGTGGAGCCATTTACACAGAGTGTGTTCTTGTGTCCGTCTGTGTTTTTTAAAATTGTTATTCTATGTAACATGACATTTTTGACTACTGTGAAGCGTGTCCCTGTTTTCATATTTCAATGTTCTGTGCCATAAGCACTGTGTTAAGATCTCGTTTATAAGCACAGTTTATGGAACTTTTTTCACCCATTTTATGGGAAAGCATATATCTGATTGCTGAGGGAAGTAATATCACACCTTTCCCAGCAAACCGCACAGTTTGAAGTATCATTCATGACCTCTGCACAAATGGATCCTTTATGTAAAGTGTACTACTGTATACTTAAACAGTAGTAGTGATTCGACAATGTCTTCATTACAAAGTTCTGCTGTGGCTGCTGGGTTTATACAGCTAACAGAAGCTCTCAATTTAAAAGGTTTTATTTAAATGTTATAAATAAAACACCTGAAAATATCTTTATGCAATTAAAGTATATTTACTGATTGTACCGACTTCAAATTTTATTTCTGTGGCCCATGATGTGAGACTTTCAGCAGTGGTGTCTGTAAATATTCCCTATCACTTGACCACCATACTTTCATGCAGGAAGGCTGAAGTTCTGAGAAATCTCAGAGATATATAGTTCACGTCGGGTTTTCACTGTTTATTTTCCATGAGGCCAAGCTGTGCTGGGCAATCTTCTCAAAGTCACCCTCAGTCATGTCAGGGCTTGGCTGAACTGAACCGGACTGACGGCCCCCTCCACGCTACCATGTAATTAAGCTGTCTTGTAACGAGATGGCTGCACATTGGTGCACACACAATGTGATGATTAGGGTCTGTGAGACTTTCCACACTGAAGTATGGACTAGACAAACAAGCGATGGCCGTAATTTGGTCTATATCACAAACACTTTCTTCACAGGAAATTGAGTGAGATATAGCCGGTTATTGCTGTTCTGTGTGGCACACTTAAAACACATACTGTCAAGGGACAGCGAGGTATATCATATTCCACATGGATTACCGCTCAGTCTTTATGATACCAAATCTGTCTTGATGCTATTTATTCCCTTGTGGCGGTAGGGTTGCTATAACAACTGTATGGAATGAAAGCCATTTAATGAGAGTGACATTTTAGAATATTTACCGTGCACGGCTTTATATTACAATAAAAAAATAACACTTGCATTTGCATAGTAGTGTAAAATTAACATATTCAAAGCACGTTTAATTGTGTTCTCATGCAGTGTGTTAGAATGCAAGCGACTTGCTCTTTGACTGCAGCCTTGAACTCATGTAAGGATGAGGAAAATCTATCAATTGAATATCATTCTATTTTTGATCACTTTTATTTTATGAAACAGCATTCTATGCAATTGCATCTTTCTGGCCAGCAGTTATGAGAGCAGAGATTTTGTGCAATCATTCCGCTCTTCTGAATATACATGTGTTACATTGTTACACATTCTGTACTAAAGGGATAGTTTACCCAAATGAAAATTCTCTCATCATTTGTGCACCCTCATGTAGTTCCAAACCCTTAAGACTTTGGTTAATCTATGAAACACAAATTAAGATATTTTAATAAAACCTAAGTGGTTTTTGACCCTTCCGAAAATGCATTGTAAAATTAATCCATATGAATTAAGCAGTTTAATCCAAATCATGCGAAGAGATATAATTGCTTTATATGATGAACAGGTTTAATTTAAGCTTCAATAAAATATCTTAATATGTATTTTGAAGATTGACCAAAGTATTAAGGGTTTGGAATGACATTACGCTGAGTAAATGAAGACAGAATTATCATTTCTGGTGAATTATCTATATATGGAGACATATATGAATGACTCAGTGAATCGCTAAATTAACACATGAAAACAGGGAAGCATGTAATCGTGAGTCATTTGCTGTTTAAGAAGCAGCATTGCTGCCAACTTTTTTTTTTCCATAAAGAATATTCAAAGCTAATGCATTATTATGGCATGTGAAATCATTTTCAACAGAAAACGAGTAGCCCAGTATGTTGTTTTATTTTATATCATCAAACATAAAACTAAAAATTATTATGTTTGAGTTAGATTTAGCATTATATTGAAACTTTTTGGAATGGAATGAATTCTGTTTACAGACATTTCTGTTGATTCATCTTCATGCCATCTTTTCCATGGAGTTTGTTGCAGTGCATTGGATTGTTTTCTCCACAACAAACGAGGCAGCTCACTAGGTTTTTGTACAGAGCAGTTTATTTATTTCAACTTTTAACTTGTTCTAGTAAAATAAGTAAATAATCCTTATCCAGAGGATTGCAACCTGGATTCTGAAAGATAGGACATGTTCCTGAAATAAGATTTTTTTCTAGTCCTGGAACAACAATCCTATCAAACATACATAATCCTAACCCCAACCCTAACATCTGATTGGTCGTAAAGAACATTGGTCCAGGACCAACAAGTTTGCTGATACAAGAAAGTGCCCTACATGGTGAAATCACGCTGGGCTTTGCCAATATGTTATTATTTTACAATGTGTTCTACTTTTGTGGGTTTGTAAATGTTTAAAACAAACTTATTTATTACTTACACACAAGGCTGTGTTTCCTGCAATGCTGTGAAAGATATAAGTTGACACACAGTGAAAATGTGAAAGCTGATTCAAGATCTAGCAAGATCAGATGCTAGATCAGATGAAAACCCACAAAATGTGAAATTTGATTCCCTATTTGGTTCAGAACATCATTCAAGAAAATGAAAGAAAATGTGCTCTTAGAATACTGATGACAAGCAAATGGTACAGGTGATGGGCAAAGGGAATGACTCAATTAATAGTGCCATGTTAATTTAATTTATATCATAGCATGTATGATTTTTCATACAGTCACATGAAAATATAAGTACAACCCATGCAAACAGTTGGCTTAACAAAGCCAATACACTCTTTCAAATGGCACATTAAATGGACATTTTGTAGAAATTTTCAGTTTGAATAAACAAAAAAAACATATCAGTCACAATGAAAAATAAGTACAGATGAATCAAAGATAGAGTTGTCTGGCCACGGTAACAGTAAATATTTAGATTTATTTTTAATATTTCCAACTGTGATGGAAATGTTATGGTTTTTATAGGCCGCTTTTGATTGAACTATGATTTCTGCATATCAACGAATGCTTGAAGATAATGTGTGGTCATCTGTCCAAAAGTTGAAGTTGAACCAAAAGTGGACCTTTCAACAGGATGACGAATCCTAAGCATGCTAGCAAATCCACCAAAGAATGGCACAGATAGAAGAAATGAGGAATGGCCTAGTCAAAGCCCAGATTTGAAATGTTGTGTTGGGAGGGGGTTGAAATGGGCTGTACATACAAGAAAAACTCTCAAACACTTTGCAACTAAAAGAATATTGCATGGAAGTGTTAAAAAAAAAAAAAAAAAAAAAAAACAATAGGACAATAGCTACTAAGCTACTGAGCCTATTATTTCCACAGAAGAAACTCACATCTATTGATATTTCTGTTTAATAAATAATGGTAAACGTTAATTCTTCTTGTGGTTTTGTTCAAGAATATCATCTTTTTTTAGGCACTGTTTGAAAGAAGATAAAGTGTTTGCTTGTCCAAATATGTCAAAAAAGTCAACAATTTTCATGGGATGTACTTATTTTTGTAAGTGGAACACAAAAGGTAGAAATGGAATCTGAGAACGAATGTGGACTGATGCTTCAAAGCTTCAAATAGAAAAAAGAAAAAAAAAGCACCATAAAGGTAGCTTATAACTTTCAACACTGATATGTTCCAAGTCTTCTGAAGTCTTGAAGTTTAAGCTGTTATTGACTGAAAATCTTCACCTCCAGTGAGCTGTTAACCACTGCAACTGTTTCTTTGAGAAATGGATCATTCCGATTCATGATAAAATCCCTTCAGTTAACTGGATCGACGTTTAAATCAAAGGAATGATACATTCTCAAATGAAAGTCTGAAACCACTACATCATGAAAGCTTAAATCGTATTCATTATAATTGAACAAAAAGGACAAACATATGCCAAGGTCATGGGTTAGAAAAAAGCAAGACAACAGTCTCCTTTTCCCAGTAAAGTATCTGGAAAAATAAATAAATGTATGCAGGTTTAGTACAACATAAATAATGACAGAACATTTTCTTTGGCTGAACTATTATTTTAATTGCTTTTTGAATAGAGCTATTTTCAATTGATCAGGACCCAACTTGTTGACTAGTGAGTGAAGTAGGTCTTATTCCAAACAGACATTGCTGATTCATTTAGCTCTTTTTGAGAAACTGGGTCAGTAGTGGTAATATGAAAACCTGCTTTCTATATTTTTCATATTGCTCTGAACATTTAGAAATTCAAGACAAGCTGGAGGATGATCAAACATTTCTCTTTCCCCATGATGGCCTTCAGAGCCAAAGGAGTATGAAACCTAAAGTGCATATCCAGCTAAATGCACAGCTAAGCGAATGTAAATTATTTTTAATGAGAGGGTAACACCACACGCCCACATCTCACGTTGTCTTGTTCCTCAGAAGCTCAATTAAACATCTAAATAGGAACAAGCTGTACCAAGGCAGCATTGCGACACATTGGCTCCCATCCAAAATGTAGTGAGCTGCCTTTATAGACAGCATTTCAAGGCATCACAGGCTTTCCCCTGGGCCAAAAGGATGTCCTTACACTACCAATATGTTTTTTTGTTTTGTTTTGTTTTGTTTGTTTTTTAATGTATATTGCAAAATTAATTTATCGTTTGGTTTTACTCAGTAGGGTTGCAACTAAAGATTACTTTTGACAATCAACTAAGTTAGTTATTATCTCTCTCTCTCTCTCTCTCTCTCTCTCTCTCTCTCTCTCTCTCTCTCTGTGTGTGTGTGTTATTCTACATCATGCTTTATGGTGTTCTCCAAATAATATACAAATCAACAACTATTTTAAAAAAATAAAATACTGCAGTACTTGAATGTAGCCTGAACTAAATGCTGAGCATTTTAATGTGTAAAAAGGGGGAAATTACATTCTAAAACAAAACAAACAAACTGTTAACATCACTAAATTAAAAATATATAAAAAGTAGCTATTCACTCATCTGAACATATTATATTAGGCTATATTTATACCATAGTCCTAGATACTGCACTCATAAAAATACAGTTACTTGTGTTACATGTACTGTGGCATTTTAAGCCAATACAGAGGTAACATAGTCAACATTATTGCGCTCACTTTCTAGTCTGCACTGGCTGTAGAAAATAGCAATACTTAAATAATTGTATAACTTTTACAAATAAGGATATAACCGTAAAACATAAGTAATGCGCTGAGGAAAGCACATTAACCAGCACACACATCTGCAAGAGCACCTGACAGGTAAGTTAAACATATGCTTAAGAGTTTGTTCTAAAAGTATTTTAATGTTTTGGATAACTTGGTTCTTTCCAGCACTAACTCAGTCTGTGTACTATATATATGTGTGTATATATATATATATAAATGGGCTGTTCACTGTAAAGTTAATGATGAATGTTTTCTGTGCAAAGCATGCAGACATTAATTGACAATCAAATGTGTTGTCGATTTTTTAATTATTATTTATGATAGTGGTGGTATCTTAGCAGCATGCTAATATCCAAGTTGAGTCTGAATTTGTATAGTTACTGCCTGTAGAGTGTTTGAATTATTCACTTACGAGGTTTCATTTCGGTTAGGATGCTGACTTAGCAGGTAGCTGGCTTTGTGGATGTCAAGGCAGCTTACAGAGCTGTTGTCTTCCTGTGGGAAAGAGGTACACAGCCTTTATTGTTCTGAAAGATTTATAGGGAAATAACAATCATCTCAGCTGTTGTCTTTTGAATGCACAAAAAATTACAAAACCTTTGTTCTAATAAGAAGATTTGGATTTGTTTCTAAGCTGGGTTGTTGTTTAAGTATATTTTTCCACAATGTTTGGCAAGTGGGCTAATCATTAAATTACACAGGAGAGATTTATTTGAACAGAAAACATGATATAGCATAAGAATGTTTGAGTTACTAGAACTAATCCGATGTGTTGAGAGGAACTACAAATGTTTGCATTTTGATTAATCTCCCATCCTGACTGATGACACCAACCATGTCAGAACATCAACAGACTTCTCTTCAGACTCATGGGGAAAAATCAGCAACCAAAACTAATAAAGACTGATGACAAAGTCGCGGCTTCTAGATTCCTAATGGAAACCATCAGTAGTCAGAGAACGAGTTAATCTGGTCGCTGCTTGAACAGCTGTGGCTCACTGAGGTTCACAAATACTCCACCTTCATTAGGAGACATGAATCTCTTCAAAGAGAGAGAGATTAAACAGCCATGTTCTCAGGTCTGTTTACAACACAAATTACAACATAAATTCACGGGGTGTGTGTGTGTGTGTGTGTGTGTGTGTGTGTCACATATATATCAAGTTCAATCAGGTTTGGACTGGAAATTCTGTCATCGTATACCCACCTTTTTTTTGTTTTCTCCTCCTGCGAAACACAAAAGAAATTATTTAAGGAATAATGGATGGCAGACTGCTGAATTATTGAAAATTAATGCACACCCCAAAGGTGAGAACGTGGCCACAACATGATGCAGAATGGCTATGGGTTCATTTCACCATGGGTGTGAATTAATTTTCAATAATTCAGTCGTCCTTACATAACAACTAATAAGATTTTTTTTTAAATAATAATAATAATAATAATAATAATAATAATAATAATAATAATAATAAATAAAAAATAAAAACTTTTTTTTTTTTTTTTAACCCATGTTATGTTGTATTTTAATTAATAAGCTTATATGGCACCAAAATTGTAGATACTGGTTCAGATTGAATATTCTCAATTTTAATTTTGTTAATTTTGATGCTGCAGCAAAAACTACTCCTCTCACATATATAAAGTTAAAACATTATTTAAGAAAATGTGCAGTCAGTCAATAGAGAACAAATTACAAGCTATAGCACAAATAAATAAATAGAACAAAGATGCTTCAATGCTTTAAGGTTTGTAGGTGTTTAGGTACAGAAATTGAATATTCATCAGTTGTCAAATAACATTGCATAGTCTCTACTATATAAATTAAGATGGGTATTTTGACATTATTTTGTAGGTGACGTGTATACACACACACACAAGATGGCATTTAAAAATGCTTGTCTTTCATTTACTTCTTTAAAAATAACTTCTCTCATGCATTTCATAATATGTCACATTCATTTAAAAAAAAAAAACCTGATAGAAATTTCCTATTTGCATATTGACTGCCATTTAAGAATCTGCCAAGTTTCTGAGCTTGTGAGGACCAGTACAGACTCAACAGAGCAAACTATAAAAGCAGCACACCCCAATGTGTTTGTTACGCTCACATCAATCACTAGCACTTCCTAACGACATATTCATTAACTTTTCCCAAACACGCATCTTGATGATGAGCGTGGAAGGCACGTGTTTCTGGCGGCAGCTGTGGGGATCTGCAGTCAGCACTTTGTGGATTTATGAGCAGTATTAATCAATCTCTCCTGAGCTGGAACAGATCTGAGACAGGATTGCAGGAATAAGTCAGTCCAACAGATGGACTTGCATGTAGGGTAGAGTGGGGGAAAATGCCCCCCCCCCCCCCCCCCTTAAGGACTGTGTAATTTTTTTCTGTAAAACAATGGTTAAATGTGTTCAGAAAAGTTATCATAGTTGTAGTGACACTGACATAAATTATAAACCAAGTATGAAAAAAATGTCCAGAGTTTTAATGTTTCCTTTTCTAGGCTTGATTGTGTTTATGTGGTGCAGTCTAACATGTGTTAATGCTTTGTTTAATATATATATATATATATATATATATATATATATATATATATATATATATATATTATATCACATAATATACCTTTATTCCACACCGCTCTGTCCCTTCTCTGATAAACGCACTGATCATTTCCTGCTTTTATGAAGCCCCTCCCTCAGAAATACACGATGGGCTCCGATTGGTTAGCTGGTCCATTGTGTTGTGATTGGCTAAACCGCCTCTAGTGCACATCTAATTGTCCCGCCCCTCAGCTCAGCGGCATGTGCTCCGGTTGTATTGCAAACAATGGCATTGTCTATATAAAATACGAAATACAGAGGATATTAGTGAAGAGGATCACGCAGAACCTGTGCAAGCATGGCTTTTAAAGGTAAGCCTAAGTTTTTTGTTTGCTGTTGTCTCATACTTTTAGATATGCTGTTGTTTGTAAATGCTAATGTTAATGTGTTAGCTTTTAATATACAGTTTTATTCGGTGAGTACGGTGAGTAGGTATCAGTCTCTGCTCTCATCTTTCTCTGCTGATGTCCACACTGCCAAATCCTGACATTTCCACAACAAGATCGACAACTTTTTTTACAGGCAAAACTAGATCGATCAGTGATCAGTTCTCACCTCCACGCACGCACCTCCAACCAACCACATCCACTGCTAAAACTCCCATCTTCTCCTTCTGTCCCCTGACGGAGGCTGAAGTATCCAAACTTCTCCTCTCCAACCATCCTACAACATGTCCTCTTGACCCAATCCCCTCACACCTTCTGCAAGCAATCTCTCACACTCTTACCGGCACTCACACACATCATCAACACATCCCTCCTCACAGGCATCTTCCCCACTGCGTTCAAGCAGGCTCGGGTAACCCCACTGCTCAAAAAACCCACACTAAACAGTTATCTTATAGAAAACTATAGACCTGTCTCT
The DNA here is from genome assembly GCA_036784905.1 of Acrossocheilus fasciatus. Taxonomy (NCBI): domain Eukaryota; kingdom Metazoa; phylum Chordata; class Actinopteri; order Cypriniformes; family Cyprinidae; genus Acrossocheilus; species Acrossocheilus fasciatus. The sequence continues at coordinate 27,411,561 of CM071955.1, read as the reverse complement.
CTCCTTCCATTCATAGCGAAAACACTTGAACGTGTTGTCTTCAACCAGGTCTCATTGTTTCTTTCACAGAACAACAAGCTGGACGCTAAACAGTCAGGTTTCAGGAGTGGCCATTCAACTGAGACTGCGCTTCTCTCGGTCACTGAAGTCCTGCGAATTGCAAAAGCCCATTCCAAATCATCAGCCCTCATTCTGCTGGATCTATCTGCCGCGTTTGACACTGTCAATCATCAGATACTCCTCTCCAACCTCTCATCACTGGGCATCACTGGAATTCCACTTCGCTGGTTCGAATCCTATCTCACTGGTAGGTCTTTCAGGGTGGCCTGGGGAGGGAAGGTATCCAAAGCACATACACTGGTCACTGGGGTTCCTCAGGGATCGGTTCTTGGACCCCTCCTCTTCTCCACATACACTACATCACTGGGTCCCATCATACAGGCACATGGATTCTCCTACCACTGCTATGCTGATGACACACAGCTCTATCTCTCCTTTCAACCAGATGATCCAATGGTAGCTGCAAGGATCTCAGGCTGCCTGGCGGACATCTCGGCATGGATGAAAGACCATCACCTTCAGCTCAACCTGGCAAAGACTGAGCTTCTTGTTTTTCCCGCCGCTCCAACTCTACAGCATGACATCACGATCCAGTTAGGTTCATCAACAATTACCCCATCAACTTCGGTCAGAAATCTTGGTGTAATCTTTGATGACCAGCTGACCTTCAAAGACCACATTGCAAAGACTGTTCGATCTTGCAGGTTTGCACTACACAACATCAGAAAGATCAAGCCCTTTCTGATGGAGCATGCTGCACAACTTCTTGTCCATGCCCTTGTCATTTCTAGGCTGGACTACTGCAATGCTCTTCTGGCTGGACTTCCATCAAACACAGTCAAACCTCTACAAATGATTCAGATTGTGGCGGCATGACTGGTCTTCAAGGAACCCAAAAGAGCCCGTGTCACACCTCTCTTTATCTCATTGCATTGGCTACCAATTGCAGCTCGCATCACGTTCAAGACACTGATGCTTTTTATAAAACATCCACAGGCTCAGCACCCGCCTACATGCACTCACTATTAAGAATCTACATCCCCTCCAGAAGTCTGAGATCTGCTAGTGAGCGACGCCTCGTGGTACCATCACAAAGAGGCTCAAGATCACTCTCCAGAATATTCTCGTTCACCATTCCTGGCTGGTGGAATGATCTTCCCACCCATATTCGGAGTGCTTGATCCCTGTCAATCTTCAAGCAACAGCTGAAAACTCATCTCTTTCGACACTACTTGACTTCACCCTACACATTAAAAAAAAAAAAAAACTCTTTCTCCTTATTTATTCCTTCCCTTGCTAGCTTGTACTTATTTGAACAATGCCTGAGACTTGGTGTTGCAAACACTTCGTTTGTCGGATTGCCTCTTCAAGATAAATCGCTTTATGTATTCCCCAATTGTAAGTCGCTTTGGATAAAAGCGTCTGCAAAATGACTAAATGTAAATGACTAAATGTTATACTGATTAAAGCTTTAATACAGTACAGCAACCACACGTCTATGTATAACGCTTCTAATAGCTACAGTATGTGAAAATAAGTGTGTAATTGGAACAGAGCTGAGCTGATGATCTGAATGAGAGAGAGAGAGAGAGAGATGCAGAGCAGAGTGTGTGCAGAGCAGGGCGACGCGAGGAACAGTATTAAGAACCACTGCTTTAGAACATTGATTTTAAAACTTGTGAATCCATTAGAATCGTTAGAAGACAGAATCGCAATTCATGTATGAATAGATTATTAAGTGCAACTAGTTTTCTCTTCCTCTCCTCTAAAGCTGCGCAGCATGGCCTCGCCCCCTTTGCTGCGTGTTCCCGGGGGCAGGGTTTATCTGGGTTTGTGATGACACAAACCCAGGAAGTAACTTGTTGTAGTCCCTACGAGCCATTTTTATATGCATTAAACTGCCATAATTTTAATAGCCTGTAGCGTCAGAATGAGTCAGACAAAACTAAGATTAGATCAGAACATCGAAACATGAGGAGCCGAAATTCCAGACGAGGCCCCAAGAAAACAGGACAACGTCGTAAAGATTCCTATCTCCGACTTCTGGAGCAAGCCTTACCAACAAGCCTCTTTCACAGAACAGCTCGCAACATTAAGACAAAAGAACACTTATTGATAAGTCCAACGCAGGAAGGAGATCATCAAATTTGGGGTAAATAATCAAGATTAATGGTCAAAGAGATGGCCATCACATGGCGTTCCACAAGAGAAATCACAAGCTTCTTTAGATTGACTTCTCCCCCACACATAAAAGATAAAGAACCAGACTGAAATTCCTCTGTCCAAAGAACATGTCTTTTGGTCTCCACAGAGACTTTCTTTTTCATATGCACATAAAACCATCCTACAAGGACATTGCTAGGCATAACACTATATTATGTATGTAACCACATATTAGACTATCATGTTTTAAGCACATATTATGTATGTCTTTATAATAACTATTGAATGACTTTAAGGTTAGTCGTGTTTGGTATGTATGAGCTTGACAATTCTAGCTTGAAACGTTTCTTCCAACTGATTCCTTGTCAAATGTATCATATTCTGGTTATAGAAATCACATGCAAGAGTGTGTAAAATTCAGACCATGTGACTGATAACATGCTGATTTATGATGGAAGGAACAACCCTAGCTAAGATAATAGCTTATCTAATTGGTCAAGACACCAAATGGGATGTGTCCCAAAAGCCCAGTTTAAAAACTCAGGACACCATCAAATCTGACTCTCTTTCGCCTCTTTCTCATCCCTTCTTCTCGCCACCGCGTTTTGACGCTGTTTTAGCGCTCTTTGAGCATGCTCTGGCCTACAGGCCAGTTGCTACTTAACACCACGATGAGAAGAAAAAACACCTAGTCTCCTTACTCATTTTATTCTTTTACTTTAGTTTATTTTCTTTCCGTTGAGTCTCGTGTTCAAAAGTTAAGTTTGCCGCAAAGTCCAGCTCCGACTGCACCCGCTTCAAACTTCAACCAGCAACGGACTCCAAGACCATCCTCAGCCAACGCCCAACCATTGGCTTCCCAAGACATCACTTCAAAGACTACTGAACTTCCAGCCAATCACCAACTCGGGAAAACCCCTTTCCTGCAACGATGACGACAGAAGGGAATCCCTGTAACACAAGGCAACGCAAGTACAAACTCCAGATTCTAGCTGAACTGGTGCATTTAATATAAATGTTAGCCTCATTGAGAAACTCAACACGAGGGTTAATTAAGTGATTGATGGTTGTTCAGGTCTATGCAATAGCATAGCATAAACTTGGGATTTCACATTCTCATTCTCTAAATTCCTGCAACTTATGAATGTGTGACTGCTTGTGTTCATGTGTTAGATTAGTTTATGTCTTGGGTTTATATAAATAAAGACGTATTTATATTTAAAAGAGAAGTATCTTGTGTTTTGTGCTTACAAGTTAATGTCTTAATCTGCCGATCTTGTTACTGTGCTTATTAATAGTTTTTTCACTATATTTTGGATTTTAATATCCAGTGCAGAGTAATGTTATACGGCTCGTTCAGTGCAAAACAGTGATTTTGTTCAAATTCCCTGTAAAATCATAAATGATTCCCTTTGAGCTAAATTAAATTATATTTATGTATCAAACCCTACAGCCCACTACTCTGAATTACCGGACTGTGTTTTGATAAACATTTTCTGTGATGGCATTAATCAACCACTACAGTCTAAGCTTAGACGTGAGGGTCCGCATTCGTCACTCAGTCAGTTTTTGGACTATGCTCTGTTGTCAGTCAGTTCCTCATTCACCGTGGATGTCGTGGAGGAGGAACGTGACATCGCATCCTTGCCGATAATGGCGGCCGCGGCATTTAGTCAATCGTCGGATCTGGGACATTCGAGTAAATTGATAGCAACTCCGGTGATTAAACCCGCTCGTGAAATGGCAGCCGCACGGGAGCGAACTCACATAAGCGAAACCTGTTCACAAAATCTTCAAGAGACAAGTCATGCCACCAATTATCTTCATGAGTTGAGTCAAGTCACAGTTGATCGTCATGAGGCAAGTCAAGTCACAGTTGATCGTCATGAAGCAAGTCAAGTCACAGTTGATCTTCATGAGCTAAGTAAAGTCACAGTTGATCGTCATGAATCGAGTCAAGTCACAGTTGATCGTCATGAATCGAGTCAAGTCACAGTTGATCTTCATGAGATAAGTCAAGTCACAGTTGATCTTCATGAGCTAAGTCAAGTCACAGTTGATCTTCATGAGCTAAGTCAAGTCATAGTTGATCATCGTGAATCAAGTCAAGTCACAGCTGATCGTCCAGAGTCTCGTCACGTCACTGCTGATCGTCCAGAGTCTCGTCAAATCACAGCTGATCGTCCAAAGTCTTGTCACGTCCCCTCGGTTCATCCAGAATCCTGTCACTCCCTGTCCGTTCCACCCAGATCGTCAAAGTCAGTTCTTCAATCTCCTAGACTGGCATCCAGCATGGAGGACCTACCGCTGGTGTCAGCACGTGCAGCTGGTATCCCTAAATAAGCACTCTCAGACCTTTCTGTTCCTGAACTGGTTCCCCTGTCTGTAGCTCTTCCCACAACAGGGATCGCTTTATGGTGTATTTGGGCTGCATACACCACCACTGAACCTTTAGAGAAGTTGCCGTCCACTGTGATGTCTCCAGAGGTGGTGGCTGATGCTGAAGAACCTCCCAGTGTAGTGGCACACATTGCGGTGGTCCCCGAGGTGATGGCGCCCGCTGCAGTTTCTCTAGAGGTGGTGGCACATGTTGCAGAATCTCCCGAACCAGCGGCGCTTGCTTCAACTCCTTGTATGGTGGTGGCGCCTAACAATGCACTCTCAGCTTGTGAAGTCGCGGTCGAAGAGACAGTTACTGAACTCTTCCTGTGTCCTGAGGTTACTACTGTAGAACCTCCAGAGGTGGCAGCAACTGCTGCATAACCTCCAGAGGTGTCAGTGGTATTCATTTATCAGCTCTCTTCCTGTCCTGTCACGACTATGGAGGCCATCTGTGAATCCTCGTCCTGTCCTTTCATGGCTACGGAGGCCGTATGTGAACCTTCAGTCTGTCCTGTCACGGCTATGGAGGCAGTCTACGATCGCTTTGCCTGTTCCGTCATGGCTAAGGAGGTTGTCTGTGAACCTTCAGTCTGTCCTGTCTTGGCTATAGAGGCCGCCTGCAAACTCCTGCCTTGCTCTGAACCGGCCATGGAGGCCAATTATGAACTATTGTTCTGTCCCGACCCATCCAGATAGGCTGTATTTGAACTATTTGCCTTGTCTGTCATTGCCAAAGAGGCCACTAATGAACTGTCTGTGCGTCCCGTTTCAACTGAGTCTGTCTGTGAATTTTCTGCCTGTTTAGTTTCGCTCAGTGAAATGTCTACCAGTCCAGTTTCAATCAATGCACATGGGTTTGATCTGTCTGCCAGTTTGTTGGTTCCAAGTGTGTCTAATTCTGAATCATTTGTCTTACCAGTCTCAATTCATGAACCTAATTCCGAATTATTGGTAGTTCCTGTTTCAGTCCATGAGTCTGATGTTGAACTGTCAGTCTGTTTTAATCACCTCCTGCATCTAATTGTGAACTGTCAACCCAATCAGCCTTTGCCAATGTCCCCATTATTGAACGGATTGTCTGTCCAGCCACTCTCAATGAAACTAACACGGCATTTTCAGCCCTGTCTGTTATAGCTCAAAAACCTGTCTTTGAACCCGTAACTCTGCTGGTCTTGAGACCAGAGACTATAAATGCACCCCATGTCTTTCATGTTAACTCTGTCACTGCAATAGGGACCATTCATGAACTTTCTGCTTGTTTTGTTTTCCCTAGTGTGTCTGTTGAACCGTCTGCCTTACCAGTCCTAGTCTGTGATCCTGTTTATGAACTGTCATCATATCCTGTTTCAGTCAGTGAGCCTATCTATGAACTGTCTGCCTGTCCAGTCTCAGTCAGTGAACCTATTGATGATTTTTTTTGTGTTCCCTGCCACAGTCCCTGAGACCGTGAATGCACTGTCTGTGTTGTCTGTCTCTGCTCTCCCTAGGTCCCCGTGGTTGTCTTCTGCTCCGTCTGCTCCAGCCTGGTGGTCTTCTGTCCCGCTCTGGTGGTCTTCTGCTCCGTCTGCTCCAGCCAGGTGGTCGTCTGTCCCGCTCTGGTGGTCTTCTGCTCCGTCTGCTCTAGCCTGGTGGTCTTCTGCTCCATCTGCTCCGGCGTGATTGTCTTCTGTCCTGCTCTCATGGTCAGATCTGCCAGTTCCGCCCTGGTTCTCTGCTCCACTCTGGTTATCTGCTCCGCACTGGCTTCCTGCCCTGCCAGTTCTGCCTGGGTGCCCTGCTCTGCTGGCTCTTCCCCAGTCCCCGGTCCCTCCACTTCCATGTGGACCTGGCCCTCTGTCCCTCCCCCTGTTCCGCCTCCGTTCCACCACCCTCCTGGATTATATTGAGGAGGGGGGGGGGGGGGGGGGTGTATGTCACGAATCCTGTGCTCCTGTGCTACCTGAGCTACTCTACGGCGCCAGTTCTACTGCCATTGTTTAGTCATAGTCTTGCCTGTTTTCCCGTGTTCTGATTCTCGCCTGTGTATTTCGGATTTCCCCTTTCATCTTGTCGTTCAGACTCTGTTTGCTCCTGCCTGGACCTTTGCTTGTGTACCTGGATTATCTCGCTTTGTTTTGCCCCCTAGATTATGTCTGTCATCGATCGACCCACGTGTGTTTACTGGACTGCGCTTGTGACTTGCCCTCTATATACCTATTTGCCAGTTTTCGACCCTGCCTGTGTATGACCATGCTATGAATAAAGCTCTGCTGATGGATCTGCACTTCTCATGTTCTGATCAATCCATAACAGTACCAAGGGGGACATTTTACCCCACCTATGGGGCAAAACACCCCCATGGGTGGGGTAAAATGCCTCCCAGTCAATAAAGCTTAATTTTGTGGCAAAAACATGGACATGATGTGTAGTTTTTATCCTTGTATTTACTATATTTATTTGTTTGGCCAGTGTCATTGTGGGTTTTGTTTATTTTGCTGTTGTAAGACCTTTGAAATAACAGAAATCATTTGGCGAAGTGATATGGTCATGTAATGCGGTCAAGAGCTGCCTGGAACTACGTTCACTGTGAGTTTCCCTGAAAATAATTGCACACCTTAGAACGTTCATCAGCCAATCAGATTCAAGCATTCAACGGCCCCGTAGTATAAATGTGTTTATGTGAGTGTGTGTACCATTATCAAGAATGGAAATTAATATATTTAATACGTATGAAGTATCTGGGCCAACAAGTGTTATAGGGATAGTTCATCCAAAAATTAACACACCGTCATCACTGACATTTTAAACCAATATTGCTTTATTTCATCTGTGAAACACACACACACACAAAGATATTGGACAGAATATTCCAGCTTCTCTTTTTCGTGCAACAAAAGAGGAAGGTGTTATGCCAAGCATGTTAAAGTATCATAAAAGTAGTCCATGCACTGCAAATGAGGGGGGAAAAAAACACCTGCAAGTTAAGAAAACATCTTCCTTCTGTTTGATTGCACATGTGCTGCAAATATTCACAACACAACCAAAAACTAACGTGCTGCAAATATGCACAGAAATGTTTAAGGCATGGGTCACCACACTTGGTCCTGGAGGGCCGGTGTCCTGCAGAGTTTAGCTCCAACTCGCCTCAACACACCTGCCTTGTAGTTTGAAGTATACCAAGCAAGACCTTGATTAGCTGGTTCAGGTGTGTTTGAATAGGGTTGGAGCTAAACTCTGAAGGACACTGGTCCTCCAGGTACAAGTTTGGTGGCCCCTAGTTTAAGGGACAAGTGCTTATAAATGTCTGGTGAGAAAGGTGAGATTTTAGTTTATTTTAACATCCTGATAATATGATTGCTTAGCACTTTTTTATATCATTAGCCTAAATAAACTGACGAAAAAAAAAAAAAAAAAAACATGGTTTCTACACTTTTACTATAATTAAACCATGGTTAACTTTTGTAAGCATTGTTAGGGACCCTTGTTGTTGTCTCTGCTACTTGCAGTACATTTTTGTGTTTGGTTGTGTTGCGAGTATTTGCAGCACATGTGCTGTCAAACTGATTAAAATGTTTGGTCCCACTTTATATTAGGTGGCCTTAACTACTGTGCACTTACATTTAAATTAATCATTTGGTACAATCCACTTATTGTGTACATATATGTTTTTACATTGTACTTATATTTTTTAAAATACCTATATGTAATTACATCTGTAATTAATTTCTGAAATTACATTTATAATTACACTATTGACTCATCCCTTACACCTTAACCCACCCTTAAACCTACCCATACCACCAAACCTGTTCCTATCCTTACCCGTATGCCACCTCAACAGCAGCAAAAGTGTTTTGCAATACAATATGAACACAATAAGTACATTGTACTTATTTTTTGATGCAAGTACATAGTAGTTAAGGCCACCTAATATAAAGTGTGACCAAATGTTTTCTTAATTTCATGGTGCTTTTTCTGTTTGCATGTGTTTTGTTAAGTTGCAGCTTACTGAGCTCTCTTGTCCCCCGTACATATGACTTTTCCACTATAATTCCATGCTTTCTGAAGCCATGTGATAGCTTTGTTTAAGAAGCAAAACAAAAGTTAAGTCATTATTAATTTTAAATTTCATCCATCATTTTTTGGTTTGATTTTAAGTTCATTAAGTTCATTATAAATCATACCTTGATGTAGTGGTGCTGCACAAGCATAAAGCAACACATGTTGAGCCATTCAGAATTAATGGGTTCATTTATAAGGGCTGGACCAGGTGAAGTGTCTATTTTTGCACTTGTTCAGTTAATTAGAAGCAATTAGGATCAATCTGATAAAACAACTGTCAAGACGTACCTCTGCGCACTTTTTGTGCAACACCGTTTTACGTACCTTGCTGCACGTTTCGCAGCAGTTTCAAATAGAAATGTCCACTGAGTGCCGCTAAAACACAGGTTCAATATGTGAACCCTGGCACGTTTTT